>PYAF01005333.1:63017-85394 GCA_007407185.1 Glycine tomentella | reverse complement strand
GATATTTTGATGAACTGGATCAGCAGGGGCGTGGTTTATGTTTCTGTATAGGTGTGTGTTATCTGTTAGATTTATATTCCATACATAATGTATCAAGAAAACGATCCTATGTTTCCGCTGGGTTGAGTTACTTGATGTTTTATGCGCTAATCTGATATTATTAATGATAACACGTCGGAGGCCTACGGGGTGTTACACCTTAACTCAGATTAACTGGGTTCTTATTTCTGTTGAAACAATGTTGAAAGCTTCAAGATTAATTAGCTATCAATTTCCATATGCTGTGTTAATCTCTATATCCATAGATTACTTTAAGATTGATGTCTCAAATGAGATTGTAGACAACACCACAAACATCACCAACCTCATCAAAGAAAAACACCTCAACAAGCTTGGATTGATCAAGACACCCAATGGGTGGCTAATGGCTGGAGAACAAGCTCCACAAAAGGGAGCTGATGAAGGTAAAGAAGCTGAGGAAGAAAAAGATGTTGAAGCTACTCTTGCTCAACAGCAGTACACTCCTTTTGAATCCTTAATGATTCAAAAGATGGATGTTGTGCTTGCTATGCAACATAAGCATAGGGATGAAACACAGTCTTCCTTGGAAGAAATTACTTCTAGGCTAGAAAATATAGAGACTAGGATGGCTATCAGAGATTCTGACATTATTTAGTCTAGATTAATGTAATTGTCTAATTGATTGTGGTTATGGTGTTTCTGCTTTCTTAATGTTTCGTTTGATATGTTTTTGTTATGTTACTTTTGTACTGCCCTCTTGATTAATGCAAAAATTTGTTATGTTCTTTCTTATCTTATGATGCTCATCAATATTAATTTTTGTCTTTGATAAGCCAAAAGGGGAAGAAAAGGTATTAAAGAACATATTGAATATAAAAGGAAAGGTCTTAAGGAAACATAGCTCACATATTCACATACTTAACATACTGAACATAATCAAAACAATAAAGGGATATACATGTTGCTCCTTATCTTAACCAATATAAAATTACATAAGATAGAGGGAGCATATACATACATATATATATATGTAAATTGTTTATGCAAAGTATATTTGACACTTGTCTTGGCAAGAAGCTGATTTCATTTTCAGATTATCAAGTACAAGCTCCTAAAAATCAACTTCTTTAAAAGAACTCCAAGGTTCAACATGTTCAATTGATGTTTGGCATGATTAAAGCCAAAAAAAGGGGAATTTTTGTTAGATACAGGGGGAGCATGAAGGTGGATCAAGATATATGCTGAAGATGGATGAGTGTTTTAGCTTTGTACATGTCATTCAATTGAAGGCATTTGTAAATTGCTTGATGTAGGAGAGAATCATCCTATGATCCTTTGCATTGCATAAACATTCATTGACTTGCATTCATGATTTTACAAAAGCACATGGATTGTGAAAAAGGTTTAAGATTTCATGATTGCATCAAAGACAAGGTTTCATGGTTTCAAGTTTTTGGAAAAACCATTTTGGACTATGTTAATCAATTATCACATATTGGTGATCTATTACTTGAGCCTTGAAGAACATTTTAATCGATTACCAACATTATGTAATCGATCACTCAGTATAAACACAGAACATGACTTGAATATGATAATCGATTACCACTTATTCATAATCGAATACTTAGTTTATTTTTGAAAAGAAGTATCCTTGTAGTAATCGATTACAGGTCAAAATAATTGATTACTTTGTTAATATATTCTTTCCAGAAAACTGAAGAACATTTTAATCGATTAAATTTGTTTTCAATCGATTACATTTGAAGTTTTAATCGATTACATTGGCGATTTAATCGATTACATTCAGTTACAACTATTTTTTTATAAATTACTAATGGGTTTTCTGAAATTTACAACACATTACTCTACGAATTTTTCAAAGTTTTCATAAACCTTCTGAAAGTGAGAAAGGATATTCTGAGTTCTAAAGTTCTTGTCCCACATATTCAAATCTTCATGGTGTATTGAAAGATTTCTTGGGCAAAATTTCAAAGAAGCATTTGGAGAGGAAGTTCTGAAATTATTTTTCATTTTCAACTCTGATTGGTAAACCATATTCATTCATAATCATTGGATCATCAGGTTGTCTCTCTCCATTAGCTTTGCTTGCAAATTCATTTTTGTATTTTTGGTTGTTTGTAACTATTACACAGGGTTCTTGAAGCTTTTTCTAGAGTGGGGTTTCTTTAGAGGGAAAGAGTAGAGAAAGGTTCTCTATGTCTTGATCACTAGAAGTCTAACAAGGTTTTAGATTTATGTTCCTTATCTAGATTTGATAAAGGGTGATTGTTGTAAAGCTTGTAAGAACTGAAATTTGTGAATATTGGAACTCTAATATAGTTTTCATTAGAAGATCTGAATGTAACTTCTCTTTTTGAGAGGTGAACTAGTATAAGTTCTTGTGTTGATCTCTATCTTTCAATCTCTTGTTATCTTGATCTGTGATTCTTGGTGAATTCTTTATTACTCAACAAGTTAAGTTTTTGTAATTGTTTTCTTGGGATGAGTGGTTTGATTGATTGTAGCATTCTTGGTTTAATTGTGATAAAGATCCTTTAACTCTGATTTTCTAAAGATTTTAAAAAGGCCAAGTTTAAACCAATTCAGCCCCCTCTTGGTTATTGTGTGTATTCATATTGTTTTCACTTTAGAAGTTAAAAAATAAACTAAATGGTTTACAAAATAAGTACACCATACTCAATAAACTTTATGATTACCTAAATGAGGAAATGTGTAATCTATTGAAAGAATGTCCAAGTCCATAAGAATTATGAAAACTTAATGTCCATAAGTCCACAAGAATTATGAAAACTTGAATAAGAATTATGAAAACTTGAAGGCAAGTAAACATAACTTATGGGTTGACTGTGAAGGTTATAAGAAAAGGCTAAAATTCTCAAATGATAAACTTGAACAGTGAGACTCTCCAAAAGCAACCTCAAGATGTTGTTACACTTCATCAAGAGATTGAATTTATGAGAGAAACTCTATCTAAATTTGTTGGAAGCATTGAGAAACTTAACAAAATGTTAAGATACAACAAATTCCCAACTGACAAATCTTGAAATGGATATAAAGGAAAAAAGTATGTTCATGATGAAGAAACCATAGTATGTTATTTTTGTGGAAAGGTTGGACACATGACACTGATAAGTGCCATATTTTAGTTATTTTTTGGATTAGAATGTTAGCACTTTTCTTTTGATTTTAATAGTTTTCTTATAAACTATCCTTAATTCTTGTTGTTTTATAAATTGTACATTTATAAATTTTGTTTACAATATGGAAGATTCATTCATGCCTCTCTTGTGTTTTGATGATTATTTGTTGGAACCAGAAATAGAGCCAAGATGAAGAATGTTGAAGGTCATTATGAAGAGGTAAAGTCCTTTGTTACTCGCCTGGGCTAATCAGAGCTCGCTTGGGCGAGTTGTACTGGCACCTCTTGGATCAAAATTTCACACGAAAGATAAAAAGGCATGCAATAGCTGAAAAAGGATACAACCAGAGGCGAGAACAATGCGAGGAAGAGGGAAAAAGAAAAGCCAGAGTTGTAGAGATCGACATCAAAGTGATCATGTATTTCATCCTTCATCGTTTCATTTATTGATCTTGTGCTCCACACCATGAGCGACTAGTTTCTCTGCATAATTGGATGTAATCTTCATACCCTAATGTATCTATTTTGATATTTTATATATATGAATCTTTTCTACTCATTACTGGTGATTTCATTCTATTTCTAATGCTTGATTCTATTTGATCGCTAGTTTCATGAAATTGGATTTTAAGTTTGACTGGAAAGTACTCTTCGAATTTGAACTAAATGTATTCAATCTTTATGTTACGTTGCTAGGAATAGAGCATAACATTTTGATTGTGAATAACACAAAATTATGATTGTAATGTTGGAATATTTATTTCATATGCGAGGAATCGATATTCGGTGAATACTCTTAGGATTCTCGAATGCGAATGATTGATTTGGGGTGATCTAATGGTTGCATCAAAGATGCTGGAAACTGATTCATATGTATTAATTTTATTTAGATATTGAAGATATGAACGATGAATTTCAATTCCACACTTCTCTTGAATTAATTAAATTAATTTTATTTGTTTTTGTAATTTTACGTATTTACGACATTTACACTATTTCCTCTATTTTCCGTTATTTCGTTAAACCCATGAGATTTCGATTAAATCTGTTGTACATAACTATTGACTTGTTTACTTTTATCTGGAGAAACTAGTAACTCAAATCCCTGTAGAGACAATCTCATTTATAAAATTTGTAAGTTGTGACGACATTGGTATGCTTGCAAAAAGTGTAACAGACACCCAAGTGTAGACATCTACCAAAGACTAGATCGTCCAATGCTTTTAGAACTAACATGAAAGGACCCAAAAAATTTGGGTTCCTAAAGAGAAAATAATTCCTGTTGCAGATATATTCAACCACAACAAGGACACACCAATCATGATACTTGGACAGTGGATGCTCAAGTCACATGACAGGAGAAAAGTGTATGTTCCAATACCTAACTACCATGCATGGTGGAACAATCACTTTTGGAGGAAATCAAAAGGTGAAGATAGCAGAAGTATGAAAGATAAGTATTGATTCCTATCCTTCCATTGATAATGCACTTTTTGTTAAAGGGCTTAAACATAATTTGCTTAGCATAAGTCAATTATGTGACAGTGGACTTGATGTTTCCTTTAACAAAGAAGGGTGTGTCATCCAAAACAAAAATGGGACCCAACTTTTCACTGCTAAGAGGAAAGGTAATCTTTATAAGATTAATCTTAGTGAACTATCAAATCAAAATGTAACATGTCTATTATCCATCAAAGAAAATCACTAGGTATGACACAAGAAATTTGGACATGCAAGCTTGAGGTTAATCTCAAAACTACAAATACATGACCATGTGAGAGGTTTACCAAGAATATCATACAAAGATGTTTTACTTTGTTAAGCATGTCATAAGGGGAAACAAATTAAAACCTCATTTTCAAGCAAAAACTATGTTTCCACCTAAAGACCACTTGAACTATTACATATTGATTTGTTTGGTCCAACTAGAATAGCCTCTGTCAGTGGAAAAATATATGGCCTAGTAGTAGTGGACGACTGCTCAGGATGGACATAGGTTATGTTCCTTGCTCACAAGAATGAGTCCTCTGAGATCTTTTTTAAATTCTGTAAAATAATTCAAAATGAAAAGGGAGTATGCATTACTTCAATCAGAAGTGATCATGGTAGAGAGTCTGAAAATAAGAGCTTTCATCTATTCTGTGAAAAAAATGGAATTCTTCATAACTTCTTCATTGCTAGAACACCACAAAAAAATGGTGTAATTGAGAGAAATAATAAATCATTGCAAGAAATGGCCATAATCATGCTCAATGACAACTCTATCATTTATGGGCTAAAACGGTGAATACTACCTATTATTTACAGAACAAAATGTATATAAGACCTATTCTAAAAAGGACTCCTTATGAACTGTGGAAAGGAAGAAAACCCAACATTTCTTATTTTCATCCTTTTGGATGCTAGTGTTTCATTCTTAACACTAAAGACAACTTGGGAAAATTTGGCTCTAAGTGTGATAATGGAACATTACTTGGGTACTCTGAAGCATCAAGGCATACAAAATTTACAACTCTATAACCTCGGTTGTAGAAGAAGTTATTCATGTAATATTTAATGACACAAAGCCTAATATATAAATGTCAAAGCTTGATGAATCTTTTGCAGATATAAAATTGGACGATGACATTGGACCACTAACAGAACAATCTACAAGAACAGATGCGTCCAATCAAGTAACAGGACAACCTCAAGAAGAAAGAGAACCAATTGGATGAATTCTAAGGAAGAACCATCCATAGAGTCAAATCATTGGAGATCCCTCAACCAAAGTCAAGACAAGAGGATATCTCCGACAATAACATTACACAGATGTCATTTCAAAGTGGAACCCAAGCATATTGATGATGCAATAGAAGATGAGAACTAGGTAAAAGCCATGCAAGAGGAACTTGAACAATTCCAAAAAAATGATGACTGGAAGCTTATACAACTACCACAAGGAAAGAAAGCAGTGGGTGCCAAGTGGGAGTTTAGAAACAAGCTAGACGAGATAGGTAAGGTTGTGAGAAACAAGGTAAGATTGGTTGCCAAGGGTTACTCACAATAGGAAGGTATAGATTATACATAAACCTTTGCTCCTATTGCTCGTCTAGAATCAATATGCATTTCACTCCCATTTGCAGCTCATACAAAAATAAGACTATATCAAATGAACGTAAAAAACACATTTCTAAATGGATTGATACAAGAAGAAGTCTATGTAGAACTACCCCTGGGTTTGAGAGTAACACTTTTTCACACCATTTTTTAAACTCTATAAAGCATTGTATGGACTTAAGCAAGCTCCTAGAGCTTGGTATGAATGCCTTAGTTCATTTATTGTAAACAGTGGCTTTGAAAGAGGAATAGTGGATACAACTCTGTTCCCCAAGAACTATGACTCCCAATTCATATAGTTTAACTATGACTTTTTGTGATGATTTTTCTAAGCTAATGCATGCTGAATTCAAAATGAGTATGATGAGAGAGCCGAAGTTCTTCTTAGGACTACAGATAAAACAGACAAAAATGGAACCTATATTCATCAAACCAAGTATGTCAAGAAACTTCTCAAGAAGTTCAAGCTGGAAGATGCAAAAGAAATGAAGACTCCTATTCATCCAACAACATGTCTTGAACTGCACGAGGAATCCAACAAAGTAGACAACTAACAATACAAAGCAATGATTGGATCCTTACTATATCTAACTGCATCCAGACCTGACATATTGTTCAGTGTTGGACTATGTGCTATATTCCAACAATACCCAAGGGAAGTACATTTAGTTGTTGTCAAAAGAATATTTAGATATTTAATTGGAACTCCTAATCTTGGTCTTTACTTTAAGCATAGCAAGGAATTCAGGTTGATCAGTTATTGTGATGTTGACTATGCTAGTGACAAACTTGAAAGAAGAAGCATTAGTGGAAGCTGCCGTCTCATTGGTGGAAACCTAGTAACTTGGATTGACAATAAGCAAGGATTACTAACACTATCCACTGCAGAAGCAAAATGCATATCAACAACAAGTTGTTGTACTCAACTGATATGGATAGATAATCAACTAGGAGACTATAGTATATATGAAGGAAACATCCCTATCTACCATGATAACAAAGTTGCAATAAGTATTTCTAAATCCCTACTTTGCATTCACTAGCCAAGCATATAGAGATTAAGCATCATTTTCTAAGAGACTATGTTCAGAAGGGAATAATGGAACTATAATTTGTACCCACTGACGATCAGCTTGTTGACATTGTTGCAAAACCCTTTACAAAAGAAAGGTTGATTCTGTTAAGGGATAAACTTGGAATGACCTTAGTAAAGGTATGATTAATGACTAAATGCCTGGCAAGTTACACTTTGCATCCCGAGGATAAATCGTCCAATGGGCATACATACATACATACATACATACATACATACATACATGCATCACTGACGACCATGAATGGACGTAGGATATATTAAAAACTCTACATCTTATAAAAACGTTGTGTTTTTACGGCTGAACTATCCTTGAGTAACGGGCCTATTAATTACCTTTTAAAAGCCCAGAGAAATCGCCCACATTCCTTTATAAAATCCTTAAAACCAGGGCAATGGTCTATCTTCACTATCTTTCCAAGAACTCTCAAGAAAATCTCATAGAAACCTTAATCTTTTTCTTTGTTCACTAGGACAAACTCCAGCAAGAACATTGCTCCTACCATGACCATCGTCACCATAGACACCACTACCGTCCACACCGTAGTAGAAACCATTGTTCACATTGAACACTTCTTCGACATTGTAATGTTGGAAGCACTCAGTCTCAATATACAACTCACTCTACTGCTTTGTGGCACCCATGGTTATTTCAATGATCCACAAATGATGTACCTATAACTCATCAAGATGTTATAGAGGAATGCTTAACTAAAGGACTAAAAGACTATTGTGTCCAAGGTTCTTGGAAACGAGGTGGTGTTGTCCATGGAGTCCATTGCACAAGTCATACCAAGAAAAATGTGAGAAGACCTACTGGGAGTCATGTTGAATACATTAATCTGAGACAAATCTGTAAACGGAATAGTGTTAATGTTATTATTATTCTGCAGGTTATACTCCCAGTATAGTTGATTTTGACACCGCATTTGCACGGTTTCGTGATACCAGTCCTGAGGTTGCAGAATAGATTGATGGCATTTCTAAGGAAAAGTAGACATGTGCATATGATGTAGAGGGTAGAAGATATGTCCATATGACAACACACTTGTCAGAATCAGTGAATAGGGTGTTCAAGGGAGCAAGGAACATGTTTATCACCGCTCTTGTGAAGCACACGTACACCCGATTGGTTCATTATTTTGTATGCATAGGTCAGGTGGATGTTTCACAGCTTGACCATTCACAACGACATTGCAAAAATGTGGTTGATGCTATGAGGCATAATCATACCCTTGCTACAGGCCACCATGTAGGCACGTATAATGTTGAGCAAACATTATTTTAGGTGGAGGAGGGTTGGGATAGGTCATATTTAGTCAACCTTGCAGAGCGTTCTTGTCAGTGTGGCAAGTTTAAGGCCTTCAAATACCCATGTAGTCACGCCGCAACTGCTGCTTTACATGTTTGCCAAAATCCTTATCAGTTTGTGGATGATGTCTTCCTCGTAAGCAACTTAGTTCAGGCTTATTCATTGCCATGGCAGTCAATCGGTAAGGAATGCGCTATTCCACCGAGTGAAGGTCCAGTTGTCATACTTGATAGGAACATGTTGCGTGCAAATGGTCGTCCAAGGTCCACCAGAATACATAATGAGATGGACGAAGTGGAAACAATTCCAAGACGCGTCAAATGCGGAATTTGCAAGCAGGTTGGACATAATCGGTGAAATTGTCCTACTCATGGTTGTCCTTCATGAATTTGTAATTATATTTTTTAATTAATGTGATGTTAATGCATTTGATTTATAAAAATGTTGTCTAACCCCTGTATTTGGTTGGAAGAGGTGATATTACTTATCATGTTTTGCACGTGATTAGACATAGGACGATCACGTTTTCAAAATGGTAACCCTAAACCGTAAACCATCAACCCTAAACCAATCACACTAAACACCAAATAAAATCAATTTTGTTAGGTGGGTCCACTCACATCACGACGCTTATAATTTTCCTATCTTTCTGAAGAATAATGAACATGACAATGTAAGCAAAACTAGTTATTCGAAATTATCCCTATAAAGATAGTGTTAAGAAAAAAATGTACTGTAAAGATTCAATATTTTGGGGTTGACTTATTTACTTGAACTAATCGATCCTATTATGCCTATGCATCTCTCTCTCCCTCACCAATCACCATTTCCACACCTCATGGTCACCTTTGATTTCATCTTTTTTAATCTTCATGTTTACTAGTCCATTTTGGAAAACACAATTTCTTAATTATTTCTAGCAGAGAAGCGATTACCTTTCACACAATTGTCACAATCATGGAATTTCAATAAACCCTTTTACCCTCCAAATATAGGGTATAGGAAAAAAACAAGTTATTTAAATTTAGGTTTGCTTAGAAACAAATGTAATATAATTCAAATTGAAATCCGTTGTAGTGTGCTGATCAAAATAATAACGTGAGTGTAATGCTACTTTAAGTAAAGTTATTAATTAGGTTTTAATAGAATAACCAGTTATCCGAAATAATAACGTGATGGTAAAAATGACGTACTAAGTAAGTAGAGAAAGCGTGGAATACAAAAGATCGAAGACGAAGAAGGACACGATTGTCTCGCCTGAGTGACACTGAATGGACTGAGTGGAGTGAATGATGAAAACACGCCCAAATAGGATGCGACTGAACACACCTAAATACTAAATACGCCTAACAAATAGAGCGTGACTGAACACACCCAAATAGGGCGTGACTGAACACGCCTATAAAAAAGGCGTGACTGAACACATCGAAATAGGGCGTGACTGAAGACGCCTAACAAATAGGGCGTGACTAGACACGCCTAAATTTGGGTGTCGTTCTCCCCTATATAAGGCATACACTCCCACTCCCACACAACATGCTTCCGCAATCGAAATTCAATCTAAATACTATGACATTCTTAGGAGAAACAAGCAGTCAGACCATTGGTAACTCCAAATTAGCATTCATTTTTCCAAATAGATCAATGAAACACAACGAAAAAGGCGTTTCTTTTCAATGCCCTACTCCAATACCAATGCGAGTTCTTAATGAGCGTTATTTCTAGACACTCAAAAGTAGGATGCACAACACCCTTCTGCTAGCCAGTGACCACTTTCTTGATGAAATCTACTACCGACAGCCATCCCTACATGCAGGTTAGCAATATTTTTTTCATTCTCTGCAACTCAAAAATGATGATGATGTTTGCACAATGTTAATGTGCAATGACCAAATGTCAAGTCCTGGCCCTATAGAAATATTATGCACCATCAACAGAACACCCAATGGTATACTTAACCTACTTCGATCCACCATTGTCCCTACACATGATGCAATGCTATGTTACAACGACAAGTGGAACATAGCACAACAAGGCGGTTTTGTGGGTTATTCCTTCATTGGAACAAACCCAATAAGGTTTGAAATTCCTTCAGGATGCAACATTTAAACACTAAAGAATGTCACAAAGCAAGTTGTGCCTGTTGGGGTTCCCCCTTATGGAATTCACAACCTTACATCGTAACAATTTACGAACCTAACAATTTTCTACAAACCTAACATGTACATAGCTAACACTAACATGAACGAACTAATAAATTTTCTTACTAACATGTACAAACCTAACAATTTTCTTACTAACATGTATGAACCTAAAATTTTAGTAACCTAATAAATTTTCTACGAACCTAACAATTTTCAACAAACCTAACATGTATGTCACTAACATGTGCACTTAGCGTTGGAAGTGGCACGGTTAGCGCCAGACATATGAGATATTGGCACTGTTAGCGTGGGGAATGGTGCCGTTAGCGTGGGATTGCACTAGAAGGCTATTCCTCTCAAATATCTAGCGTGATTAGCGTGGTGATGGCTCGATTAAAGCCAAAATGCACCCAACTTACGGGTTTTCAGCGCCAGTAGCGCCAGATTGGTGCGATTAGCGCGGGAACACGGACAGGACCCCTATAAAAGGCCATTTTCGCGATTTCTGGCCCAAAAACCCTTCTCTTCTTCTTCCTTGCGCCATTCCTCCATTGTTGAGCTTGGGAAGCTCCATAACACTCAACCTTTGACCAAAACACCTTTCACCCAACATGAAACTTGTAGGAAATCCTCCTCTGAGCTAGAATCCTTCATCACTTTTCCCTGAAAACCTTCATACAGAGAGATCGCATTCTCTAGGAAACTTCACAAATAGTGAGTTTGGCGGGGAAAGGAGGCGATTCACTGACACCCAAGCTTGGAAAGGTTGTCCACTAGCCTTCCTTGTAGCTTTAGAGGTAAGAACCTCAAGTTTTACTGTTTGATTTGTGAATTTGTTCTTGATTTGAGTTAGAGCTGGAATTAGGCTTGGGTCCTTTAGAAAAGTATGCTTAGAAGGTTGTTGTGATGAAGGATTAGCTTTGAAATATTGATTTCATGGTCTTTGATTTTTGGCTCTGAGAAATGCATGTGTAGGAAGAATGTTGGTTAACTTGGTGATTGTAGGACATGCATGAGCCATGATGCTTATATAACATGTGCTCAGGGGGCTGTATAAACGGTGAATTGTGTTGAAGTAACTGTTTTAGCCCTATTGTTAATCCTTGAGTTTTGGCCTGTATGGAGCTTTGAGCTCTTTGTACTGACTTATACCGAGTCTTGGGGAGACTCTAGGGCCTTGGTTAGGTCGAGATAGACCCGCTGAGAGTCTGTGAGTTGGCTATAAGGTGGTTGTTTCTGATAACCTTAAGATAGAGGACTAAGGGGTTTTAACGATATAATATAGCATTTCATGCTTTTCTAACGGTTGAGAACCGTTGTTGATTTTGCTTGTGTGCCTTGGTATAGGACGTGACATCGAGGGTGTCAGTGACGTAGACCACCGTGCTGGGATTGAACTGCAGAGCGCTGCTTTTCCAGGTAAGCTCTTCGCTCTTGGGGAATGTTTCCCATTACCTGTGTTCCACCATACTCCGAGGGAGTGATGGTTGCATACATGATGCATGTGCATTGAATTGGTTGTTACAGTTTTCTCATGATGATATGTATGCATGCTTTTATGCTTTATGTGTATGGTTACCTGTTGAATAGATCTTCTGGCCAGTTAGATAGATATGGACCTCCCTAGGAGTAGAGCGCACCTCCTAGTTTGGTTTGTTCACGTAAAGGGTGATGATGATCCCTTAAGACCAAGAGATAGGTGGTCCCATCGCGGTTGAAGCCTATTCTCGGAGGTGCCATATACGTGCATCCATGTGTAAAAGGGTAGCTCCCGATGGGATGGCACGAGTGTGAGTTCCGGTTTGGCACTGGGGACTGAGAGTTCCAGATGCTGATGATGATGCATCTTGTGGCGGGCGTAGTATCGCGGATATACATTAGAGCTAGATGATGGCTATGTATTGTTGTGAGGGCCGGGAGGCCTAATGATTGTGATGCCTTTGATGTTGTAGGTGATTCATCTGGCAGAGATGATAGGTCTCAGGACGGGAGGCCCCAGTAAAGACAGATTCTGCGTAGCTGCTTGGTAGTCCGATGAGAGCTTCAGGGCTCCTTTCTTTTTGGTTTTGATGTATTTTGTACCCCTGTGAGGGAAGATGTGTGTGTACACATATTGTGGTTTCTGTTATGTATATGGACACTATATGTTGTGTATGCCCTCGTGTGAGGATGTGATCTGTGAGATCATGGCAATGGATGCCTATTCTTTTGTATCGCCACTGTGGTGGTTGAGATGATGTATATATGTATATACCTGTGGTTTATTCTCCTGATATATCTGTATAGATATTGTTGATGCATTTGCCGTCTTATTTTGTTATTTGGTTTTGTCTGGATTGAAGAGGCTAGTTGTGGTTTTATGGCATTCGTTTATGCTTTGAGGTTACGGACCATACATAATGAATCAAGAAATATGGTTTTGAAATCACTTCCATTGTTTTAATCTTGGGTTTTTAAAGTAATTACTACGTTACTCTGATTAAATAATTGTTAATACACCGGATGCATACAGGGTGTTACATTTATGGTATCAGAGCGGTTTCTTGATAGAGGCATTATGTATGGTGATTGTGTGTTGCTCTTGACTGTTGTTTGAGCTTGCCATGGCTATTGCATCTGTGGACACTAATTGTGGGCCTGATCAACTCACTGTGTTGGTGTACATGTGCAGTGTCATGACGAGATCCCGGAACAACAGTGGGGCGATGAATGCCCAGCCAGATCCAGTGGCGATTGCATTGGCAACCATGCAACATGAGTTGGCTTCTAATAGGCAGATGCAGGAGACTATACAGCGAGAGATGGCTGCAAACCATGAGATGAATGAGCCCTTGATGAAGGCCAATCAGGAGATGCTTAAGGAGGTGAGGACCTTGAGGAGAGATGATAGAGTATCCTCTACACCTCCGACGCACGAGGGCGAGGGTAGTCGCCATCAGGTTGGAGGTAGCCACTTGAGAGGGTACCAGGTGTCCCATGTTGAGGCTGATGATGATGTTGCAGCCCGAGGGAAGATGCTTATCACCTTTCGTAAGCATGAGCCTCCAGCTTTCCTTGGAGGATATGATCCAGTTGCTGCAGCTAGATGGTTGTAGGCTTTAGAGAAGATATTCATAGTGATGGAGTGCCCAGACCATCAGAGACTTCTTTATGCCACATATCTGCTTCAGGGAGATGCCCATGAGTGGTGGACCACCACGTCTCAATTGTTGAGAGGTCGGGGCGAGGTTATTACCTGGCAAATGTTTGAGGCCTGTTTCCTGGATAGATACTTTCCCAGTGATGCTAAAGAGCAGAAACAGGCAGAGTTTGACAGTCTTGTCCAGGGGAGCATGACAGTGGACGAGTACTTGGCCAAGTTCAATGAGCTGGCCAAATATTCATATTTCAAGAGATCCTTGCCTGATGCTGATGTTCTTGCTGCTAAGTTCCAAAGGGGGCTTAGGGAGAGCATAGAGGAGTGAGTTGCGGGCAGTGGATCCCGTGACATGGATAGCTTGGTGAGGCAATGCCGCCAGGTGGAGGATATGCTTCGTAGACTGTTAGGATTTTACGGCAAGCGTACTGTTTATTGTTGCAAGTTACAAAAATTTATAAAGTTCGTCTCCACAGGGATTTGAGTTCACTTTAATTAGTTTAAATATTTGTCAGTTTAATAGTCTATGTACAAATGATTAAAGCGAAGGTTCATTTGTTTGATGACGTAGCGTAACATGAAGATAAAAACTATGAAAATAAAATAAACGAGTTTAAGTCAAGGAAAGCGTAGGATTGGATTTCGTCTTACTTATCTCTTCACTTAATTTTACCTATGCATTATTTTTCTATTCTTATTGTCGCACACGTTTAACTAACCCTAATTCGATTCCTCGCAATTAAGGTCCTAAGGATATTTTACTAAATATCAATTCCTCACATATTTAATTAAATACCCTAGCATTAAGATTCTATTCACGTGTTTAATACGATTAAAACATTATGCCCTATTCCTAGCAACGTAATGTGATGAGTGAAATCATTCGGTTCAAACCCTAAATTTACTTTCCAGTCGCCTTTAGAGTTTAAATTTGTGAAACTAGAGATCACTTGGAATCACACATTAAGCATAGAATGAAGTCACCAATAAGAAATAGAATAATGCATAGAAATTAAAAGTGCATAGGGATAAGAAGAGTATGTCCAATCCTTAGAGAGTTTAGGTGTTCATCGGAAGAACCTCCTCAAGAGAATGATTGACGAAGTAGCTTGTCATCGATCCTCTTTTCGACAAAGTCTTCACTACAAAAAATCACTTTCTCACTTCCCTAACTCTCTACTATCAACTAGAAGTATTCCTAAGCCTAAAACATGAACTAAGGAGATAAATTGGTGCCAAAGTACCTCCCATCACCCAAGGATCCATGGGCTATTTATAAGAATTGCCTCCTGCCTGCTTCACTCGCCCAGGCAAGTGATTCCTTCACATTTTGGTCACCTGGGCGAGCTAATCCTTATCACCTTGGAACTTGCAGCTCGCCTGGGCGAGCCAAATGCACTATATGTGGTCGCCTGGGTGAGCTTAAATCTTAGTGCTGAAGTTTTCTTTGGGCTTTGTTGATTGCTGGGCCTAGATTGCTTCTGAAACTTCAATTTTTACTTTGATCACCCCTTTTTATTGGCTTTATATGCTCGAAACTTCTGGAATCTTCAAACCTATCAAAATACACCATTAATTTGGACGAATCTTCTCAAAAACTGAAATCATAACTTAACTACATACAACTACAATTTGACTAGGTTTCTAGGGTTAGTTTGTAAATAAATTTAATCAAAACAACGAATAAGTGCCATCCTATAAGTTCTATATTTACAAAAATTTGGCACTTATCACAGACACCGAGGCAGTCAGTCTACTCCCTCAGTCAGATAGGAGGTGAGGAGGCCCAGCAGTTCTGGCCCACTCGGTAAAGGTAAGGGCAAAGATTTGAGAGTCTCTGCCCCATCAGATAGATTTAAGAGAGGCTCTAGCCAGAGTAGCTCAGCACGGAAGCGACCTCTTCCTAGATGTCCAACTTTCGAGAAAGAGCACTGAGGATTGTGCCCCTCAGGCCAGTTGGTGTGTTTCAGGTGTGGCAAGTCAGGCCACATTTCTCGTGAGTGCCTGCAGGCAGGGGGCCGTGCACTGGTTGCTCCAGTTGTGATGACAGCACCCACAACAGGTTGGGTGTATACAGTTGATGCCAGAGAGGCAGCCAGAGCTCCTGACTTGATCAGAGGTACTATTCTGATCGATGTTTATGATGTGAAAGTCTTGTTTGACTCCAGAGCTATGCATTCATTCATCCAGGACATGACTGCTTTTAGGCTAAATTTGCCCATGTCTAGATTTTCTCCTCCGATGGAGGTTACCACTGCATCTAGTGAGAGGTGTCAGGTGAGCATGTACTGCAAGGATGTGTAGTTTTAGTTTGATGACATAGAATACATGATTGATTTGTACTGCCTAGCTATGCTTACCCTTGAGATCATTCTGGGTATGGATTGGTTGGCCAAGTATGGCGTGATGTTGGACTATTGTAAGAAGAGGGTTGTTGTGCCTTCTGATGGAGCTGGTTCGAGTTCCACCTCTTCCTATCAGTCTTGCAAGCTCAGAAGGCGATTATGGAAGGAGCTTAGGGTTATATCTTCTCATGTGTGACAGAAGATAAGCCGAGTGTTGATTTATCGTAGATACCAGTGGTGAGAGAGTTTGTGGACGTATTTCCAGAGGAAATTACGCAGCTACCACCTGAAAGAGAGATTGAGTTCTCCATTGATTTGGTTCTCGGTGTAGGACCAATATTTATAGCACCTTACCGTATGGCTTCTCTGGAGTTGAGGGAGCTGAAGGTGTAGTTGGAGGACTTGTTGTCCAAGCAGTTTCTCAGACCGAGTGTTTCGCCGTGGGGAGCACCGGTGATCTTTGTGATGAAGAAGGATGGCAGTATGAGATTATGTGTTGACTACAGGCAGCTGAATAAGGTTACTATTAAGAATAAGTATCCTTTGCCTCAGATTGATGATCTGTTAGATCAGTTGAGGGGAGCCAGGGTCTTCTCCAAGATTGACCTGAGATCCGGATATCATCAGATTCGGATCAAGCCTGCAGACATACCAAAGACAGCCTTCCGGTCTCGGTATGGTCACTTTGAGTATCAGGTCATTGCTTTTGGTCTGACGAATGCCCCTGAAGTGTTCATGGACTATATGAACAGGGTATTCAGACCTTTCTTAGATCAGTTTGTGGTGGTGTTTATTGATGACATACTGATCTACTCTCGGACGGAGACGAAACATGCCGAGCATCTTAGGATTGTTCTTTAGACATTGAGGAATGATCAGTTGTATGCCAAGTTGGCAAAGTGCGAGTTTTGGCTATCCGAGGTGAAATTTCTTGGCCATGTAATTTTTGCAGCTGGGGTATCAGTTGATCCCAATAAGATAGAGGCTGTGATGACTTGGGAGAGACCCAAGGACATATCCGAGATCCGAAGTTTTCTTGGATTGGTAGGCTACTACCGAAGGTTCATTCAGGGGTTTTCACAGTTGGTGTTACCTTTGACTCGCCTCACTCGAAAGGGGTTTAGTTTGTTTTGACCCATGAGTGCGAGCAGTGTTTCCAGGAGTTGAAGGAAAGGTTGACTACAACTCCAGTGTTGACCCTGAGGGAAGCTTTGAGGTGTACTGTGATGCTTCCAAGCAGGGGCTTGGATGTGTACTGATGCAGGAGAAGAAGGTTATTGCCTATGCTTCCAAACAACTGAAGCCTCACGAGGAGTCTTATCCTACGCATGATTTAGAGCTTGCAGCTATTGTCTTTGATTTAAATATTTGGAGGCACTATCTGTATGGTGCTAAGTTGGTGATGTTCAGTGACCACAAGAGTCTCAAATATCTCTTTGACCAGAAGGAGTTGAATATGAGACAGAGACGGTGGATGGAGCTCCTCAAAGACTATGACTTTGAATTGAGATACCATCCCGGCAAGGTGAATGTTGTTGCTGATGCCTTGAGCATGAAACATGTGAGTGCCGCCTACATGATGATCTCAGAGTGTGAGCTGATTGAGCAGTTTAGAGATATGCACCTGACTATGACAGAAGGTGTTCGTGGTCTTGAGTTGAGAGAGACCAAGGTTGATAATGATTTGATTTGGAGGATCCGAGAGGCCCAGAAGTAGGATGATGATGTGAGGGCCATGATTGGTCAACAGGATGTTTCTTGGGAGACTCATGACTTGGTGTTGTACCAAGATCGCATTGTTGTGCCTAAGGGCGAGTTGGTGGATGTCATTCTATCTGAGGCTCATAAGGGCCAGTTCAGCATTCATCCAGGTGCCACCAAGATGTATTAGGACCTGAAGAGGAATTTCGGGTGGCCAGGGATGAAGAGAGACATAGCTGAGCATGTGGCTAAGTGTCTGGTGTGTCAGAAGGTAAAGATTGAGCATCAGAGATCATCAGGTCTGCTACAACCTTTATAGATTCCTGAGTGGAAATGGGATAGCATTTCCATGGACTTCGTAGTGGGACTACCGAGGACTCAGACTGGATGTGACTCCATCTGGGTGATTGTGGATAGGCTGACCAAGTCTGCTCATTTCTTACCCGTTCAGACTGACTACACTGCAGAGATTTTGGCTCAGTTTTATGTCAGGGAGATTGTCAGGCTGCATGGTGTCATGGAGAGCATAGTCAGTGATAGAGATCCGAAGTTCACCTCTAGGTTTTGGGGTGCTCTTCAGGAGGCTTTTGGGACCTAGCTGAGGCTTATCACCGCCTACCATCCTCAAACAGATGGTCAGATAGAGAGAACTATCCAGACTCTGGAGGATATGTTGAGAGCTTGTGCCTTGGAGCAGGGTACTAGGTGGGATAGATACCTACCTCTGGTGGAGTTCTCGTATAATAACAGTTTCCATGCTAGTCTGGGCATGGCACCCTATGAGGCTTTGTATGGTCGGAGGTGCAGAACTCCTGTTTGTTTGACCGAGGTAGGAGAAAGACAACTTCTTGGACCTGAGATGGTTCAGGAGACTTCTGAGCAGATCCGTTTGATCAGAGATAAGTTGTTGAGAGCTCAGAGTCGGCAGAAGAGCTACTGTGATCATAAACACAGGCCACTGCAGTTTGATGAAGGCGACCATATGTTTCTGAGGCTGTCTCTTGTCATAGGTGTAGGACAGGCATTGGGCGTCAGGAAGCTCAGTCCTAGGTTCATTGGTCCTTACCAGATCCTCCAGAGAGTAGGACCAGTGGCCTATAGGCTAGCTTTACCTTCCCAGTTGTCAGGGCTGCACGATGTTTTCCATGTGTCTCAATTGAGGAGATATGTGGTAGACCAGTCACACGTGGTGGAGCCTGACACCGTTCAAATTAGGGAGAATCTGACTTGTCCTACATGGCCCATACAGATTCTGGATAGGATGGAGAAGCAGATTCGGAGTAGGACCATTCCCATAGTCAAGGTACAATGGGAAGGGAGGACATTTGAGGATGCGACTTGGGAGCGGGAGCAGGAGCTTCTGCAGCGGTATCCCGAGTTGTTTGACAGGTATGTCTTTGAATTTTGCGGTCAAGATTCTTAAAAAGATGGGGTGAATATAATAACCTTGTTTTATATAAAAAAAAATCTGGCTTCGTTAGCATAGACAGTGGCGCGGTTAGCACCAGACATACGAGATGTTGGCGCTGTTAGCGTGGGATTGCACCAAAAGTATTCCTTTCGAATATCTGGCATGATTAGCGTGCTGATGTTGGCACTGTTAGTGTGGGGAATGACGCCGTTAGCGTGGGATTGCACCAGAAGTATTCCTCTCGAATATCTGGTGCGATTAGCATGGTGATGGTGTGATTAGCGCCAAAATGCACCCAACTTGCGGGTTTTCAGCGCCAGTAGCTCCAGATTGGCGCTATTAGCGAGGGAACGCGGACATGACCCCTATAAAAGGCCATTTTCGCGATTTCTGGCCCAAAAACCCTTCTCTTCTTCTTCCTTGCGCCATTCTTTGATTTGTGAATTTGTTCTTGATTTGAGTTAGAGCTGGAATTAGGCTTGGGTCCTTTAGAAAAGTATGCTTAGAAGGTTGTTGTGATGAAGGATTAACTTTGAAATATTGATTTCATGGTCTTTGATTTTTGGCTCTGAGAAATGCATGTGTAGGAAGAATGTTGGTTAACTTGGTGATTGTAGGACATGCATGAGCCATGATGCTTATATAACATGTGCTCAGGGGGCTATATAAACGGTGAATTGTGTTGAAGTAACCGTTTTAGCCCTATTGTTAATCCTTGAGTTTTGGCCTGTATGGAGCTTTGAGCTCTTTGTACTGACTTAACCGAGTCTTGGGGAGACTCTAGTGCCTTGGTTAGGCCGAGATAGACCCACTAAGAGTCTGTGAGTTGGCTATAAGGTGGTTGGTTCTGATAACCTTAAAATAGAGGACTAAGGGGTTTTAACGACATAATGTAGCGTTTCATGCTTTTCTAACGGTTGAGAACCGTTGTTGATTTTGCTTGTGTGCCTTGGTATAGGACATGACACCGAGGGTGTCAATGGCGTAGACCACCGTGCTGGGATTGAACTGCAGAGCGCTGCTTTGCCAGGTAAGCTCTTCGCTCTTGGGGAATGTTTCTCATTGCCTGTGTTCCACCATACTCCGAGGGAGTGATGGTTGCATACATGATGCATGTGCATTGAATTGGTTGTTACAGTTTTCTCATGATGATATGTATGCATGCTTCTATGCTTTATGTGTATAGTTACCTGTTGAATAGATCTTTTGGCTAGTTAGATAGATATGGACCTCCCTAGGAGTAAAGCGCACCTCCTAGTTTGGTTTGCTCACGTAAAGGGTGATGATGATCCCTTAAGACCAAGAGATAGGTGGTCCCGTCGCGGTTCACTACTACAAATATGCTATTTTAAGACGACCAATTTAAGACGGTTGCCGATAAACTGTTTTAAAAGGAGGGGCGATGGCATTTTTGAAATTAATAACAACATTTCAAAGACGGTTCCCATTTTAACCATCTCAGATTGCTGAAGACGAACATTTCAGAGACGGTTCCCATTTTAACCGTCTTAGATGTTGTGTTTTCAAAAACGGGTTGGGTATAAAACCGTCTTGAAAATGTTGGGCTAAAAAGTGGAAACGCAGTCGTTTTGTAGTGTTGAATCCCCCTCACCAAAAAGAAAATGGAACTCTCTCATGCCCTCGTGCCCTCTCTTACTCTCTCCTGCCCTACTCTCTCGTGCCCTCCCTGAAGGTGTTGTCCCTTTCCTCCTTGCTTTCGTTCTGCATCTCGTGTCCTCAGCTCCTCCCCATCCATCAAGGTACTTGCCTTTCCGTTTAGCTTTAGAAAATTTGAACGGACATTGTGATTGCTTGGGTTCAACACCCATGTGCTTTTTGTGCAGTAGCATTGGTCCCTACATCCACAAAATCACCTTTTTGGTAATGTTTGGTAAGTTTATGTAATAAAAAAGGCTATCAATTGGCCAGGTTGCTGGAATGATTCCTTGTTCGTGCCCTAATTAGATGTGTAGTTCATTTATCATTATGTATGGGTACTCTAGCAGTCTAGCTATTGTGTTGAATCTTTAGGTATCCAGTGTCCACTAGGGGATCATAACTCATCATCTTATCTAGGTTGTGTCGTTATATATTTGATTTCTACCTTCTACATCCTAGTTCAGAGTTGTTTTTAGATTTGTTGTTGGCTTGTTGCTGTGTAACAATCAGTAATTATGCTTTAGGAGATACTTAGTCTTCATTTACATATTTTACCGTGGATCATAATGTTAAGATGGTTTGTTGAATATATCCTTTACAACCATCTGAATAGATGTCGAGTAAACTAATATTTTTAAGGGTTAATTTTAAAAATTTATTAGTAATTGATTTATTCTGTTAATGTTTTTTTTATCATGTTAAGGATGCAATTGATGTCTTGCAAGGGCATTATATAGTTGCTGCCGGCCGAGATACAACTGCCACTTCTAAAAAAGGAGGTCTTGAAGCTATAACGGTGAGTACAATTTATCTAGAACTGTTCTCCTGAATGAAGCTTTAGGCTTCTATTTTAGTTTAAGAACAATTATTCGAAAGGAACAATTTATTAATATATTTTAACTTCTATGATGTATGGCTAAATTCATTTACTTAATTAAAATCTAATTTACGTGGATATGGCCTATTGTCTCATAAAAAAAATAAATAATCAAATGAGTACTTAGTCCCTTGTTTTTAACTTGCATATTGAACTGAACCTAGCCACTGTAAAAAGCAATTCCTGTTTGAAAGAAAGAAAACTATTGTTGTCTAATTGCCTTTCTCTTGACTCTTGTATTTATCCACTAAATTAGTTTCCCCCTTTTTTTCATTATTTGTTTTTATTTTTGTCTTCTCAACTTTATTATGGACCCTATGATCATAAATCACAAGATTATAATTGACATTGTACACAAATAAAAATACCCTATAGTCATAATTAACTAGAATTGTGTTAATAGTGAGGAATTTCAG
>PYAF01005333.1:38500-54724 GCA_007407185.1 Glycine tomentella | reverse complement strand
CCTCTGGGCTACTCTCCCTAGCCCTGGTGCAGCAGAAACACCTCCGTTCCTCGCCCAAGCTCGAGTTCTCTGCAGCCTCTCTCAGAGGATGAGTTCTCTGGGGTTTCAAAGAATAAGGAGGAAGGATTCTAGCTCATACATGGTTTCTAGGAGATTTAGAGGGTTAAAGGAGTGATTTGGGTCACAAAACTGGAGTTTATAGAGCTTGGGAGTCCTTCAATGGCGGAAAAAGCTCTGGGAAAGGAGAGAGGGTGGTTTTCTCTTCCATTTTCACGTTTTGGGCTTTTTATAGGCTCAAACGTGACTCCCACGCCTCTAGCGTGGGCTCCCACGCTTCCAGCGTGGGCTGGCAGAGAAAAAGCATTTCTGGGCTGCTTCCCACGCCCCAAGCGTGGACCTCTCACGCCCCAAGTGTGGGTTCCCACGCCCCAAGCGTGGACATCCAGAAAAATCTGGTTTTCTGAGCTGCTTCCCATGCCCCAGGTGTGGACCTCCACGCCCCAAGCGTGGAACCTCAGAAAACCCATAAATCAGCCTTAAACCTTAGGGTTATTATAAAAATGAACTAAAGTACAACACAGATTTATCACTCGAGGGAAGGGAGTGCAAGTTACTCAGAATAAAAAGTTCCAAGCACAACTTCCACCCTTTTTGACAAATCTTTGCTTTTATGCATTCATTAGCAAGACACTTAAACTTTCTCTAACGTAGTTAATTTAACAAGCAACATCCTTAAAAGAGGTTTCAACAATACCTATATATTCAACATCCACCATTTCATTGGAATAACATACTACTAAAGTTAGCTCTTGGACACCTGGTTATGCATTTAATTTCATACTAGCTCCGAATAATGTGATGCGTCTCTAGGCAGTTTTTTAGGACATTACCTATCTGAATTATTTATGTTTGTGTAGTATTTGTGTCTTTAGGCAGTTAGCATTTGTATGGCAGTAGATGTACATGGCATGACAGTTTCAGTATTCAGTAGGTAATTGGTATGGAGTGTGTTTGAGAGAGAAAAGCCTGTGTATTGTGTATGGTGTATTTGTATTGAGAGCGGTTATTCTCGGTGAGGGGCTTTGTCCTATGTTCTTCCTTTGTTGTCTGATCTCTGTTCTAACCTTTTATTAGGTTTAATCCAGAATATAAAAATATATAAATAAAACAATCTAGTTTGCGTGTGCAATTCTCTTGTGTTTAAGCATGTCTCTCGTATGTCTTTAAACATCTAATACATTGATGTCCACTATATCAATTTGAGAGTAAAAATATTTGTTAATCCATTTACCCTTATGTTTATGAACCATTTTCGATCCTGATTGAACAGAAAAGAAGGAGAAGTCCAATAACTAAACTTTTTTAAATGATTGAAATGGTAAAATAAGGGTAACTCTGTTAAGAAACAACCTTAGTAAATGCCTAGCCAGTGGCCGGCAGAAGCTCCCTTTCTGCATGCTCTCTAATCCTTCTCTCAAGCTCAGGCCTGAAATGCTTGATAAGACCCTGCACTGGCCATGCAGCAGCATCACCCAAGGCACAAATTGTATGCCCTTCAATTTGTTTAGTGAACTCCTGAAGCATATCAATTTCTTCTAACTTGGCATTCCCAACTTTCATTATTTCCATGATCGTCCAAAGCCAACCAGTCCCTTCCCTGCATGGGGTGCACTGCCCACAGCTTTCATGCTTGTAGAAATATGAAAGCCTTGCAATAGCATCCACAACATCCGTAGATTTATCCATCACAATTACAGCTGCAGTCCCTAACTCTGTCCCAACAGCCTTTAATGCATCATAATCCATCAAGATATCATCACATACATGCTTTGGAATCAGAGGAACAAATGATCCTCCTGGAATTACTGCAAGTAGATTATCCCATCCTCCTCGAATACCTCCACAGTGCCTCTCTATCAACTCCTTCAGTGGAATACTCATTTCCTCCTCAACAGTGCAAGGCTTGTTCACATGCCCTGACACACAAAACAACTTTGTCCCAGCATTGTTCTTCCTACCAAAACTGGCAAACCATTCAGGCCCATGCCTTAGCATGGTTGGAGACACAGCCATAGTTTCCACATTTGTGACAGTGGTAGGACATCCATACAACCCAGCATTGGCTGGAAAAGGCGGATTCAATCTTGGTTTACCTTGTTTCCCTTCAAGGCTCTCCAAGAGGGCTGTTTCCTCACCACAAATATAAGCTCCAGCACCGTAGTGGATATGAACATCAAAATCATAGCCTGAGCCACAAGCATTCTTACCCAACAAACCAGCAGCATAAGCCTCTTGCCTAGCCTTTTCGAGATTGTTACGTTCATTGACATATTCACCCCTGATGTAGATGTAAGCAGCACTAGCCCTTATTTTGATCATGCATCATATATTCTACACTAAAACAACTTAAACTGGCAAAAGAAGTTTTGTCTAATACACAGGTCCCAAACAATTCCCAAATCCATGAAAGCTCTAAACACCTAGCCAGTCCAAACAAGCATTCAAAGTCATCATCACTTCCCTTCCATGTTTATCTACTCACAAAGTTCAAATACTTTTGAAAATGCTTTAGCTTATAGGAAAGGAAATAAAAATGCTCAGAATAGTGTTAATAATTTCTTTATTTCAAATAATCAGACACAAAAATCAAATTAGGAGAAAATGATCTTTTTCCATAAGCTAATTGTTACATATTCTTGCTATAATGTTTCAGCATAAACAAATCTTGAAAAAGATGAGTAAGTTAAAGAGCTAAGATATTTCAGCATGCTTAAGTAATCCTTTGCAAAACAACTAAAAGAGAGGAAACAAGCTTCTTGTGAGTTTTCAACAGTTTTTTGATAGAAAACAATTAGAATAAAACAAATTGATGCAACATTAACCATATAACTTGCAACAAGACCGAGTTTCAACAACAATCATTAACTCCTATTGTAAACTTGGAAAATGATTATAGATAAAGCAATAACGCAACTCTTTGTCCTGGAAGAAAAAATATTAAGCAAATAAAAAAAAGAGCCAAGAGAGACCAATCCATTAATAGCTTCCCCAAAAACCTTGGAGAGCCAAGAGGGCCACCCTGCAGCTACTTGCTCACCATGTACGTGGTTAGGTGGATTGCTCAACCTCGGATTTGGCTTAGGCTTCGAAGATCACCTTCTCTCTCCTTTGGGACGCTTGCTCTTCTCCTCTTCTCCACCCTCCTTCACATTCCCACCGTTCTGAACCACACCCTTTTCTGCTCTTGCAACTTCCACTTCCTCTTTCCTCTTTGATGCTTGTTGATTCTTATTCTTCAATCTCCATAACAAGTGAGCATAGATTGGCGAATCTAGAAATTTCCTTAAGCAATTAACAATAAATCGCGATCCGACTGGGAAAAAGAGTAAAGGAAAATAGAAAGCTTATCTGTAATTTTTCTGTAAGTGTTGGGTTATTGTTTCTACTTAAGAACCGCCTGACTAGTATGAGATTTCAAATCAATATATGAAGCCACATGGCTTAATGACCAAAAAGAATATTTCTTAAAAATACTTACTTTTAGATTTATATACTACAGGGGTGGGTACCATATGATGCCTGCAAACAGATTGTTATACAAGCAAATACTCATTAAACAAGCAAACATCCCCATTATGGCTGCATATTGCATTTTTCTGGATAAAGCATCAGCTACTTTAGCCTTAAGTTCCTGGTTCGTATTTGATTTCAAAATCAAATCCCAGCAGTTTGGAAATCCATCAGTGTTGTTCCTCACCCATACAATTAAGATTTACCACAATCCTCCTTTTCAGGACTTACATGAACCTCTGAATACAAGTTAAATTGACAAAAATTGACATTTAAATGCACTTCCAATAAGCCCCACCACTATTGTAAATATAACCATAGAACAGGTCCACACTTAATCATTATAACTAAAAAAGAATCAAAACTCACTACCACTTCCACCCCTAGTATCAAACATTTGAATGTTGACAAATCAATTCAAAAACAAAACAAACTCTCCATTAAAAACAGTAAAATAAACTACCGTAAACCTTGGGGAATCTTCAAATCACTTCACCAGCAGCAACCAATATTTTAAGAAAATGAAAGAATCAAACAAAATTATCAACAAATGCTGAAGCAATGAACACATATTTGAAAATTTTCAACAAATCATTGTGTATGCTGAAACAAAATTATCAACATATATAGTAAGGCAGACATGTTTTGACTAAAAAAAGTAAAGTTAGACACATGGTCAATCATTGGTGTACTTGAATGTTATAATGCAGAGCCCATCATAATGAAAATGACTGTGCACTAATTCCCTTTTACCTTATTTTGTTATATTAAACACTATGCTTGATACTTAATTGTTGTATGACAGAGTGTTGTTACCTTATTTCAGTACCATGTCTATTGATAGTCGCTTTGAAAACCTTGGTCCTAGCACGTGCAACGTGTTCCCTTATAGACAATAACAACGCACTCACATTTTCCGTTTACAACTTCGTGTGTCTTTAATGTTTGCCATGACACCAATTCTAAGACCTAATTTTTTTAATATTCAGAATATCAATTTCTATATACATATGTGTAACATAGTATTAATTATTTGTTGGTTGTTGTTTTAGGTGGTTTTTTGGCTCAGTTAGAACCTAAAGGCGTTTTTAACTTATTGTTGGTTAACAAAGCAAAAAATCGTTGCTATTGTCGCCCTCATTGGATTGTGCTCTTCTATTTATTGACCATATTTTGAGGTATGTCCCTTTTTCCATATGTTATGTGTTTACAACTTGCTTTGTTCATTCCTGACTATTGCTTTGTCACACCATGCAATGCATTGTTAGTCAACCTTAGTTTCCCGTTCAAGAATCAATTCAATGAGTAATACAGATAGTTTGGATTATTCATTGAATTGAACCTTGAATTGTCCGGTTGGACAGTTTGGGAAGTTATATCTTGTATACATGATTTGTAAATACAAGTAAAGCATGGTTTGTTTAATTTAATGAAAATTTGGTGTAACTGCATATTGCTTTAATCTCCGAGTGCATACTTGATTGTGGTGAATTCAAATCACTGCTTTCATTTCGTGTTCTTGGAGACCAATGCGAAATGCTGCCGAAATTTCATTAAATTAAATAAAACACACTTTACTTGAATTTACAAATCAAGTATACAACATATAACTTCCTGAATGGGATAGGGCCCCACCTTATTAATATTAACATATGCATTTTCATGCATGTAACATTTACAATATCATCATGGCAGCTTTTTTTATAAAACATGGATCGTAACTGGATGAAATCACCGTGCATTAGTGACCAATATGAAAATGGGGTTGAACAATTCCTCCAATTTACCACACGTAATGCAACTTCTTTGCATGGAAATTATTTTTGTCCTTGTCTGAAGTGTGGAAATGGGAGACGATAGTCGCTGAATGATATCCGATCACATCTAATATGTCATGGCATCATTCCGAGTTACACAAAATGGATCTGGCACGGTGAACTGCCGGATATGCCAACAATTGAAACCATTGAGCAGTTTGACGTCGACACAGGACATCATATAGAAGACATGCTACGCGATCTTGGAGAAGCCAACTTCCAGCAAACACATGCACCTACATATGAAAAATTACAAAGTGATTCAAAGATCCCTTTGTATTCTGAGTGCACAACTTTCACACGATTGTCCGCGGTGCTAGCTTTGGTTAACTTAAAGGCAAGATTTGGGTGGAGTGACAAAAGCTTTACTGAGTTGCTAGTTTTGTTGAAGAAAATGCTTCCTGAAGACAACACTTTGCCTAAAAATCATTACGAGGCGAAGAAAATTTTATGTCCTGTGGGTATGCAGTACCAGAAGATACATGCTTGCCCTAATGATTGTGTATTGTACCGCAATGACTTTGCTGATCTGCAAAACTGTCCGACTTGTGGGGTATCAAGATACAAAGTGAACGACGATGAATGTACTAATGAATCCAACAGAAACACTTCTCGTCCAGCGAAAGTCTGTTGGTATCTTCCAATTATTTCTAGGTTTAAGCGATTGTTTGCTAATGCTGCTGATGCAAAACACCTTACATGGCATGCTCATCGAAGGCAATGTGATGAATTTCTTCGACATCCGACTGATTCTCCCCAATGGGCAAAAATTGATCAGAAGTACCCAGCATTTGCGAATGACCCAAGGAACCTAAGGCTTGGCCTTGCATAAGAAGGAATCAATCCTTTTGGTAACCTTGCCACTAATCACAGTTCTTGGCCTTTGTTGTTGATGATTTACAACCTCCCTCCTTGGTTGTGCATGAAGCGAAAATACGTTATGTTGTGTATGATGATAGCGGGTCCAAAATAGCCAGGAAATGACATTGACGTTTATCTTGCGCCATTAATTGAAGGTTTGCATAAATTATGGGTTGATGGGGTGGATGTTTATGATGGAAATCTGAAAGAAACCTTTACTTTGCGTGCAATGGTATTTTGTACCATTAACGACTTTCCAGCTTATGGGAATTTGAGTGGGTATTGTGTCAAAGGCCATTATGCATGTCCTATATGTGAGAAACAGACGTCATTCATCCAACTGAAACATGGGAAGAAGACAATTTACACAAGGCATCGAAGATTCCTCAAACTTTATCACCCATATAGGCGACTGAAAAAAGCTTTTTATGGAAGTCAAGGGACACAAACTGCCGCTACACCATTGACTGGCCATGAAGTCTATGACCATGTGAAGGACATTGTGAATGTGTATGGCAAGACCCAACAGAGGGATGCTAACGAAAGAAACATTTGGAAGAAAAAATCAATATTTTTTTATCTTCCATACTGGTCTGATCTTGATGTTAGACATTGTATAGACGTCATGCATGTTGAGAAAAATGTATGTGATAGTATAGTTGGCACCCTTATGAACATAAAAGGCAAGACAAAGGATAATTTAAAAAGTCGCCAAGATCTTGCAGACATGGGTATACGCCAACAATTGCATCCAATTAGTAAAGGTCGACGATCCTATTTGCCCCCAGCAAGTCACACTTTGTCAAGAAAAGAGAAAAAATCTTTTTGTCAATGTTTGCGTAGTTTGAAGGTCCCACAAGGATACTCTTCAAATATTAAGAGCCTTGTTTCCGTCAATGACCTAAAATTCGTGGGTTTGAAGTCTCATGATTGTCATGTGTTAATGAAACAATTATTGCCTGTTGCAATTCGGGGTATATTGCCAAACAAAGTAAAGGTTGCCATCAGTCGCCTGTGCTTCGTGTTTAATGCTTTATGTAAGAAGGTCATTGACCCCACACAGTTGGATGATTTAGAGAATGAGGCGGCTATTGTACTTTGTCAGTTGGAAATGTTTTTCCCCCCTTCATTTTTTGACATAATGGTCCACTTAATTGTTCATGTAGTGAGGGAAATCAGGTTGTGTGGTCTGGTGTTTTTACGATGGGTGTATCCGATTGAGCGGTACATGAAGGTCTTAAAAGATTATACTAAGAATCAATACCGACCAGAAGCTTCCATTGTTAAAAGGTATGTTGTCGAAGAATGCATTGAGTTTTGTTCAGAGTACATGGATTCAGTTAAACCTGTTGGCATACCTGAAAGTCGCCATGACCAATCATGGAGAAGAAAGGGTACACGAGGATTCAATGTTGTAACTATGAGTAGACAGGAGGTTTCACAACCTCATTTGTATGTTTTGAATAACACCAATGAGGTAATGTCGTACGTAGAAGCTCACAAACAACATGTGGCCAATACTTACCCCAAAATGAATATCATGAAGCTGTTGCAAGAACATAACAAAACTTTCATGTCCTGGTTTAAGGAAAAAATCTTGAGTGATGACAATGCTTCTTCAAATTTAAGGCTGTTATCTCTTGGGCCAAATTTAAATGTACCCACGTGGAAGGGATACGACATCAACAACTATTCTTTTTACACTAAGTCGCAAGATGATAAAAGTACTGTGCAAAACAGTGGGTTTACTATTGACGCTGACCCGTTACACTTTTCTCGTGCATCTGATACCGACCCAATTCAAGCGTCCATGCCATACTTTGGAGTAATTGAAGAAATATGGGAGCTTGATTATAGTGCATTTAAAGTTCCAGTTTTCAAGTGTAAATGGGTAAACGGTAACACTGGTGTCCATCAAGATAATATGGGGTTTACTTTGGTTAAACTTGATAAAGTGGGTTACAAGGATGAGCCGTTCATCATGGCAGAGCAAGCAAAACAGGTGTTTTACATGAAAGATCCGTGTGACGATCGTTTTTCAATTGTTTTACAAGGAAGACCATCTATTAGTAGTCATTATTATGGTGATGATGCATCAATGGATATGTGTGAAATGGCTTGTTTCTCAACACGGATGTCTTCCATAGTTGAAGACAATGACGTTGATGATGAACATGCAAATCGAGTTGATCATGATGAAGGCTTATGGGAGAACATCAATACTTAATTGCTGACTTTCAAAGTAAAGTATTTTCAATATTAAATGTTGTTTTAATGATTTGACTTACCTTTAATATTAACATTTTGTAATACTTTTATGTTATATATCTGACTTATGTGATTTTGTTGTTTCATTTTACTTGCAGGGTGATGTCGACACCTCCATTATCCCCACCCAATTCACAACGTAATCTTTCAAATCCAACGTCTAGGAAAACTAGACAAGCGACTCGGCTAAGAAGCTTGACTCGTAGAGACTTCGATCAGCCAAGGCCAACAGTGAACGTAAATCCTTCCACTGGCCGAGCATCAGGCAATAACAAAGAAAAATTCCACAGCTATCTTGGAGTAGTGGCTAGAGACAAAATTCCTATAGTCCATTCTTCTTGGGATGACGTTCTAGAAACATTGAAGAACCTCATTTGGGAAGACATTTTGGTATATTAACTTGGTCAATGTTTATGAGAAAGTTCAGTTCTATGTTATCATATATTGTAATTGTCAAATTCTCAAATTTTGTTCACCATTGTAAGGAAAATTTGATATCCCAGAAGCAGAAAAGGCAAAGAAGAAGATATTGTCATTGGTTTGCACAAGATGGAGTTCATTCAAGTCTTTATTGACCACAAGATACATATATGTTGAAGCAAAAAGCCAAAATGATAAAGATCCTTCAGTTACATATGGTATACATCCTCAAACTTGGGAGCAATTTGTTGCTAGCAGAAAATCACCAAAATGGCAGGTTAGATGGCAATATATGTTTAACTTGAAATAAATTATTCAAATGACTTGTTTTTTAAGGTCGTCAATCAACTACAATTCGAAATGTGACAGGGAATAAGGAAAAAGGCTCAGGAAATCCAAAAAAATAATGAATGCCCCCACATACTTTCTCGTGGGGGTTATGACTTGCTAGAAGAAAAGCTAATGGATGAAAAATTAAAGAAGCGAGACCAAGATGCAATGAATACTGAGAATTCGTTAAATTTGGACGACCCTCCATCTCTAATGCCTAGACATGTAAAGTGGAAGATGGCTTGCACAAAGAAATATGGACATATGACATCTGACACTGCCAAAGAAATTTCCGATAAAATTGTGAGTTGAATCAAAAGTTTCTATTATTATTTTATGTGAATTAGATGTTAATTTGTAGCTTTTATGTTGTAGGACTTGTTAGAAGAACAAATGACAGAAGGAAGGTTTGTTCCTCATGGTCAACATGACATATTAAATGCTGCTATTGGACGACCAGAGCACCCTGGTAGGGTTCGTGTTGCAGGGACAGGTGTGACCATAACTCAATACTTTGGACACAGTTCACGTGCCTCAAGCGGTACTTTGGGATCCATCAATCCTGAGCAGTTGGCTGGTCTAATTAAAGACCTTAAGTAAGAATTGAGGAGAGAAGTGGAGGAGGAAAACAAACAAAGAATAGAAAAAATGAAAGTTGAATTGGAGGAGAAAAATGAAAAAATGAAAAATGAAATGGAGGACAAAATGACACAAAAATTGGTGGAAGCAATAAAAACGGAGTTAACACAAATGGCAACACAAAAATCCCCCTCGGGTGACGCACTTTTACAAGAATTGGCTGCTCGTGTTAGCACAAAGGGAAGTGGTGTTGAAACTACACTCAATCCATTAGGGGAAGAAAATGCAGCTGTTGAGGTACCACAGATGGGGCTGTTTGTTCGGTCTCATGGGTCGACAAAGCTAGTTGCGTTGGGAAAAGTTTACGATGGAAGCTCCTCAATTCACAATGTCACATACGCAGATGATGTCGTACAGGTAACTGTTGAAGAAATATATGACGGGGATGCCCTTGTTCCATATCTGACATCAGAGATAACGTATGTCAGAGAGAGCCTAAACACATTTCTCGCTTGGCCCACACATTTGGTTAAACCCGTATCACAGAAGGTATATATGCATTAAATGTTTGTTTTTGTTATAAATATATTAACTAACAATTGGTTATTTTTATTCGTGTGAATCACATAGGATGCACACACTAGCTCAGGAAAAAAAGTTGAAGCTGTTAATAGGTCATATAAATTGCAAGCAGATGATCCTTTGGATGAATTGATGAAGAATGCATATGAAGTTTACCATAGGCCTATACGGTTGTCGTGGGAGGGGTTTAAATTTGGAATTACTGCTGTAGAAACATCATTCTTCATCACACATTCAGATATTAATGAAATTATATTTGGTGACAAGTATTTGAACATTTCTATACTACAGCTGTGGATTATGTAAGTAAAAGGCCTATACAATGTCTCAGTTCATGTCCTATTTATTTGTAGTTGTTACATTATATTTAACAATTTCAATTTTACTTAAAATGTTAATTATAGGTTTCTAGATGAATGGAGTACAAGCTTGGGTTATAGTTCAGTGTATGGGTTCTTCGAGCCTCAAATGATACATAATGCAAAGGATAGGCGTTCTGAATGTCAACAATACATTCAAATATGGGTCAAAGAATCACAAAGAGAGGTGTACCTAGGAGCTTGTTTGAATAAGTAAGTAGGAAACTAATGTGGTTTCCTAATTAACTGGACTTTTTTATATTAAGTTACTAAGATATATGAAGTGCAGTGCACATTGGTAGCTTTTTGTTGTTTGTCCTTCGACGCACACAATTGTGTGGTTTTGTTCATTGCATAAGAAGCCCGACATTCACATCAAAGCAGTGCTTAACAAGTAAGTTATATCGAAAATTTATAATTTCACATTATGAACTGATTTTATGCATACAAGATAAACCTCATGTGTTAACCAAGACGTGTGTTGCATTTGGTAAATTAGTGCACTTAAGGCCTTGAATACCGATGTTCATGGTAAATGCAATGTAGGTGCACCAAACTGGATGAATTGAAGGTTAGACATTGAGTTGACCTTCATATAGCTTGTGTTGTCATATTGTATCTGGAATTGTGAAATTTACATTTCAATGTTTAAAAATTTAGAGCCATGTGCCAAATGGAGGTTTTGAATGAGGGTATTACGTAATGCATTGGATGTGGAACATAGTAAGTGGGGGTTTGAAGAATGAATGGATCAAGGTATACCAAGTTCAACCCATTTGTATGTTTAGTTTAATTTGTTAAATTGTTCCAGACTTTGAATGTAGTGGAATAATTTGTATTTTGACTTATTGTTGCAGTGGTTCAGTGATGGCACATCGTTAGACGTGGACACCATAACAAATCATTGTGATGTTGTCTTGTATGGTGAACGGTGTTGTTTAAAATATTCGCCCTTGTAATTTATTGTAAACCAGTAGACATTATTACCAAGTTCGGGTTTTTTGGTTGTGACAAATTAATGATCAATTTAATTACATATTTAAATGTTGTGAAGTACAATGACAATCACTCTAGAATATCGGGCAAAGAAATACATACATATATATATGTTATATCTTTTATTTGGGAAATGAAACTACTTTGCAGGGCATAGTTTCGGCAGAAAGTGCATTTGCAGTGATGGCAGATTTCCTTATCAATGGATCCAACACTTATCAGCTTTGGATTGTCCACTTATTGACTTTTAAAAGTTTGTATGTACCTCTTGTTTTAATCATAATGGATATTATACCATTGTGCAGCACAATTATTTGTATAAAGGATTGTAGAATCCTCATAGTTGGCTTAAACCAGATATTATAGCATTGGAGCATGGTAGTTCAATCACTTCATTGCCACTGCACAATGATAATGGTTGATCGATTTATTTCAATTTTACTGGTTTTGATTGACAGGGCAATCGAAAGGTCTCACTGTTTCATCCAATCCTTTGATGGAGAAAACCAATGTCATATTTCAAGTATCCCATACATGATCGGTTTTGGTGCAGTGCAAATTTTCTTTTCTCAAATTCCAGATTTCCACCTTGCATGTGGTGGCTCTCAATAGTTGCTACAGTCATGACGCCACCTGCCACCCTTGCAGGTTCACTTTTGGTCCCTTTGTGGTTTCTACCAAGCTTAATGTTCTAATTTCTAAATAGTTTCTTATTATTATTTGTGTGTAAAATGCTGACCATTGTTCTAAACACTTTTTCAGCATGAATTTAGAGTAATATGTTTTGGCAGTGTTGATTATTGTACCTTGGGCAATGGACTTTCTGGTTCATGACTATATACTTATGCCATTTTTAGACAGGTATTTATTGGTAATTAAGTCTCTCATTCAAATCTTATGTTTTTCTTCTAAATATGTGAAAAAAATTTCTATTAGCAAACTTTTATTCTGTTTTGCTAAATTGGTCCAAGATTTGTGCACAAACAGATTACAGATATGCCCGTCAGTTTGTGCTTATCTCTGCATGCTGTTGGTAGTAGTGTGATGTGTTAGAAGAATGAGGCGAATGGAATGGATATATGATTGGAATGTCTTGCCCATTATTTAGAACTATGGTGGACTAGGCCAATGTTTTAGTACATGGAATGAGGCAGAGTACTAAAGTGGTGAGATCAATCTGAGATGTAATAGGTTGCCCATGGCCATGCTATGGAAACTCAGCGTGCAAAGGACTATCATTTGTCACTGAATCAGCTACCAAGTAGGAACCTATAAATACAGCCTGAGAAAAGAAGAGGCCAAGATATTATATATAGTTAATCTTGTAATTCGGTGCCAAAAAATATAGCATCAACAAAAATTAGTGGTTTGCCAGAATATAATTATTTCTTTTTAAACATTGTGTGATTGAATGAAAAACCATTTTGACTAGCAGAGTATCATGTGATGTAGTATTGATCCTACCATTATTTATTCTCAAATAGTCAAATGTATTTGTGTTAAAGATCAATTTTCCTAATAGCCCCAGTTATAAGGTGGATACTCAATAATAGTTTTATATCTATAGCATGATCATTTAGGCCTTCACACTAGAGACCTTTGAGCTTGAATCTCTGCACAAGCCCACTTTCCCTCGCGCTGAAGTTTAATTTAATTATGAAGAAGGGGGTCAAGGATCAAACTCATGACCACCTTGTCAGAGAGGCTTTGAAAGAAAGCTATGATTTTTATCTTTTTTTTCTTCTTTACTTTCTTTGATATTGAGTAAAAGTTCTTCAGATTATTCATCTTTTCCTTGTGTGTTAGTTTTAACTTCTTGAATTGAAAATTTTCTTGTAACCATTAAAACCTTTTGCTATTGATAGATATGTGAAGACTGTACCACTTGCAGCACAAATGCTTGATGTGAGAAGATATCAAAAACTTCAAATAATTGAGGAACTAAGAACTGAGAGGGGACGATTTGAGCTTGAGGTTGAGATTGGTAAATGAAGTGATTGAACTACCATTGGATTCAGTAGGAAAGTCCACAAGCCCATCATGAGAAAGAGTGCACTGTAACTGCCTGTCATTTAATATGCCCCTCACTAATCTTATAAAATCTGCTCACCATTCATTGCCTGAATTTTGCCTTATACAGAGCTTGAGAACTGATGAAAGCTTTGAACAAAAGGAAAATTAATCTAGTCCTTGTTGATTTGTTGTTTTGCTGTTCCTTTTATTGTTGTATTTTCATTCTCCTTTTTGCCATTTTACTTGTTGTTCCAACAAATTAGAGTTGAGAGAAGAGTGGGTGCTGGAAAATTGCAGAGCATTTGCCAACAAATGGTCAGATACAGTTTACGAGATCTCTTTATTTATTCTTTTATATTTCAATAAGAGTAAAGTAAGTTTACCATTTTCTCTTTATTTGCCAACCGTCTAACTTATACACTGAATAGTATCATTCATAGAATGAGACATAAATAGTCATAAATACGAGGATCCTAATGTAACACCCCAATATTTCCATGAGTATTAAATGTGTGATTTATGTAATATTTAATCAATTAGTAAGATGCCTATAAAATAATAAAAAATTACAAAATACCCTTGGAAGAATAATTACAAAAATGTCCTTGAACAATTTTAGAAATGACGCTTATGTCCCTAGCATGAAAATGACAATTTTGCCCTGAACAACTTTAGAAATGACCAACATACCCCTAGATATTTTTAGTAAGATATTTTTGGGGAAAAAATGACGAAAATACCCCTGGATATTTTGAAAATGACCAAATTGCCCTGGATGTTTTAGCAAGATATTTTAAGGAGGAGAGCTTATAAATACCCTGGGATGTTTTGGAAATGACCGAGAATACCTCTAGGGTGACAATTATAGAGGTATCTTGCATATTTTTGGAAATGACGATTTTACCCCTAGGGCAAGTGGTGAAATTACCAAAATACCCTTAGGTAAAAAATGACCAAGATGACCTTAGAAATTTGTAGGAACATGAATATTGGATAAAATACTTTTAGACAACAAATTATCAGCAAGGTTGAGGGTAGAGAACCCTAAAATAGAATTTCTATGAATTTTGGAAGATAGGTTGAAAAGAGCTTAATCTAGGCTACCTCAGGTATCAGAAAAATTATAAGAAAAGTGTGGGCATAATCTGTAGAATTTTCTCTTAATTATGGAAGGAATAAATGTTCTAAATGAGTTAGTTTAGTACTTTTAATAATTAGAAGCAAATTGGACCAATAAGAACTTAGAATTTTGTTATTACATGTAATAAAAGGAAAAATTGTTGATTTGGTTATCTAAGATCAAGCCTTGGTCGTATGATACACAATCAAGGGAGAAAAGCCTTAGGAACATTCAAGAATGGACACATGGAGAGTTAAGAAGCCTAGCTATTTCCATTGGTCCATGTGTAAAGAAAGTAATTAATGCTTAAAAAGATATTGAAGCAAATTTTATGTTGTCTCCTTTGGCAAAATACGTGGATAGCTAGAGACATTATTGCAAAAATCCCAACGATCAAAAGTTAGATATATGGGTTAGGAGTACACCTTTAAAATTTTAAGGAAATCCAACGGTTAACGAAGCCAGAACCAATGTTTTACTAATACGGGTTTTTGGGGGAAAAGTCAAGAATAAAGAATGAAGAAAAACCTAAACTTCCCTAAACCAAAGCCTACTCCACGTGCAAACCAAGAAAGGAGGAGAAAGCTTGAGAAGAATCAAGACTTAGGACACATGTATGGTTAATAAGCAAGAAATATTGTAATTGGGCCATATGGAAAGTTACATAATCATGACTTTTGAAATAATGCAAGAAAAATCTACTAAGCTTAAGCTTGTCTACGTGAATGATTCAAAAGCCAAAGAGAATGCATCTAGCTTGCCTAGTACACGTGCAAAACAAGACAGCCAAGGAAGAGTATGGAGCTTTCATGAATCAAGACACTTGGAAGCTAAAAATTGGATGGCCAATTAAATGAAAACAAGTAGAAAGGAAGCCTAGATTTTTGTAGGAAAAGATCAAGCTAAAATACCCTATAAAAAGGGAGGAGAAACTGAAATGTTGGGCTGTCCATGAGGAGGGTTCAACCGTGCAAACTACTCCCCAAAGCCTTCATTCTATTCTAATTCACCTTTTACCAAAACACAAAACACAAAGCCTAACCCTTGAAGTCCACGTGAAGACTAGCCACTCTAGGAGCAAGGATTCTTCAATTTCAAATAAAGAAAAGTTGTCCAAAAGCTTAGGGAAACAAGGTATGGGGAGTTTATGTTGAGCTTAGTTTGAATAATAATCCTTGTTTGATTTTATTTTGCTTTGTAGACTAGGTGTTTGATGAAATGTCTCAAAGAGCTTGAATGACTACTTGATTAAGTAACTTGATTCTAAATTAAATAACTAATGGTTGGATGAATAACTTGAACTAAAATT
>PYAF01005333.1:27912-38400 GCA_007407185.1 Glycine tomentella | reverse complement strand
AATGAATAAAAGATGTTTAGGTGTTGTGGATTTGAACTTTTATTGTTGGATATGTAGTATACTTGCATGATTGAATGTTTTAAAGGAATAACTATGTGTTTTTACATGTGTTGTTGAGTGTTTCCATAAAAGCACACCAAGTGTTTGATAAAAGGTTTCAAAGAAATAAAAGAAGTTATGTGATCTTTCATAAGTTGTTGAGTAATTCTATATACTTTAAAATTAACATGTTGCTTGGTGGTTTATGATTTTGATGTTGAGAAATAAATTAGATTTTGATGTTGAGAAAAAAATTAAGAATTGTGTTAATGATGGAATAATTGGAATCCTCGTGTTGTATGGTGATTATTTATTCTAAGAGCTGTGGCTATATGATGAGACTGTGGTGTAAAATTCTATGATGGTGGAAATAAGCTTTATGTGTTGTTCTAAAAGCATCTGCCACGAGCTATAAAGATGTTTAAAGACTTGATAAAATGAATCATTCATGCATTTCATACGTATATGCCTGGCAGGGGTTAATCCGTGGAGTTATGCCTGGCGGGGGCTAATCCGTGGAGTTGTTTGTCAGATAGCTAAACCGAGTCCATGCGTTCAGAGATTGAACTGGGGGGTAGTGTGTTTCAGGGAGGACCACACCACCATGATGATCACATAGGTGGAGGTGACATTCCTACGCGCCCCTGCCCTACCCCGACTGAATGGATAGGTGTGCCACTGGGATGGGGCTCTCTTGACTGTGGCCACTGTTGATGATTTAATAACCTGAGATCTCAGTCATGCATCATATAAAAAGATGAGCATGCATCTTATGCATCACATGATATGTATGTATGATATTCTGTATATTTGGATCTGTTGTGTGGTCTTGTTATAAATAAGGCTTTATTCATCTGTGTATATATATATTATTCAAACTATGTTTGTCATAAACTTACCATGTGTTGTGTCTGTGGCTGACACCTGTGATGACCCCAATTCATTTGGGCGAGCATAGGAACAGGAAAGCATGAGCTGTAGAAGAAGGATGTTGAAGAAGTTTTTGATGAACTATATGCTGTAATTTGTAATTTCATATGGCATGTAATTTGTAATAGACAGTCTGTGTATTATTTTGAATAATTGACTTTGGACTGTATCATGGACTGTATTCTTATTATAAATGAACCGTGGTAAGGAAAATCGCTTATATTACGAAGGAATTATCAAATTAAAGTAATAAGAAAAGAATTTTTCTCGAAAAATTTACAACTAAGATCATTTTAATACAAAGTGGACACGAGTTTTTAATTAAAATCAATCAAGCATGAGAGAGACATGAGAGGCGTTACACCTAATTTCTTTAATTAGATAACGATAAACCCTATTACGCTATTTGCATTCATTCTAACAGGCTCCTAGAATGAGCTTTGGCAAAAAATTGAATGTGTCTAGAATATACCCAAGAAGGATAGTCATTCATTTGCTTCATGTTCATCATTTATCTAGCTACCAACCATTAATTTTTCCGACATGAACTAACATATTATGAATGCATAATTAAAAATGGGGGCCACACATTTGTCACCTAGAACCACACTTTGTACAAAAAAGTATAACCAAATATCTAGGGGTAAAGATTACTATTATAGTTAGGTGTGCAGATCGAAGTAGGGAGAATTTGTTTCCATCTTGATAAACCCTTTTTGAAATTCAAATCTTCCTCTAAGATCGAGTCTTTATTTTGGAATGTGGCTTTTATTTCAATAAATGCTAATGACATAGAGTGGGTTTGTAGGCCATGTTATGCTTCTCTTAATATGTGTGATGATTGTTCAGAATTGGTTGCTAATTTATTCTTACATTACATTGCTTTCTCCTTTTTTAATGGAATATATTGTTCAGTCATTTTGGTGAATTTGGAAGTGCCATAGACATAATTATAGTGACTAGCTTTAAAGGTTTGGTAGAAAAGAGGATGCTAATATTTATAGCAATGTGCAGTTTGTGATACTATTTGGTGCATCTGGTTGACGCATAACACTCATCTTTAAGGAGGGTATTTTAGCATAGCAGTTGATTCAGCCTATGTTTAGGCAATTGCATTTTTAATACTTTCAATTCCTATTCTTTAAAAAATTTGATTGTTGATATTTGGCTATTTGCTAATATTTTATGTTGTGCTTTAATCTGAAATATACATATTTAATATCTTATGATTTTATTTCTTTGCTCCTGTTGTGCAGGTAGCTTTGCTCAAATTTACAGGTTATAAAATTATCAACAACATTTCAGATACTGGGAAGGCTTTTATAATTATACTGATCATAGATATATTCTTAGGGTAATTTCCCTTTGCAACTCGTAATTGCCTTCCATTTTGTGAATCTTGGTTTCTAATGAATTATTGATTGGCTCATGGTATCGCATGTACCATGTATTAATTAATGCATTCAAAAGAAGTATCATAGCATTAGAAAAAGTAGCTAAACTATCAACGACAGAGAAAAACATTTTGTATGTATTAAGCCATTAAGGAATTGAATATTTTGTGTTAATAATGGTTTAGATTTCTACTTGGCCAGAAGAGATAGGAGTTCATTAACAAAATATAAAAAGTAATGAAAAAGAGAAGAAAAACCTACGATAATTAACCACACTATAACTGTTGAATTTAAAGGTCGGGAGAGGAAGAGATAAGAGGGAGATAGGGTGGGATTGCTTAAGTGATGCCTTAATTGATTGTGCAGTACTTAGGTTATGCTGAACAACTATACATTATACTCTTATTAGACTATGGGAACTATTTCCTAGGCAAAGAGTAAATGGGTGCTACTTCCTAAAAACTAATTCCTATTAAAACTAAATGCATATGACATGTGATGAAGGAACTCGTTCAACATATGATACATGAGCTGCACCTAATTCTAACATTGTTTACTGGATGAATTAGTGCTCTGTGCTTACTTTTCTCCAATCTCCATTCGTTTGTCCTCTGTTTTTGTCTTCTCATACACAATATTTGAGTAAAAGCATTTCTGGCACAAATAATAATTGTTTAGGTGTGTTTGGACAATAAAAATATTAATATTGTCATTGTATCTTGAGTTGTTTCCCAAAGTAATTATCTATTATTATTCTATGAATAACATAAAAAATCAAAAACTATAATTTAATGTCATTTTGATATGCAGGTGGTTACCATTAAAGGTGACAATCCAGATGCAGTGGTTTCTGGATTGATGGCTGCTGGGGAAACGACCTGTGCATCAGTCCATGGTGCCAATAGGCTTGGTGCAAATTCACTTCTGGATATTGTTATTTTTGGTAGAGCTTGTGCAAATAGAGTTGCAGAAATCCGTAGACCAGGCAAGATTCTTTTCCAGTTATTGAAATAGATTGTGTGCATAGAAATTAGTTTTTATAAAAGTGTCTGCCATCCATTTTGCAGGAGAGAAACAAAAGCCTCTAGAGAAGGATGCTGGTCAGAGAACAATTGCATGGCTAGACAAATTGAGAAATTCAAATGGCTCATTGCCAACTTCACAAATTCGGTAGAATATGCAACGAGTAATGCAAAACAATGCTGTTGTGTTCCGTACACAAGAAACATTAGAAGAAGGTAATCCATTTTTTTGTTATGTATATTTTATCCCCCTCCCCCCAAACAAACCTAACAAGATGTGTGTTTAATTTGTGCTGATTCTGTAACTAACTTCTTACTCTGAACTTATCTATTTACAGGTTGTCAATTAATTGATAAAACATGGGAGAGCTTCCATGATGTCCAGATGAAGGACCGCAGTTTAATCTGGTAATTCCTTTTTCGTGAATGATGAATGTTCCTAATGTTTCATGGATTCTGCTTGTTTAGTTTTAAAGTTTATCGGTTATATATTCATAGGAACTCTGACTTGATTGAGAGTATTGAATTGGAAAATCTTTTGATAAATGCATGCATCACAATGTACTCTGCTGAAGCTAGGAAAGAGAGTAGAGGAGCTCATGGCCGTGAAGACTTCAAGGTCCATTTTCCCTATCTCATGAAAATTTCATACCATTAACATGAATAGGGTACTTGACCATATTATGTTGGATTCTGCAGGTTAGAGATGATGAGAACTAGATGAAACACATTGTGGGGTAAATCATGTTTCAATATACAGTTATTTAGTTTGCTATTTACAAAAGCATACACTTGAGTAGTAGAGTGGAAGTTGAGCTTTTTATTTCTATTTTCTAGTAGGAACCTTGATCCTTTTAGGTAATTTGGTTTGATGGAAAGGAATGGGGGTAGGTATGAAATGGAAATGGAATACTTATTTCTGTCTTTGTTTTCCTTGTTTAAAAATAAAAGCATATTCGAATAGAAAAAATAAAAAATACGAAAAAAAGGAATAAAAAAAAAAAAAAAACAAAGACAGTTGCTCCCTAACCGTCTTAGAATGTACACCTACTAAGACGGTCGTAGGCAGGGACCGTCTTAGAAAGAAATTAAAAAAAAATAATTTAGTTCAGTTTCTAAGACGGTTACAGTCCCAACCGTCTTAGAATTTCGAAACATACTAAAACGGTTGCTGTGAAAACCGTCTTAGAAAGCATTTTCAATAATAAAAAATAACACATATTCTAAGACGGTTATTCACCTACCCGTCTTAGAAAGGGGACATACTAAGACGCTTACAGAGAATAACCATCTTAGTTTGTGCACATTCTAAGACGGTTACGGCAAATAACCGTCTTAGAATATGCTTTATTTTTTTCCCCTAAAAGCACCTTCTAAGCCCGTCTTGGTAAGTCCGACTTTCTACGTCGCTCTATACTAGGACGGTTCTATAACTGTCTTAAAAGGGCTATTTTAACCGTCTTAAAATCCTAGCTTTGTAGTAGTAGTTGAAGCCTATTCTCGGAGGTGCCACATAGGCACATACGTGCATTCATGTGTAAAGGGGTAGCTCCCAATGGGATGGCACGAGTGTTAGTTCTGGTCTCACACTGGGGACTGAGAGTTCCAGATGCTGATGATGATGCATCTTGTGGTGGGCGTAGTACCACGGATATACATTAGAGCTAGATGATGGCTATGTATTGTTGTGAGGGTCGGGAGGCCTAGTGATTGTGATGCATTTGATGTTGTGTATCATGGAAGTGAGTCAGGGGGAGGAGAAGCCTCCAAAGCCCTGAGCTTACTGAGATTGTATCTCACCCCGTGTGGGGATTATATTTTGCAGGTGATTCATCTGGCAGAGATGATAGGTCTCAGGGTGGGAGGCCCCAGTAGAGACAGATTCTGTATAGCTGCTTGGCAGTGTGATGAGAGCTTTGGGGCTCCTTTCTTTTTGGTTTTGATGTATTTTTTACCCCTGTGAGGGAAGATGTATGTGTACACATATTGTGGTTTCTGTTATGTATATGGACACTATATGTTGTGTATGTTACAAGGATGTGATCTGTGTGATCATGGCAATGGATGCCTATTCTTTTGCATCGCCACTGTGGTGGTTGAGATGATGTATATATGTATATACTTGTGGTTTATTCTCCTGATATATCTGTATAGATATTGTTGATGCATTTGCCGTCTTATTTTGTTATTTGGTTTTGTCTGGATTGAAGATGCTAGTTGTGGTTTTGTGGCATTCGTTTATGCTTTGAGGTTATGGATCATACATAATGAATCAAGAAATATGGTTTTGAAATCGCTTCCATTGTTTTAATCTTGGGTTTTTAAAGTAATTACCTTGTTACTCTGATTAAATAATTGTTAATACACCGGATGCATACGGGATGTTACATGCACCCTAACAATTTTCTACGAACATAAAATGTATGGCGCTAACAATTCAATAATATAACGTGCTAAATTATAAAATTCACTTACTTGTTGGCAAAGCTTTGATGAAAAAAAAAAACTACTCAAACTCTACAGCGAACCGTAAAAAACTTTTACCCAAAAAAGGTTAAATAGTGACAATGGTAAAAAGCATTTTTTTTACCTTATATAGCACCCAAACACGCCTAAATTAGGCGTGTTCAATAGCCCCATTTTTTAAATTTTTTTTTAAAACAACCCCTTATTTTTAATTATTTATTTAATTAGTATTATTTATTTAAATTTGCCTGAATTTTTAAAAACATTTTTTACTAGCTTAATCAAACATCTTATGTTATGTTTATTCATAGGGATCCAAATGCCGAGGAAAAGAAAAATCCATTTGCCAAACAAGAGGCTTGGGAGGAACATCAAATTGGTAAATGTTTTTGATAAGGAGAAGGAATCTACTCTACTTGTACTCATATCATTCTATAACTAAGAGGTAAAATAATATTTCTGTTTCTTCATTTCTCTCTCAATGGAATTACAAGGTTATATGTATAAGCAGAGCACCTGCGCTGACAGAATTCTAACAATAATATTCTAGAATCTAATTGAGATATTTATTCTAACAACCGAAAAGGGTTTATTTGTAAACATCATAACCGTTCCATTTCTTAGCTACTGAAATGATCCTGTTGGGCCTAATAAATGAGATGGATCGTAACAGTTTTTGTATTATTATTATACTCATAAAATCTCTCATTTTTAAGAAAGAAGAGCTTATTCTTTTTTCAAACTAAAAAATGCTACCCTTCCACTCCCTGACCCCTATTACACTCTTTTCTCCTTATTTAATCAGTAACAATTTCTGGACACCACTATGAGAAAGAGAAAGATGTTAACTTTTCAAAAAAAAAATAAAACATATCTGTTGTTGCAGTTATTTTGTTTTTGTTTTTAATTTTCTTCATTTTCGTTCAGATCCCTTTGCCTCTAGATGCTCACTGTTCTTAGGTTTCATGCTTTTTAGTGTTCTTCATTTTTTAGGGGTTAGCAAGTTTTTTATTTTTATTTTTATGTGGGTGTTTTAGAATGTGGGTTTTAGATCTAACTCAACCCCAAAAGCTAGCTCATAGGATGAGGATTGTTCTCCACTTATATACTCTGACTTGGCACTATCTCTAGGTGCATGGATAATATGGTGAGTGGCTTGTTAATGGATCTAGAATAGGCTCTGATACCATCTCAGAATGTGAGTTTAGACCTAACTCAACCCCAAAAGCTAACTCATAGGGTGAGGATTATTCTCCACTTATATACTCTGACTTGACACTATCTCTAGCCGATGTGGGACTTGGGTTATTCCCAATAGGGTGATGAACATGAAGGTTTGAATTTGGTGATGCAACCACTCTAGAGAATATAAGTTGCAACAATGAAACAGAAACCACCACTAGCGTCTAGCGATCATTATATACAATGCATGGTGATTGCACAAATTGGAGTTGTGACTCGGAAATGGTAATTTCACTCTATGGTTATCAATTTCTATGTATGGCTCTAATCCATAATGTTCTGAGGCTAAAATTTAAAAAAAATACAATTTAATTCAATAATTAGCAAAATGGTGCAAAAAGCCAAATATTTAGCAAAATGGGGTCACCTAACACGCCCAGGGTTAGGCGTGTTTAGGTCCCCTTGTGCCTATAAAGCCGCCTGATAACGACATTTGGTCCATTCCGCCTTCTCTCTAGAATTAGCTCTGCCTTCTCTCTAGATTTTGGGTGTTGAATTGTCTGAAACGAAGCCCTGCCGAATTTGAAGCGCTGTCAACTAGTAAGTTAATTTAACTGATTGTGCTTTGTATTTAGTTTGTTATATTTTTAAATTAGCAAATTGTTAGGATCATATGAACTCGTTAGCGACATATATATTACGTTAGTGAGTAGGGTTTTAGGTGTTCCAGTTTAGTTTAGGGTTTAGGATGTGATTACGGTTTACCATGTGATTAGGGTTTAGGGTGTGGGCTAGTGATTAGGGTTACCTAATTCGGTTTAGGATTAGGGTTGACATTGTTATTAGGGTTTAAGGTGTGGGCTACTGATTAGGGTTACGTATTTCGGTTTAGGATTAGGGTTGACATTGTTATTAGGGTTTAGGGGGCGGGCTAGTGATTAGGGTTACGTAATTCGGTTTAGGATTAGGGTTGACATTGTTATTAGGGTTTAGGGTGTGGGCTAGTGATTAGGTTTACGTATTTCGGTTTAGTATTAGGGTTGACATTGTTATTAGGGTTTAGGGTGTGGGCTAGTGATTAGGGTTACGTAATTCGGTTTAGTATTAGGGTTGACATTGTTATTAGGGTTTAGGGTGTGGGCTAGTGATTAGGGTTACGTAATTCGGTTTAGGATTAGGGTTTACATTGTTATTAGGGTTTAGTGTGTGGGCTACTGATTAGGGTTACGTATTTCGGTTTAGGATTAGGGTTTACATTGTTATTAGGGTTTAGGGTGTGGGCTAGTGATTAGGGTTACATAATTCGGTTTAGTATTAGGGTTGACATTGTTATTAGGGTTTAAGGTGTGGGCTACTGATTAGGGTTACGTATTTCGGTTGAGGATTAGGGTTTACATTGTTATTAGGGTTTAGGGTGTGGGATAGTGATTAGGGTTACGTAATTCGGTTTAGTATTAGGGTTTACATTGTTATTAGGGTTTAGGGGGTGGGCTAGTGATTAGGGTTACGTAATTCGGTTTAGTATTAGGGTTTACATTGTTATTAGGGTTTAGGGTGTGGGCTAGTCATTAGGGTAACGTTATTTGGTTTAGGATTCCGGTTTAGGTTTAGGGTTTGGGGTTGATGTTGTCGTGATGGTTTAGGGCTTGGTGTACATATGTTGGGTTTATGGAATTTGGTTTAGGGTTTATGTCTGATGTTGTGATTAGGGTTTATGTTGTCCGTTACTGACCTAGGGTTTACGGCTTCTAATCTAAGTCTAATGTTTTCATTAATGTATTTGATATATAAGAAAATTTTGTTGGAATGATTTGGTAATCGTTAATATTTTGTTTACCGTGGTTTAAAATTTTTGTACATGAAGATACCGATTAGATGGCTGATTCGTCCTCCACATCTTCATCACGATCTGCATCCGATCATGAGACTGAGCCCATGGATCCCACTGCCTATGTTGTCCCTACCCCATACAAGTGGGGCGTTCTGCGTAGGCGAATTCAGCGCACGCACGTTTCACAAGTTGTGTGGAACGGGTCCGTGCCACTTCGGGTATTGAAGACTCGACGTGGTAAACTGGGCGGTGGACCAGATGTGGATGATATCCCCGATGTTGTTTCTGACATGTTGCGCGAAGTTGGGTTTCTTCATGTCGCACGCATGCGACATATCCAGGTACGCAACCACGCAATTATGAAATTAGTTAACACTGATTAATTTGAACAATGAAGTTGTTTAATAATTTTTATGTCTTTCAGATGGATTCTGCGCTTATTAGTGCTCTGGTTGAACGATGGAGGCCAGAGACTCACACCTTCCACATGCCGCAGGGTGAGATGACCATCACGTTGGAAGACGTGGCTGGTATTCTGGGATTGCCCACGGAGGGCAATATGGTTACTGGAGTGACGGTTGACGAGTGGGATACCGTCATTGAGGAGGTGTTTGGTCACGAACCTGATGAGATCGAGTTGAGAGGTGGATATTTGCGCCTGTCCTTCTTTGATAGACATTTTGCGCATTGGGGTGAGGTTGTCCCCGAAGTTGTTCACGTGACGCGGTTCACGAAGGCCCACATTGCACGACTTATCGGATCATGGCTGCTGTGCGACCGATCTGGAGGTAGCATGGTCGTAGCACGATACATGTCGTTGCTTACAGGGGATTTTTCGGACATCGGTCGGTATAGCTGGGGCTCCGCTGTCCTTTCACATTTTTTTAGACACATGTGTGAGTGCACAGATCCAGACAGGAGTGACATCGGTGGGTGTCATATGCTTCTTCAGGTGTAGGCGTGGCTCAGATTTCCACCAATTGCCCCAGCTATTCTGCTGCCTACACAGCCGGACTGGCATTTCGGACATCGGTATGTGTGATTATATGTTGTTCTTGTTTACACTTGTAAGAATGAAATGTTATATTATACTAACATTACTTATTTTGAAATTAGCTTTAACGCTTTAGGTCGATTAAAATCGCATGATCTGGTCGAGTACAGGATGGCATTCGGCTCCCTAACCCGAAACGAGGTACATATAGTAGTTTTTTCAATTGCTGGACGTTTGCATCTGTGGAACATGTTGTGAACTAATAAATGTTATTTAGTTCTGTGCAGGTCGTTTGGCAACCATATGGGGACTATGACTTCCTTGGTGCTTCTGATCATGAGCGACTGCTGTGGATGGCAACTATATAATAACCCTAAGGTTTAAGGCTGATTTATGGGTTTTCTGAGGTTCCACGCTTGGGGCGTGGAGGTCCACGCCTGGGGCGTGGGAAGCAGCTCAGAAAACCAATTTTTTCTAGATGTCCATGCTTGGGGCGTGGGAACCCACGCTTGGGGCATGGGAGTTCCACGCTTGGGGCGTGGAGGCCACGCTAGGGGCATGGGAAGCAGCCCAGAAATGCAATTTCCTCTGCTAGTCCACGTTGGAAGCGTGGGAGTTACGTATGGGCCT
>PYAF01005333.1:14166-27812 GCA_007407185.1 Glycine tomentella | reverse complement strand
ATGTGTGATATGTTTGCCTGTTTATGTGTTGTGAATCTGTGGGCCAGGGTGGGAATGATTTCCCATGGACCCTGAGCTTACTGAGATATGTTATCTCACCCCATGTGGGGCTTACATGATTTCAGGTGATATTTCTGGAAGAGAAGAGCAGTCTCAGGGCAGGAGGCCCAGTTGAGACTAGGCTGCTTGACTTAGGAGCAGCATGGAGAGCTTGAAGGCTCTGTTTTGATTTCATTTTGATGTATAGTTCTGTATACCCTCGAGGAGGGCTGATATTCTTTTGTATCCCCATGGAGTGGTGTGGAAACTGATGTATATATGTACAGAACTTTCTGAGTTTATGATATGAGACTTTCCCTGAGTATATTTTGTTGTACATGTGACTATCTGCCTAAGTCTTGTAGTTATCTGTCTTTAGGATGTTTGAGATGAAAAACTGGATCGGCAGGGGCGTGATAGATGTATGTTTTGTGTGTGAGATGCTTTATATCTGTGATTCCATACATAATGTATCAAGAAAAGCGATTCTGTGCTTCCGCTAAGTTTTATAAACTATGTTTTATGCGCTAATCTGATATTATTAATGATAACACGTCGGAGGCCTACGGGGTGTTACAAACTACGCCTATCATATGCTTCCACACAGTCGAATATTCGCAGCCGGATCGATGCATGCGGCAATTCGGCAGGGATCAGCCAATCCCACGCGCTCCGAGGAAACTGAAGGGTGTGCATGACCTTTCGCTGTGGGGGAAACGAGAAGACAATTGGGTACGTAAACTCAGACCGTTTATCTCGCGATGGAATGCTCGGGACCAGTACATTGAGCTTCCCCCCTTGGTTCAGGGGTTGCTGTCACCACACCTTGAGTACATGGTTTGGTACAGAGAACACGGGAAGCGGTTCATCACAAAGAAGGGCTCGAAGATGGCTCGTGGTGTAAGTTTTCGTTCCATCATCATTTGTCTATTTGATATAAATATCGCACATCACACATCTGACATTTATGTGTATATGTTCAAAATTGTAGCTTGATGGGCTAGAGGCGTTGTACTTTGCGGCAACTAGCCCGAATAGGGAGGAGGCCTTCGACTTCGATTGGGCGGGTGAGGAGGTGGGTCGATTGATGTCTGTCTTCGTCGAGAGCTGTCACGTGGAGGAAGCAGGCCCACATGCTCCTGAACCCCAGGTTGAGGCCGAACCAGAGATTTCAGTTGCAGTTGGCCGACGAAGAAAAGAGGGTCGTGGGCTAGAACGTCGGCGGAGACCGGTGCAGCAGGTTCCGGAGCCCATTGTTCGACCGAGGCCGCGCACGGAGGGGATCTATAGGCCCCCTGTTATGGCATCGACATATGGGACACAGCCCGTATATTACGAGGCTACTGCGCAGGGAGGGCAGGGGGGCATGGACTACGCCGATTTCAGTACCCAAGCCCAAATGCCTACCCCAGGCCCATCGCAGACCCATGCCGCATATGTGACGACTGCAATGACGTGTCCCAATGTAGATGGCGGGTTCGATTGTGGAATGAACATGCAGCCCGAGTGGACTGAGGCACAGCTGGACGACATGCTCTACCAGATGGATTATAGTGCAGAAGCCTGTGCCACTTGGCAACCACATTCACCATATGGCACCGAAGCTTCTGAGTTTCCTATGCCGGTGTATGCTGAGTAGGGCACGCCATGTTGATCTCCTCATGTGCATCCGTATGACGCAGGCCCTTCTTATGCAGTCCCGTCCCAGCCGGACCCTTATTAGGCGGCCCTTCTTATGCAGGACCAACCCAACCGGACCCGTATCAGGCAGGCACTTCTCAGCCACGACCTTCACAGCCAGGGCCATCCGAGCCAGGCAGTTCTCGGCAACCACGCAGACGAGTACAACCTTATTGACAGGCACGTGATTTGTCGTGGCCACCGCCCTCACTCTGATTTAGTCGTCGTTACTGTTTAATGTTTTTTTATTGTATTGTCCTGGACTGTATGTGTGCTAAGTACGCTTATTAGTGACATTTATGTTAACCATGTTGTGTCTAATTATTGTTTGTTCACGTTAACCCCACAAACCCTAACAATGACATATGCCGGCAAAACCATTAATTAATAACATGAACATCATAATAAACCCTCAGGCGGGGGAAAATGCAATCTTAATTAAAACGAAAATATCAAAACAACAAATTCGGCGTACATGACTTATTCCATATGGATTTGTGGTTTGCTGAAAATGGCTAAAATTTCAATTGGACAAAAACGTTTCCAGTAGTTGGATTCCGCTAGCATCCTCAAGACGTCTTCGTCGCTCACCAACTCTTTTATGTCATATTGGATTGTAGTGTCTGAGTATTGTGCATGTCCTGGATGACGAAAAAACATTTGTCTTACCACCTGTGACACGTGAATTCCATTAGGGGGAACCCCAACAGGCGCAACTTGCTTGATGAGGTCCTTCAGTGTTTCAATGTTGCATGCAGAAGGAATTTCAAATCGGATTGGGTTTGTTCCAGTAAACGCATAACCCACAGACCCGGGTCTTCGTGGTATGTTCCAACGTCCGTTGTAATATAGTATTGCATCATGTGTGGGGACGATGGTCGACTGAAGTAGGTTCATTATCCCATCGGCTGTTCTGGTTATGGTGCATAATATTTCTATAAGACCCGCAGCGGACATTTGGTTGTGACACCGTAACATTCTGCAAACATCATCATCGTTTGTTAGTGCGATTGAATGAAAAAAATAGTGCTGACCTGCGTCTGCGGATGGTTGTCGGTAGTAGATGTTATCCACGAATTGGTCATCGGTTAGTAGAAGGGTGTGGTGAATCCTACTCTTAAGCGTCTGAAACGAACACTCATTAGGAACTCGCATCGCTATCGGTGTGGCACCCTGAAAACAAACACCCGTGTCGACTTGATTCGTATATCCATTTGGATAAATGAATGCTAATGTGGAGTTACCAATGTTTTGGCTGCTTGTTTCTCCTAAGAATGCCATTGTATGCAAAATTAGGGTTTATGGGGCGAGGCATGTTGTGTCCGACTGTGTACCTTATGTAGCTGTAATCGCGCCCATGTTGGGGCGTGTTCAAAGACGTTGTCAGTGGGGCGTGTTCAGAGACGTTGTCGGTGGGGCGTGTTCAGGGACGTTGTCGGTGGGGCGTGTTCAGGGACGTTGTCGGTGGGGCGTGTTCAATCACACCCTTGTTAGGCGTGTTGAAAGACTTGATCGGTTGCCGTATTCAATAACGTTACCCTATAATATCATAAATAAATATTTAATAGCAAATGGAAATTCATGTCCACCACAACCAAAACATTATCATCATACATGTTACACAACATGTCTTATAAATCAAATAAATTTAACGAAACATTTATAAAACAAACATAACAACAAAATCATGAAACACCACCCCGAGTAGGATAGGCTGTACGAGTATGTCCAACTTGCTTGCACAGACCGCATCGACGAGCTCTCTGAGTTGTTTCGACTTCGTCCATCTCGTTACAGATTCTCGTCGACCTTGGACGACCCTTCGCACGCAACATTGCCCTGTCAGGAATGATAACTGGATCTTCACTGGGGGGAACGGCAAGTTCATTGCCAATAGGCTGCCAAGGTAAAGAATAAGCCTCAACCAAGTTGGATACGAGGAACACATCATCCACAAAGTGCAAAGAATTTCGGCGGATGTATAAAGCAGCAGCTGCGGCATGGCTACAAGGGTATTTGAAGGTCTTAAACTTCCCACATTGACAAAAACGCTCAGTTAGGTTAACTGAATATGAACTGTCCCAGCCATCAGCCACCTCAAACAACGTTTCCTCAAGGTTATAGCTGCGTACATGGTGGGCTGTGGCAACGTTCTGATTATGCCTCATAGCATCAACGACATTTTTACAATGTCATTGTGATTGCTGCATCTGTGCAGTGGCCGTCTGACCCCTTCTCACAAAGTATTCAACCAATCAACTGTATGTGTGCTTCACCAAAGCAGCAATAGGCATGTTCCTTGCTCCCTTGAACATCTTGTTCACTGATTCAGACAAATTTGTTGTCATATGACCGTATCTTCTCCCCTCGACGTCATATGCATGAGTCCACTTTTCCTTAGGAATGCTGTCAATCCATTCTGCAACCTCAGGACTGGTATTGCGGAATCGTTCATACGCTATGTCAAATTCGGCCATAACGGGAGTATAACCTGCACAATTATCAAAGCATGAACGTTAGGTGGGAAAGACATTTTTAAACCTGACTAAATAACAAATAATTTTGAACATACCCAAAGTCATGAGACTCTTCTTCAATCTTGCACTCTTGAATCGTTGATTGAAATTACTGGCAATATGACGAAGGCAGAAAACGTGATGCGCAAAAGGTGGTTGCCAACCGGCATGATTCTGCACTGCAGATATAATGCTCCGGTGTTGATCTGAAATGAGACATATATTTTGCATTTGGGTTACGTGGAAGCGAATGTTAGCAAGGAAATATTCCCAAGCTTCCAACGTCTCCCCCTCGATAATGGCAAATGCCAGTGGCAGGTATTCATTATTCCCGTCCTGAGTCGTGGCAATCAGCAATTTTCCCTTATACTTACCATATAAGTGAGTTCCATCAATTTGAATGACGGGTTTGCAAAATTTAAAAGCCTCGCAGCACTGTCTGAAAGTCCAAAACATGCGCTGAAACACACGCTTCCCTCGGACCAGTCGATTTGACACAAAATAATCATTGGTTTGAATATCAAAAAAAGAACCAGGTGAAAAACGAAGCATGCAGTTGCACCACCTTGGCAAATATGCGTAAGATTCTTCCCAATCTCCATAAATCATAGCCATCGCTCTCTGCTTCGCATACCATGCCTTACAATACGAAACTTTAAATCCAAAGCTGTTGGTGATCCTCTGCTGAACCAACGCAATGGACACGCCCGGTTCCTCCTTAATCATGCCTGAAAATGACACCGTAAGATACAGATTAACAACAAACCTCAACACAAAATAACATCTGTCTAATAAAGCAAAAGTTCTCAATTCATACCGACTACAAGTGAAGCAATGACATCAACATCAAGTTGTCTATGATCCTGTGATAGACGGTCGTTGAGGCAATTGTGCTTTCCACCCCATCTTGAAACCACCCACTTCTCACCGTACATTGGTTTCATCACCCTAACCCTCCAAGAGCAACCATCCTTGTGAGCAACACACTTCATTGCAAACCTGTCAGGCTTGCTCTCAACCACAAATACTTCCTGATGCTCCCTCATTAGGTTCCGCTTAACGGCAATTTGTGCCTCTTTTTTCGATGGGAATTCCTGTTCAACATACAAATCGTCCCCTATTTGCCAGGGACCTTGGACTGAACCTGATCCTGAAGCTGAACCGCTAAAAGAATCTTCTTCGCTTGGGTGATTCCAATCGATATATGTGTAATGTGGAATCCCGTCCCAAAAAGGAACAACCGCACCGCCTTTAAATACAATACACAATAATAAGCATTGGTTTGCAAAATATATACATCAAAATCAATTATACAAAATCAGTTAGGGTTTAAGTCATGTTACTTACATTCAACAGGCTGTTCTGATTGTGTCGGTCCAACACCCGCACTGTACCGCATTTGAGACGACCCTACATCAGTGTGTTGCTGGAATGCATTTGCATCCACCCCAGCATCTTCATCATTACCGGACGCACTGGCATTCTCCTGAAGAAGACGATCTTCAATCGCTATATTTTCATCATCATCATCATCTTCATCGTCATCCATAACCCAAGTTGGGTCATGTGAATCTTCCTGAGACATGTTTGCACCAACAACATCATATGATGGTGCAATATGTGCAGAATTACAACCAACTGACCTTTGGGTAAAACAGCTTCCTAAACTACGGTGTAATCCACATACATTTCTAGAAATTTCTTTCGTGCCTGATTAAAAAATTCTTCAATCACCATTTCCAATTCTTCATCATCCTATATTGGAAACCCCACGTATTCATCTTGCTGCCATATTCTTGCCGTAAGCAATGTGATACAAGTGTTTCCGTCCACACCCAATTTTGGACGCATCTTCTGATGCAAATCACTCAATGTTGCATTTCGGTTCATTTGTGTCATCCTTTGCTCCCATTCGAAGACAAGACCTCTTCCCCCTTGGATTTTCCTTCCATTGAAAAAAAATACAACACGAACAACATCCGCATCACTTGAACTCATTTCCTACAATCAACATAAATAAACGTCAGAAACACACAAACACCCGAAACCCTAACTTATTAAACACAAACACTGCATAGTAAACAAACCCTAACCCACATAAACGCACCTCATCACTTAAACCCTACCACAGATACACTAAACACTTAAACCCTAATCACAGCATCAACACTAAACCAAATGGTGAAAGAAAGTCAATATTGTCAAAGACACAAGGTCATAACGAAGTGATCTTATTTATATAACAACCTAAACCCTAGGTCCAGTCACGCCAACCCATACACCCTAACCACCACATACGTCCTAAACCCTACCCCAGTCAACATAAACCCTATTCGTGTTCCCCCTCGCCTAACCCTTCATCACCATATAAACCCTAAACACTTAAGCCGGATCCCCTCAACCCTAGGAGTGTGCACCAATCCCTAAACCCTACTCAGCACACGCACCCTAAACCTTTCGGCCGCAACACTTAAACCCTAGGTGTGTACCCCAGTTCCTCGACCCTCAACCCGAACACTTAAACCCTAGGTGTGTACCACAAAAACCCTAATCACAGCATCAACACTAAACCAAATGGTGAAAGAAAGTCAATATTGTCAAAGACACAAGGTCATAACGAAGTGATCTTGTTTACACAACAACCTAAACCCTGGGTCCAGTCACGCCAACCCATACACCCTAACCACCACATACGTCCTAAACCATACCCCAGTCAACCTAAACCCTAGTCGTGTTCCCCTTCGCCTAACCCCTCATCACCATTTAAACCCTAAACACTTAAGCCGGATCCCCTCAACCCTAGGAGTGTGCACCAATCCCTAAACCCTACTCAGCACACGCACCCTAAACCTTTCGGCCGCAACACTTAAACCCTAGGTGTGTACCCCGGTTCCTCGACCCTCAGCCCGAACACTTAAACCCTAGGTGTGTACCACAGAAACCCTAATCACAGCATCAACACCAAACCAAATGGTGAAAGAAAGTCAATATTGTCAAAGACACAAGGTCATAACGAAGTGATCTTGTTTACACAACAACCTAAACCCTAGGTCCAGTCACGCCAACCCATACACCCTAACCACCACATACGTCCTAAACCATACCCCAGTCAACCTAAACCCTAGTCGTGTTCCCCCTCGCCTAACCCCTCATCACCATTTAAACTCTAAACACTTAAGCCAGATCCCCTCAACCCTAGGTGTGTGCACCAATCCCTAAACCCTTTTCAGCACACGCACCCTAAACCCCTCCGCCGTAACACTTAAGCCCTAGGTGTGTACCTCGGTATCTCGACCCTCAGCCCGAACACTTAAACCCTAGGTGTGTCCCCCATAAACCCTAATCACAGTATCAACACTAAACCTAGACCCTAAAACGTCAACTAAACACGCTATGAATCTAAACCCTAAAATAAACTAGAATACCTAAAACCGTAGTCACTAACCTAATATATATGTCGCGAACAACTTCATATGATCCTAACAATTTTATAATTTAATAATACAACAAACTAAATACAAAGCACAATCAGTTAAATCGACTTACTTGTCAGCAACGATTCGAATATGACAGGGCTTCGCTTCAGAGGATATCAAGACCCAAGCTTTAGAGAGAAGGCAGAGCAATTTTTAGACAAAATGCAGAATGCACCAAATGCCATTTTCAGGCACTTTTATAGGGACCAGGGCACCTAAACACGCCCTAGCCAGGGCGTGTTGGGCGTGTTTAAACACGCCTAGGTCTGGGCATGTTAGGTTACCCCATTTTGCTAAATATAGGCATGTTTAAACACGCCTAGGTCTGGGCGTGTTAGGTTACCCCATTTTGCTAAATATTCCTGAATTTGCACCATTTTGCTAATTATTGAATTAAATTGTATTTTTTTAAAATTTTAGCCAATGTTATGATGATGCCCATCCTTTTTTTTTATTGTGCTTTTGAGGCCATAGAAGTTGTTGATATGGACCAGGAGATAAAGATAGTTCAAGAACTTGATGGCAATGTCATGTGCTGTGTGCGAAATGAGAATGGCAATCATGTAATTCTGATATGTATTAAATGTGCCCCTGAAGATGCAATCAACTTTATTGTCTCAACATTTTTTTGATCAAGTTAACACTATCAACCCGTCCATATGGTTTGCCTGGTGATACAGGTAAGATTTCTTTAGTGCTTATGTTACTCCTTTTGTGTACCTTAAATCCTTGAACATATAATTATTTTTTGCATGGCAGAGAGTAGTGGAGCACTGCAAAAACCCAGCAAAATGTTATGGATGAGATTTTAGGATCAGTATGGCAACTACGTTGTCCAGGTAAACTTATTCTGATTCCTTATAGTCTCTGGGCTGTTCAATGCCGCAACTGTGAAAGGTACTTATGGTTTGGGTTTACTTTTTGTTGGCATCCTAATACATCTCTCCTCCTATTTTTCTGAAATTATTCCCTTTTGTATGGACTTTCTTTTACTGCAATTCTGCCAATTGACTTTATGGTATGAATTTATGCTTTTTGTTATGATTTAAGGTCATTTACTTAGTATTTTTTTAGGCTTGGGATTTAATACCTTTTTCAAAAAAAAAAAAAATTGAATGTGCTTGAAAGCATGATCTATTTAGTCATAAATATATTTGTTACTTACAATCCCTTCTTTTAGAATCTGTGTCTGGATGTTATAACTGGCAGTCCTTGGCTTTATGAATATAGCATGCCATCCAATTTTTCTCCTATGGGCTTCTATTCCCTCCACTCCCTGCTTCTGATCTATTGCTTTGTGTAATCCAAATTGAGACTTTATAAGAGTTTGTCATGATAAACTAACAGAATGTGGAATGCTTGTGCACCCCCCCCCCCTCCACACATAAAAGTTTGTTAGATTATCTTTAATGATAAATTAGACCACTTTTTGGTAAACTTTATAGTGTCAAATAAGATTAAAGATATCTCCCATTTAATTATTATATTAATATCTATTTAATGACATTTAAATAAAATCTTAAATTCATACTCTGACTAGTTCAATAATTGGTTTGTTTTAAAAAATATTAGCAAAAACATATTTTTTTGGCTTAAATATTTTTTGTCCTTGTAATTCTTTTTATTTATTGTAAATTATGTTTGTTTTTCATCCACATTATCGCATAATGACACATCAACACAAAGTGTCACAACATCATTAATTTATGGGACTAAAATAAGACAAACATAATACTATTGTAGTCGTCAACAATCGCCATAACTATCATCACTATTGTTGTTGTTATCATCACAATCACTATGATCACTATTATCGCCAGCCATTATTGTCACTGTTGTCGTTATTGCCAACACAATTGCTTGAGGCAAAGCAAGAGTGTTATTAAAGCGATGAAGGGTGGACGAAGGGCACAACTCAGAAGGAAGAGATGAGAGAAAAAGTGAATAGAATAAGAGTTTGAAAGGAGAGAGGGTATAGAGACATATTAATATGTAATTAAAAATTACATTTTTTTCTACAAATATGTCATTATGTGATTTTAGTTAGTTTTGATTTTTCGTTTTTATAAATTAATGATATCGTAACACTTCCGTCCCAATGTGACATGATGATGTCATCATGACATTATCAAGTGATGACGTGGTAATAATGATATTATGAGTCTTTTTGTAAAAAAGATAATGATCAAAAATAAAATAAACAAAATTTACAAGGATTAAAAAAATTTACAAATATAGAAAATATACTTTTTAATTATTTTTTAATAAATTAAGCTTACTACAGGAAATGTGTTAGACATTTTTTTACTGTTGACTTGAAACATCATTATTATATTATTAGGGAAAATAGGTATTTTGTATATAATTATTTTTTATTTTTTAAATAAAATAATAATTAAAGTTAATAGGTAATTTGTGAAGGTAGTTATAAAAATAAAATTGTGTCCATTCTTATGCTATGCTAAAGGATCCAAACCTGTTGGATTGTTTAAATACATTACTGCAGAAGTTTGTTAGATGCTGTAAATTGTGTCAATTCTTATGCTATGCTAAAGGATCCAAAACTTTTTTTTTTTTTGGCGTGTTTATACCAAAAGTGAGACATTGTTTGCTACACCGTCGATTCTTATTTTCTAAGATTATTTTTGTGCACACCATTGGTCATGCTCTGCATCTAAATTCATAATAACCTCTTGGCCAAGTCATTATTTATTGCTTTCTATCATTGCCGATTATTAGTTATGGTCTCCTATTTAATTGGGATCAGTTTAGCACTGTCTCCGATGTTTGTTTCGGCTGTAAAGGACTGCTTTATGAGTCTTGATTATGAATTGGCAAACTTCATTTCAGCTTTCAGCAATAGGGAGGGTCGGTGAATGGCCACTCAATGACTTGCTCGTACTGAGTGGCAGCATTTACCCGTGTGTAATCTCTTGTCATGCCTCTTATCATCAATCCCTCCGAAGAAGGCTTGTATTCATTATATGTTTGAATGACATATCTTAGAGCCTGTCAAAATTAAAAAAAAGTTAACATCACGATGACAAAAGAGGTGAAACATTGTAGTCGGAACATCATGAAAATGAGAAAGTTAGCCAATAGTTCCACATTCCAACATGTTAGTCCACCATAGACTGTATGAAATGAGATTGAAACAGATTCATTGATGTTTTACTATTTTAGTAACTTGATATGGCTGTTTTTAACGTCTATAGGCCAATTCAAGATTTAAAAAGCCAACCCAATGATAGCAATGCCAATTAGAGATTAATGATCCCTACCGAGACCCATTTCATCAGCCATATTAAACTAGACCAAGCATGCCATGATTATCAGTAGACCAAAGGGTAGCACCCCCAATGAGCTCGATCAGACAACAATATATAGGTTTTGATAGAAATTATGGTTACCCATATTAGACTATAGCTTGCTTTCTGTCCAAAGATGCCCCCCTTCCCCCATAGACAAAAGGAAAAGGAAGACATGCATGAGAGCTCTCACAACTACAAACTTATATTTTAGAAAAGTAATTTAATTATAGTATTTATGTAAATAGGACAGATTATATGTTATGTATATATGTTAATTCGAGTAACTGTATGTTCTTGTAATTATGTGTAATTACCTTTGTATTTATGACTCCTATAATATAAATATATGCTTTACTGTCTAATTGAAACAAACATAATTCATCTCATGTCTCTCATTCTCTCTTTTCTTAACATAATTCAAACAGAATTTGAATGGACAAGAAATCAAGCTTACTCACGCAGTGAAGGTGTTTGTCCCCCAGTCTCCCTTACGTGTCAGTAGTATTCTGTATTCACCTTCTGTAATGAACAACAAATAAATTGATCATTATTTAAACAATATTATTAATATACCAGTAATAATTTTAACTATTTTTTGCACCTTTTTTTTCCTTCCCATTATTTTCTTATGTAATCATCATTTACTATCATTTATTCTATCAACGACATTACCCCCAAATCATTACCATCATGCCACGAGGCTCGGTTTTTCTTATACTTGGCGCGGACATATGCCACTTGTCTCTTTTACACTTCACTCTACACTACCCTATAACTATAACTATAACTATAACACCACCACCGTCTGGGTTTTCATTCTTCTTTTCACTGTCTCAAACCATTTTTTTATTCTATTTATTTCGTGGCTGGTGTAGGGTACCTGTTTTTTTTTTTTTTTTTTTTTACTTTAAAGTCCCCTTGTTTTTGCACCCTCAAACATCGTTAAAAGGTGCTTTTATATTTTTTTCTCCTCATCTTTCTTTTCTTAAACTTCACAATTATTGTCGTAACTATTACATACTCCAATACTCTCATACTCACAATCTACTCTATCATTTTTTTCCGTTTCTTTTATTCTTCTGTTCAGCATAGACACTTATTTTTATTAGGTCAGACTTTTTCTTCTTTTTTTTTAAGATAGAGTGTGTTTTGTAACTTTTGTTTCAGATTTACGTTTTCATTCATTGATTCCTTCATTTCCTTGCAGTTTTGTTGCTGAGTGCATGTGTGTGAAATTGTGAAAGAGAGTTATGGCAGGAGGTGGTGGAGCTCCAGCACCTAAGATTGATGAGCCACAAGTCCACAACCACATCCACTGAAGGATGAGTTACTGAATGTTTCTTACTGCATTATGAGTCCTCCTCCATGGCGTGAGTTTTTTTCTCTTTTTTCTTTCATCATAGATTCTGTTTCTCTGTGCTCTTTGAACCTGATTCTTCTGTTATCTTTACTGATATGGTATTTCTAAAAGCATGTTTTGTGATTCTGACTTATTTGTTTGCGCGTGCTGTCTTTATTTTTTTAATCAAATTATTGAAAGTGGCTTCCGGTAAATTCTTTCCTTTTGCTTTGATGAGAACAAAAATATGCTACTAAAAAATAAAACTTACTCTTCAACCGATTTTTTATTTTATGTTTAAGAAGGAATGTGGAGGAAATTAACGTGAATCAAGTGCTTCCCATAATTATGGCTAGTGGTACCTTGTTTATTTGCTCTCTACTATTTTTCTTCCCTTTATTTTATATGCTCTATTGCTTATTTTTTCAATTTTTTTAACAGCTACTAATCCTTCCACTTGATATTCTCAAATTCCAATTGAATTTGTTGTCTGATGTTATTGCTTGTAAATAACTACGTAACTCCAAGTGCATCCACTGCTCAATAAGTTATTATCTTGTTCCATCAAATTCATAGTTTCATTATATGTATAGTACCTTGTTACATAGACAGGGCAGATTATAAAATTGACCAGTTTTGGGGGAAAAAGAATTCATCCTTTCAAGTAGACCATACCAAAGGTAGGATTTGGAGGTAAGGACATTATTTGTTCAACTTATGTAGTTTTCTCTGGGGAACTTACTATATTGTGCCAATATTCATTTTGAACTCATGCATATTTTCAACACCTAACACTCTTCGTTTCGTCCGTCGATTATTGGTTAATCGGAAATTTATAATTAGCTGGTTCATCAAATCCAATAAAATTTTACCATCCCACTTTTCTTAGCAGAAAAAAAATTTGATATATTTATATATATATATATATATTATGGCGTTAATTTTTTAATTTAATATTTTTTTATAGTTTATGCCTGAATACTAGGAACATATTCTAATTATAGATCACTTAAAAAATTCCCTTTATGTTCGAGACATATGATTCCGGAAACTCAAACAACAAATAAAAGTGACGCTATGTGAAGCTTGGCAAATTTTTCAAAAAAATACAATTTTAATTTTTAATTAGCAAAAGGGGGCGATTTTTCAAATATTTAGGGTTTTGGGGCAACCAAACACGCCCAGGCTAGGCGTGTTTAAACACGCCCAAGCCAGGCGTGTTTAAACACGCCCTAGCCAGGCGTGTTTGGCCCCCTTTGCCCTATAAAGCCCGACGAAATCCCAT
>PYAF01005333.1:0-14066 GCA_007407185.1 Glycine tomentella | reverse complement strand
ATGGGATTTCGTCGGGCTTTATAGGGCAAAGGGGGCCAAACACGCCTGGCTAGGGCGTGTTTAAACACGCCTGGCTTGGGCGTGTTTAAACACGCCTAGCCTGGGCGTGTTTGGTTGCCCCAAAACCCTAAATATTTGAAAAATCGCCCCCTTTTGCTAATTAAAAATTAAAATTGTATTTTTTTGAAAAATTTGCCTGTGAAGCTTAGTACAGAGTTTAAGAGCACTAATGAAAAACCACTAAGCATATACACTTAAAAATAAAATTGTGTTTAATTAATCCCCATTAACCAGGGAAGGGTCGCGAGGAATAGACTTAACACCTAGACGCCATTATAGAAACAAATCATGACAACCTCAAACAATTTCAGACCCCACATATATGGATTAAATTAAATAAGTTATTAATGATCTACACTATTTGAACATATATTCTACACTTTTTTTAATTTATTTCAATAAATTTATTTATAACCTTAGAAAAAACATTTAATTTATTTTAATAAACGTCACTCTTGTGTAATAAGTACCTATAAAACAAATAGTTTTTTTTTATACATTAGAAAATGAAAGACAGAAAAATAATCAAGATGAGTATTTTATCATTACAACAAGTATTTAATTTAACTATTTATTAAAATACACATTATGTATCAATTATTTAGTGTTTTCTTTCTACACCATTTCATTTTCTAATACACCTAGAAATAAATAGTGCAATTTTAAAATTACCCTTCTTAATAAGGTTAAGTACAGACACAAACGGATTGCTTTACTTGTTCTTCTTCTTTGTTCTCGCGGCACCATTCTTCTCCTTTGTGATTCTCGCATTTTGCTCCAACTCTCGTTGTGTGAAAAGCACGGAATGGGTCGTCTTCGTCGTTCAGGGAGCTTTTTTTGTTGCCTCTGTCGTGAGTTCTCGCTTCCTGCATTTTTTATTTTTTTGTGTGATATGGAATCGCAAATCCGTATGAATCATACGGATTGGGCAATCCGTATGAAGCTTACGGACTTTATACGGATTGACCAATTTGTAAGGTTCATACGATTGTCCAATCTGTATGAAATTTAAGGATTGGCCGGTTCGTATACTTCATACGGATTTTTCAATCCTTAGAAAAAATTAAATAATATAATTTAAATTATTTAATTACCATATATATTAGTATGTTAAATAATTATTTATTATTTATTAGAGACATTTTAGGTTCTAACAAAAAAAATTACATTTTAATTAAGCATATTAATTAGAAAGTCTAATTAAATTGATTACACATGTGTTATATAGATTTTATGATATTTATTTGTTAATCTTACATGTATATGTATGTGTTTTTCTTAAATATTTCAATTCATAATAATAAATTAATATGTATGTGTTTTATTTATTTTTTTTAACTTGTAATTCATTATAATAAATTAATGTGTGTTTTTTTTTTAAAAAAAACTTTGAATTATATGAAAATAATTAAAATTAATTGTAAATTTTTGTAATTGAACTTTGTTGAAGTTTTGGGTTGCTTTGAAGTGTTACATTAAGAATTTTGAAAATTTGTAGATTATGGTTAGAATAAGAAGATTGTGTTGGGCTTTAGGCAAAGTTGTAGACTATGTAGCACTGACATCGACACGTGACACGACACGACTCGACTCGACTCTTTGACACGTCAATCTTAAAAAATTATGGCAGCTAGAGTGTGGACAAGAGAGTTACTAATATCTTTAATTAGATACATAATTACATATTTTTGTCATTTTAATGCTCGTAATTCATCATAATTTTTGCAAGAACATGTTGAGTTGAAGTTGTCTTCGCACGGAAGAAATGTGTAGAAATTTGGAAGGCCTGCACCTGAAATTGAAGGCTTAATTGTTGCTACGGTCTTAAGCCCTTTGATTAGATGCTCAATGGAGACAAGAGATAGGGGACTGCTTTCTGCTTTTGTAGAGAGATGACACTCGGAAACCAACAGTTTCCATTTGCTCGTAGGAGAAGTGACTATCACCCTAGATGATGTGGCATCATTGTTGAATCTACCAATTATAGGAGCCTTCCAAACCTATGATGCAATAGATGTAGGAGATGTAGTGCAATTATTGGTTGAGTTGTTTGAAGTTATTGCAGAAGAAGCAGAAGCTAATACGGAGCAATGCCACGGGGCATATGTTTGACTTTCTTGGTTGCGAGACATATATCATGTGAAATATGAGGCATGGCATTGGATTGTAGCAAGTAGAGCATATTTGCTTCATCTTGCAGGTTGTACACTCTTTGCTAACAAGAGTGTCACACATATCGGTGTGGTATTCTTGGACGCATTTTGTGACATAGAGCAATCTGAAGGGTTTTTTTGGGGAGTGGCTGCACTTGTTAATATGTATAATAATCTAATTTATGCATGTTAGCACTACGACAAACATTTTACAAGGCATATCACTTTGTTGCAGGTAATTGTCTTGACATTTATGATTGATACTTTTTGAATATTAATATGTACTATTAACGTATGTTTTGTCATTGTTGAATTTCTAATTGTAGTGTTGGATCTACGAGCATTTTCCAAGTATTAGGAATGTCATTGGAAATGAGAACTATCAATAAAACCAACCACGTGCTTGTCGCTAGAAGAGTGTGAAGGCATTATCAGTGACGACTGATAAGTGCCATATCTTAGTGAAATTAGTGTTACATTGAAGGCACTTATCTTTTGTTTTTACTAAGAATATCTATAAAACTTGCCCTAAATCTAGTTAGTTTGTATCTAGTGCTTAGGATGAATGACATGTTCATATTCTCGAAGATTCATCCAATCTTCTTTTGCATTTTGATAGGTTAAAAGGATTTCTGAAGCTTCCAATCACATAAAGCAAGCAAAAATGGATCATAAAGCAAACATAGGAGGTGCAACAAGCAACTCAGGCCCAACATCCATCAAAGCCCAAAGCATTCTTCAGCATTAAGGCATTAACTCGCCCAGGCGACCAAACCATGTGTATTTGGCTCGCCCAGGCGAGCTTCAAGTACCAATGAGATAAACATAAGCTCGGCTAAGCGAGCAAACTCAGGCCAAACCACTCGTCTGGGCGAGTGAAGCAGACAGGTTCCAAAATCTATATATAGGCCACGAATTTGGAGGAGGGGGCATGAAATTTTTCCACAGCTTTGGCCTCTTGGCTCATGCTTAAGGCTTAGGAAATTCTAGCTTCAATATTAGATAGTTTTAGGAGAGTGAGAGAGGTGAAGGTTATAGGGAAAACCCTGTCGTAGTGAAGCAGAGATGATTTCCTTCATCAACTCTTCCCTTAAGGAGGTTCTTTCCATGGCCGCCTAAGCTTCTCGAGGATTGGAAGTAATCTTCTATCCCTATGTATCTATTTTAGTTTATCTATTGCATGAATCTTTTCTATCTCTTGTTGGTAATTTCATTTGGTGTTTAATGCTTGAGCCCGCTTGATCAATAGTCTCATGAATTGAAACCCTGAGCTTGACTGGAAAGTACCCTTAGGGTTTGAATTGAATGAAATTACTTATCACGTTATGTTGTTAGGAATAGGGCTTAACATTTTAATTGTATAAGCACGCGATTTTAATTCTTAATGTTGGGGTATTTATTTTGATATGCGATGGATCGATATCTAGTAAATATTCTTAGGATTCTCAAATATGAGGGATCAATTTGGGGTAAAATACGTACGCATCAATAAGAGTAGAAAATGGTTTATACATGATAAGATTAATTAGTACAAAAGGATAAGAATGATGAAATCCAATCCTATGCTTTTCTTGAATTAAACTCAATTTATTTATTTCCGTAGTTTTTCGCATTCGTTATATTTTACGTTTCAATATCACATCAAATGAATTATCGTTTACATTCTCTATATATAAAATTGTTAGAACTATATTTAAATTAACCAAAGTAAACTCAAGTCCCTGTGGAGACGAACTTCTATAAATTTTGTAACTTGCAATGATAAAATGGTACGCTTGCCGAAAGTTCCTAACAAGTTTCTAGCGCCGTTGCAGAGGATTTGATTTGTTTACTTAGTTCGTTTAAATATAATTTTCAGTTTAGTATAATTTTTTCTTTCATTTTTTGTTATATTTCTGTATAGAAATTCTCTAGTTATATTTTGTTAACCTTGGTGCTTACGGAACCTTGCAGTTTGTTCCTTTTCATTTATGCGAGGTATGTTTTCTACATATAAACCTTTGTTTGATCCAGAAATTACCAAGACAGAAAAGAAAAACAAAAAGAAAAGAAACAAGAGTCCAACAAACCACCAGGGGAAACATCGTCTATTGATTCTCCTTCAAAACCATTTGTACATGAAAATATGGCAGATCAAGGAGGAGAAAGAAATAGACCACCAAGGAGAACTCTTGGTGACTATGCATATCAACAAGGTCCCAAGCATTACAACAGCATAGTCATCCCTCCTTTCAACAATAAAGTTGTGGAGTTGAAGCCAGCATTACTCAGTCTTATTGGCTCACATCCATTTGCTGCGCTAGAGCATGAGGATCCATACGCGCATTTATCTACATTCATGGAATTATGCAGTACTATGGGAGCCTCAGACGAAGATGCTAAAGATGTTTACCTTAGAGCTTTTCCTTTTTCCTTGATAGGTAAAGCTAAAACTTGGCTCCAATCCCAACCAAATAAAAGTTTAAGCACGTGGGACGAGTTGGAGGAGAAATTCATCGCCATATTCTTCCCTCCATCAAGATTTATAAGTGCAAATTCAGCTATTGCCACTTTCTCTCAAGGTGTAGATGAACCACTCTGTGAGACATGGGAGAGATTCAAATCACTACTACGGAGGTGTCCGAACCACAACTTTGATGATGCTGCACAATTACATATCTTTTACAGTGGTTTGAGGCCACAAACTAAGATGATCTTTGATGCTTCAACCGAAGGAACCATGATGTCAAAAAGTCCAGAGGAAGCAATAGTAATAATTGATTCAATAGTAGCAAGTGACTTCCAATCTCACCATGATAGATCACCGATTCAGAGGAAGGGAATAATGGAGCTAGACACCCAGAATGTCATCTTAGCTCAAAACAAGCTCCTGACACAACAATTGGAGGCCGTAACAAAGCAAATAGGCCAACTTCCTCAACAAATTCAAGGAGGATCACAAAAATCTCATACAGCCCATCAAGTTCAACAAATCCTTAGGTGTGATTTTTGTGGAGGAGACCATCAGAACGGTCACTGTACAGTACCTGGTGATTGTCCACAAGAAGAGGATACTTACTACATGAAAAATCAATCAATCCAGACCTCAACAACATTTTCAAGGGAATTACCACGGGTACAGAGGAGGCCTAGATTCTAATCAACCTTATAATTGGAGGCAGAATAATAATGCTTATAATGTTCCCACTAACTCTCCTTTTGCAGGTCCTTCTAATAATTCTTTTGCAAGTTCTTCTAATTCGTTTGTAGGTCCTTCAACTAGAAACCCACCACAACAAGCTCAGTCTGACCGATTGACAGAGATGGAAGATACTCTTACTCAATTCATGCAAATGTCCATCAGTAACCAAAAGAATAATGAGGCTTCTATCAAAAATCTAGAAGTGCAAGTAGGGCAGCTTGCAAAACAACTGTCTGAGCATGGAGGTGGATCTTTCTCAGCCAATACCTAAGTCAATCCTAAAGAGCAATGTAAAGCCATTATCACAAGAAGAGAAGCTGTGGTTGGGAGAAAAGAAGAAGAAAAAAATGAAGGAAATGTAGAAAAAATGATAATGAAGAAGTTGAAAAAGAAAAAGAAGAGGAAGAAACAAATGAAAAAATTGAGAAAAAAGTGATGAGTGATGATGAAAAGAAAAAGAGTGATAAAGGCAAAGTTGTCTTAACCCCACCACCAGTCCAAAATATGCCATATCCACATACTCCATCCAAGAAGGCAAAGGAAAGGCAGTACAAGCGTTTTCTAGACATTTTCAAGCAACTGCAAATAAATATTCCTTTTTCTGAGGCACTAGAGCAGATGCCAACTTATGCAAAGTTCATGAAGGATCTTCTCACAAAGAAAAGAAGATACACTGATGAGGAGACCATTGAGTTAGATGCAGGCTGCAGTGCAATCATTCAAAAGTCCATTCCGGAGAAGTCAAGAGATCCTGGTAGTTTCATAATCCCTGTGGCTATTGGGAGATTATCAGTAGGAAAAGCCCTTCTGGATTTAGGAGCAAGTATTAATCTCATTCCACTATCCATGATAAAAAGAATTGGGGAAGTAGAAATCAAACCCACAAGGATGACTCTACAGTTGGCAGACAGAACCATCAAGCATCCTTATGGAATTATTGAAGATGTTTTAGTGAAAGTTGATAAATTCTTCTTCCCAGTTGATTTTGTGGTGATGGATATGGATGAAGATAATGAGGTTCCACTGATTCTTGGCAGACCTTTCATGAAAACTACCAAAGTCTTGATTGATGTGGATGAAGGGAAACTCACTGTGAGGGTGCAAGATGATGAAGTACAGTTCAATGTCCTTGAAGCAATGAAGCATCCCACAGACAAAAGAGAATGCTTTAGAGTCGATGTCCATGATGATATAATTTCTTACTCTATAAGATTTATTCACAGGAAGGAAGGTTAGGAGAAGGCATTGACAGAAACAGTCCAAAATGAAGATGAAGATAAAGAAAAAGTAGAATACCTTCATTAACTGAATGCTTGTAAAGAGATTCCTTATCACCACTCTCTCTCTGAAGAGTTAAAGAAAAAGAAGGCAAAAGAGGAACAGAAACTGGAATTAAAGGTATTACCTTCCCATTTGAAATATGTCTTTCTTGCAGGTAATTCTGAAAAGCCAATAATCATAAATGCCAATCTCTCTGAAGACGAAGAAGAAAAATTGGTGAAAGTTTTGAAAGAAAACCACAAAGCCATTGGTTTGATACTATCAGATCTAACAGGTATTAGTCCTTCTTATTGTATGCATAGAATTTTGACGGAACAGGATTATAAACTTGTAGCTCAACCTCAAAGAAGACTCAATCCAACCATGAAAGAAGTTGTTAGAAAAGAGGTGGTCAAGCTTCTGGAGGCAGGAATGATATATCCTATCTCAAACAGCCAGTGGGTAAGCCCTGTGCAAGTAGTACCCAAGAAGGGTGGCATGACTGTGATTAAAAATTACAAAGATGAGCTTATCCCAACTCACATTGTTACGGGTTGGAGGATGTGTATTGACTATAGAAAGCTCAACAAAGCCACAAGAAAGGATCATTTTCCACTACCCTTCATGGATCAGATGCTGGAGAGACTAGCAGGTCAACAATATTACTTATTTCTTGATGGTTATTCAGGATACAATCAAATAAATGTTGATCCTAAAGACCAATAGAAAACAACCTTTACTCGTCTCTTCGGTGTTTTTGCTTATAGGAAAATGCCTTTTGGTCTGTGTAATGCACCTGCCACTTTTTAAAGGTGTATGCTTGCTATCTTTTCTGACCTTGTTGAGAAAAGCATTGAAATCTTTATGGATGATTTTTCAGTATTTGGTACTTCTTTTGATTTATGTCTGTCTAATCTTGATGTTGTTTTAAAGCGATGTATTGAAACTAATCTTGTGCTTAACTGGGAAAAGTGTCACTTCATGGTGACTGAAGGTATTGTTTTAGGTCACAAGATTTCTATGCAGGGCATTGAAGTGGATAAAGCCAAAGTTGATGTTATTGAAAAACTACCTCCACCAACCAATGTCAAAGGCATTAGAAGTTTCCTGGGACACGCAGGGTTTTATAGGCAGTTTATTAAAGATTTTTCAAAAATTGCTAAGCCACTAAGCAATCTTTTAAATAAAGAAGTTCCATTTCATTTTGATGATTCATGCTTTAAAGCTTTTAATACTTTGAAACAAAAACTGGTATCTGCACCTGATTAGACACTTGATTTTGAAATAATGTGTAATGCAAGTGATTATGTTGTAGGAGCAGTTTTGGGTCAAAGGAAGAACAAAATTTTCCATGTCATACATTATGCAACAACTGAGAAAGAATTGATTGCCATAGTGTATGCTTTGGAAAAATTTAGATCTTACTTGATAGGATCCAAAGTGGTAATTTATACTAATCACACTGCAATAAAATACTTGTTAGTTAAAATTGATTCTAAGCCTAGACTTATCCGTTGGGTTTTACTTCTATAGGAATTTGATTTAGAAATTAAGGATAAGAAAGGGTGTGAAAATCATGTAGCTGATCATCTGTCGAGACTTACCAGTGAGGAAATAGCCACACATGATCCTGAAATCCAAGAAGAATTCCCTAATGAGAAGCTCTTCCACATTTTAGAAAGGCCATGGTGTCAGATTACAGAAAGTTCTCCAATACTATGGTGTCAGACATAAGGTGGCTTCACCTTATCACCCCCAAACCAATGGGCAAGTAGAAGTTTCAAACAGAAAGATCAAGAAAATTTTAGAAAAAACAATTGTCCAATCAAGAAAAGATTGGTCTCAAAAGCTAGATGAAGCTCTATGGGCATATAGAACAACCTACAAAGCACCTACAGGGCTTACACCTTTTCAATTGGTTTATGGCAAATCTTGCCATTTACCAGTTGAATTAGAACATAAAGCATTTTGGGCATTAAAATTCTTTAACTTTGATCCTACTTCTGCAGGTGAACAAAGAAAGCTCCAACTTCATCAATTGGAGGAACTGAGACTTTCAGCTTATGAAAATTCCAAACTTTACAAGCAAGAAGTTAAATTTTATCATGATCAAAAACTTTTAAAAAGGAATTTTCATCCTGGACAACATGTTTTGTTATTTAATTCTCGATTAAGATTGTTTCCAGGAAAACTGAAGTCCAAGTAGTCTGGACCCTTCACCATTAAAGAGGTAATGACACATGGAGCTGTAGTCCTTGAAGACCCAACCACAAAAAGAACTTGGACTGTCCATGGTAGCAGACTCAAGCCCTACTTAGGTGATGATGTTGAAAGGCTCACCACTGTGATCCAATTACAAGAAGCTTGAGCTACAAACTCGTCCAACTAAGACAACGTTAAAGAAGTGCTTCTAGGAGGCAACCTAGTAAGTTTTAATTCTTCTTTTTAATTAAACATAGTATAATCTAGGTTATTAGAATCCAAATCCATTAATAAACCAATTTTATTAATATCCTTCTTTTCTAAAAAAAAATCGGGTTGAACTCGCCCAGGCAAGTGAAGCATGAGTAAATTGCTCGCCTAGGCGAGCACATGTCTGGCACAGCAAAACAAAAGGTAAAAAATCACATTTCTTTTGCTTCCATCACTTTCACTCTTTCCTCTTGTTGTGACCTTTCTTTCACCCTTGTGCTCCTCTCCCTAACTCGCCCAAGCCAGTGCTCATCCATCTCGTTGACTTTTTCTTCTTGCTCCAACCATGTAAGTATTCATCTCTTATAGTTTTTAATAGTATTTTCTAAAAGTTTTCTTGTATATACACGAATGGTGCTTTTGTTGCTTTCCTTTTCAAATATGACCTAGGGTTAGAAATCTTCCATTGAAGATTTTGTTTTGCTGAATGCTTTTTGTTGTACATGTTAATTGGTCTTCTCCTTCTCTTCTATTTCTCTGAAAAAAATTAGTATAGGATATGTGCCAAAATGTCCATTTTCATGCACAAAATTGTGTGCACACCAAGTGTTTGGTGAAATGCCACAATGAACTCAGTTTTGAATTTGCACATCTTTGATGCACGAAAATTACTTCATGCTTTCTTGAGACAACTTCCATGTATGACATTGCTCATAAATTAGGCTTAGACTCCAAGTTTGAGTTAATCATGTGGACTATTTGTGCTTGCTTTACTCTTTTATGCATAACTTGGAATGTCACTAAAATTGTCAAGCATTATATACTAAAACGTTTTTCAACACTTGGTGTCATCCACATGGACATACATGGTTAGTAAGGCACAACAATGGACTACATGCATTGATATGCTTCATGACATGTACATTAGGAAGATAGGAAATTTTGAACATATATGTTGTAGTTGCCTTGGCTATCACTTTCTCATAAAACTACCATCCATTTGTATTTTGCCCTAAGCTAGTTACTCTTCCTATAATAACCCTGAGTCCTGGCGTGGACGGCGTGAGAAATCTGCGCGGATGGCGCTGGTTTTCTGCAAAATTCTTCTGCAGAAAACAGTTGCAGAAATGTGGCGTGGATGGCGCGATTGACGCCAGACAACCCAGAGGACCTGCAGGGGGCGCGGATGGCGCCGTTGGTTCTGGAGGTTGGCGCGGGTGGCGCCATAGTGGCGCAAGGGGCGCCATAGGTACTGGAGGATGGCGCGGTTGGCGCGGGAGTGGCGCGATTGGCGTCGTGGGCTCTGGAAGCTGGCGCGATCAACGCGGCAGCTCGGGCAGACCCACTATAAAAGGGGTCATTTTACGAAATTTGACCCAAATCACTTCCTTTTTTCTTCCTCCAACGACCCACCTCCATTGTTGAGTGCTCAAGCTTCCTTGACCTTTGTTTGTTCACCAAATCACCTTCCTTAAACCTCCATTGTGTTGGAAAATGCTTGGTGAGCTTGAATCCTTCATCATTTTCTCCTTGAAAACCCTCAAATCAAAGAATCCCTTTCCGAGGGAAGTCCTTAGAACTCGAGTTCGGCGAAGAACCACGACGATTCACGGACACCCGAGCTAGGGGCAGTGGTCCAAAGGTCTTCCTTGCCATCTTTGAGGTAAGAAGCTCGAGATTCACCGCTTGATTTTGTGAGTTGGGGTTTTGGGTGAATTGTGACCCACTTGTGATAGAGCTAGTATTAGCCTTGGGTCCTTTAGAAACATGTGTTTAGAATGTTGTGAGGATGAAGGATTAGCTCTCATATGCTAGTTTGGTGAACTTTGAGTTGTGGCTCTATGATATGCATGTATAGTTGATATCCTGAGTTGCTTGGCTATGTTGTGACATGCAAGAGCCTTAGCATATGTGAACCATTGAGCCATTGGGCTGTTGAGAGCTTTGAGCTCATTGTGTTTGGCTTATGCTGAGTCTGAGGTGACTCTAATGCCATGTTTGAGATGAGATAGACCGCTGAGGGTCTACGAGATGGCTTGTAAGTGATGAGCCTTGATGAACCTTAAGTTAGAGGACTTAGAGGTTTTGGGAAAGGTATGAGGTACCTTTCATTGAGACGGTTGAGAACCGTGCTATATGCTTGTGCTTGTTTGATTGCTTGATGTTGATATGAGCTTGTATGCCTTGTTTAGGGCGTGACACTGAGGGTGTTAGTGGCGTGGGCCACAGAGCAAGGGAAGAACTGCAGAGCTCGGCTTTGCCAGGTAAGTTCTTGGTCCCTTGGGGATGTTTCCCACTTGCTGTGTTCCACCACACTCCGAAGGAGTGATGGTTGCATTCATGATGCATTCATTGATGGTTGTTGCATCCTCATAATGATATGTATGCTTGCATTTATGCTTGAGAAATGTATGATACCTGTTGTTAGATCTTCTGGCTAGTTAGATAGATATGGACCTCCCTAGGAGATGAGTTTCCTCCTAGTTTAGTTTGCTCATGGTTGATGAGATCCCAGGGGTCGGTGATCCCTTAAGACCAAGAGATAGGTGTGTCCCGTCACGGTTGATTGCCTATTCTCGAAGGTACCATATACGTGCGTCCATGCGTAAGGGGTAGCTCCCAATGGGATGGCACGGGTGTGAGTTCCGGTCTCACACTGAGGTTGGCGTTGATGAGATCCGCCGTATATAGAGCAAGATGACTTGCTTGTATTGTTATGAGGGCCGAGAGGCCAAATTGTTTGTGATACCTGGATGACGTGTGTCATGGAGAGTGAGCCAGGGTGGAGGAGATGCCTCCAAGGACCCTGAGCTTACTGAGATGTTTATCTCACCCCGTGTGGGGCTTATGTGGTTTCAGGTGACGCTTCTGGCAAAGAGGAGCGGTCTCAGGGCGGAAGGCCCCAATAGAGATAGCATATGCTTGGTTGTGAGGCAGCTTGAGGAGAGCTTGGTGGCTCAGCCTTTTGATGATGATTTGTACCCCTGTAGAGGGAAGACGTGTGTGTGTACACATGTATGATGTTGTATTTGTATAGACCTTGTATGCCCTCATGTGAGGAAGGATCTGTGAGATCAGAAGCATGTGGATGCTTATTCTTTTGTATAGACACTTTGAGTGTCAGATGTTGTTTATGTACATAACCAGTTTATGTTATGTAATATGATGGTTCCTCCTGTTTATCTGTTAAGATAATTTGAGTATATCTGCGTATGGTTATGTTTGTGTGATCTGGATCAGCAGGGGCTTGTGTTGCTTGTGATGTTTTATATTCCATACATAATGTAATCAAGAAATATGGTTTTCGATTTATGCTTCCGCAAATGTTTTAAGTAAAGTGATTAAGCGCTAATCTGATAATAATCATAGTGTTAATACACCGGGTGCTCACGGGGTGTTACACTTCCCATAATCATGCTAAATCTATGTTTGAGATGCTTTTTCATATGGCTCCTAAGAAACTACCTGCTAAAAGAGCTAGAAATGAAGGTTCCAGTGCAAATCCCCCTGAAGATTTCATTTATGATGAGCAAAGATTTAGGAGCAGAGAGCACCAGCAGGGATTTGAAATAATCAAGAATTGGTCATTCCTCAAGGAAAGGCGAGTTCAATTGATGGATGATGAATATCCAGACTTCACAACAGAACTTGACCGGCATAGATGGAGACCATTGACCACTCCATTGCAGAAATTTGATCCAGAGATAGTCTTGGAATTCTATGCCAACGCTTGGCCATTGAAGGGAGCTTTATTTGATAAACGATTTTTTGTCAGAGGACAGTGGATTCCTTATGATGCTGATGCCATCAATCAGTTTCTAGGAAATCCACTTGTCTTGCCAGAAGGACAACTTTGTGAGTATATGTCCAGGCGCAACAATTTTGATGAAGAGGCCATGATCCAGCTCTTGTGCATCCCAGAGTGTGACTTTGCAAGGAACATCGCAGGTAACAGGGTAAGGTTAATGCGGACTAATATGACTACCTTAACCCAAATTTGGATGACCTTTTTGCTGAGTAACATACTACCTAGTGACCACAATTCTGACCTTCCAATGCCAAAATGTCAACTAGCTTTTAGTTGTATTACTCAGCTTAGCATTGATGTGGCTCAAATCATTTCCGATGCAATCCACCAATTTGTGATTTTAGAGCCACCTAGGCATCCCCTTAACCCTGAAAAGGCCAACATGGCACTTGGATTCCCCGCTTTGATTACTGGTTTATGCCAACTATATGGAATCCAAGTGCACCCAACTAGGACCATCAGACCTCCCATAAACAGAGCCTTTATTGAAAAATATTGTTTGGCCGCTCACCTACAGCGAATGGAACTCCAGATGCACACTTATATGCAACATGTAGCTGATCAACAAGCTGCTAATCACAGAGGGAAAATGCAGCTTAACCACAGTTTCTACAACTACACTCAGCATCAGCACAGACAGGATCCCACCCCGTTCCAGTGGCCCACTCCCGAGCAATTCAGCACGTATGTAGCATGACTAGGGATAGGCCAATCTTTCTGGAGGAGGCAGGATGTTGATTGGAGGGGGAGCTGAATGAAGATCAAGTGAATATTCAACCAAGGTTCAAGACTTGGAAGTTTTGGCTTTCAACATGGCTCAAGCTTTGAAAATGTAGTTTGTGATTTACTGTAAAAAGGATTGAAAGCATCATGATGATCCAAGCCTTGATTATATAGCATTCATGTATCATTTAAGCATTGCATCATAGAGAAGCTAAGTAATTAGTTTAAAACTTAGGAAAAAGATAAGTAAACAGCATATAGTCGTGATAATTGTTGAGTTGAGGGGGAGCTGAATGAAGATCAAGTGAAGATTCAATCAAGGTGCAAGTCTTGGAGTTTTGGCTTTCAACATGGCTCAAGCATTGAAGATGATTGTTTGTGATTTAATGTAAAAGGATTGAAAGCATCATGATGATCCAAGCCATTATAGCATTCATGTATCATTTAAGTATTGCATCATAGAGGAGTT
>PYAF01005332.1:190020-201323 GCA_007407185.1 Glycine tomentella | reverse complement strand
TTTTTCAGTTTCAAATCAATTACTTAAGCTTTTAATATGTCATGCATGAATGATTATTAATGATATGCATATAGAAACTTGGATCATCAGAAGGCTTCCTTTCCTTTTACATGGAATCACAATTTGATCTTCAAGCCTTCAAACCTTCAAGCATGTTGAAAGCCAAAACTATTCCAAGTCTTTAATCTTCAAAAAGCTCCCCCTTAGTTCAGCAATCTTTCAAATCAACAATCTGCAATACTAAACATGAATATATTCAGGACATTCTGAATATGCGAGCTCAGTCAATCATAAGCTTTGACCAGTCTTTGGTCAATTTCAGGACTAAAGATGGGTAGTCATGAATGGCCAAAGGCCTAATACTACTTCTAAATGTCGAAAGGAAACTCTTGGTTGGACAAGTTTCCTTTTGGCGAGGAACCTATTATATGGCATCAAGCCTTCTTCCAAAAACAACAAACCTACTATTGAAGCATTCATGCCTCAATGCTTTGCTCACCAATTATTACTTTATCATAATATTCCCCAATCTTCTGCAACTATTACTACTGTCAATTCTCAACCCACTTCGGATAACGTTGAACTGCTCACTCAAGCTCCTGAAACAAGGGAATTACTAAGCAATTATCTATTCAATCCTTTCTCGGGATCCCTAGGAGAAATCGTAGCACCAATTGGTGCCCATCATTTTCAACAAAAGATGTTTCCCAAAATTATTTAGGAATATCTAAATCAATTGAACATGCCAATCCCAATACAATTGCCTCAGTCCAAACCCAAATTGGTAGCTCTTTCTGTTAGTCGTGTTGGATATAGGGGGAGAATCATGAAGAGTGAAAGACTTTGATTCAAGAATGTGTTTTGAGCTTTCAACATGCTTGGAGTGCCTTGAAGTTTAGTATATGATTCAAGTGTAAAAGAAAGACAATTTGATTGATCCATGCATTCATTCATTCATCCATTAATAAGCTTAAATGGTTTTCACTAAAACATCAAAGCTTTTATTCTTTTGGTTAAGGTTTTAATCTGATTAAAAGGTTTTTGGAAAAAATGAATTTCTTACTGCTTTAATCGATTACTTAAGTAATATAATCGATTATTTTGTTCTTCGTTCAATCTGGAAAAGCTTTCATGAACAACTTAATCGATTACCTATCGGATTAATCGATTATTTGACCTTTGATTGAAACTAAAACTGCTTGTTAAATGTTTTAATCGATTACTGATATAGTGTAATCGATTACATAGTTAAAATCAATTTTTAAGGTCTGTTGGAATAATCGATTACTATCATCCGTAATCGATTACATAGTTCATTTTGAAAATCCTAATCTTCTGACTTAATCGATTACCAAAACTTGTAATCGATTACACAGTTCATTTTGTGAAACTGAACTTTCTGTCTTAATCAATTACAACTCGGTTTAATTAATTATTTTGCTCGTTATTGAAACCTAGAAGCCTTCTTGAACAGATTAATCGATTAAGTGATAATTTAATTGATTACTGAAGCATTTTAATCGATTACAATTAGTTACAAAATCTGTTATAAATAGATTTGAAGGCTTGGCTTGAGAGAGAACTTGATCAATTCGTATTTCTGAGTATACACAAGCTTTCTAAACTCTCTCAAAGTGATTTTCCTGGTTCTATTACTTCTTGCTTCATTCAAATCATTCATGGGTCTTTGAATGAATCTTGAGCAAGAAACTTTTCAAGGTTAAGGAAAAACATGTGCTGATTTATTTTGCTATTCAACCTGATTTGGTAACTCATGTGCATTACATTCACTGAATCATCAGGTTGTCTCTCTCCTTAATCTTTGTGTGTAAATTCGTTTTTTGAATTTCTGTTGTAAATTGCTATTGTAAGTGGGTTCTTCTAGCTTGGATCTAGAGAAGGGTTCTCTAGTTAAAGAGCAGAGAAGTGTTCTCTGGTTCTTTCTCCTTAGAATTCTAATAGAGTTTTAGATTTCTATTCTTTATCTAGGTTTGATAAAGGGGAGGTTTTGTAATAAGCTTGTAAGAACAAGATTTATAATAGTGGAACTCTAATCTAGTTTTGATTAGAAGAAACTGGATGTAGCTTTAGTTATGAAGTGAACCAGTATAAATTGCTTGTGTGTTGTTTCTCTATCTCTATTACTTTTGTTGTTCATTGATTCTTTGTTTCATATTCATTGTTCAACAAGTTCTGTTTTGAGTAAATTGATTTGAAGGGGCTGAGCTATTTGATTGAGTAAAAAGATTTCTTTGTTTTGAAAGTGATAAAGATCCTGAAAATTAATTTTAAAATACTAAGGTTTTAACCAATTCACCCCCCCTCGGTTATTGTGAGTATTCCCTTTATTTTCAAGTCATTCAACTAGGTTGGCACCTTCCACCCCATCAGGTATGATTACAAACTTTTAATTACTTGTTTTTTACTTCTCTTTTCTCATTTGTTTACTCATTAGTTAAGAAAATCAAACCGAAGAGGCCGATTGATGTAGATGACCTTCTTGATACCCTTGTTGTTGAATCTACGAAAAAAAAGAAAAGGTCATCCATTCGACAAACCACTTCCTCACAAACTGTTCAGGTTAGTCAGTTTGAATTTCTTGGTCTGTATTTTGACATTATCAACACATATTCATTAGTACGACTTCTACAAAGAACCAAATCCATTCCTTCTTTTTCCAAACCCAAACGAAGGAAGATGATCGCTCGGAGGATGAAGATGATGTTGAAGAGGTGATGACGACCAAGGCATGAACGCTTGGATTGGATAATTTCCGGATGCAAATTTCAAGACTCCACGAATAGTTGCTTAGAACTTAAAAACAAAAGATGGAGAAGATGGTAATAAATGACTCCATGATCCGTAGTGGAGTAATAAGTCGGAGGAGGCTAAGAATCAATTTGGGTTCAACCAAGAACCAAGAAGAGGCTAAGCTTTCAATTCAAGCAAATGATTAATTTCATTAATCCAATTTGTGCCACAAATAGCAATATCTAAGTACTTATAGAGCTAATCCTTTAATAAAACTTAAAAACGCATAGTTTAGGCCTATTTCAGTCCACATTGAGGCTCATTACACAAATAAACAAGAAATATGAAAATCCTCGTAGAAGTCATGGGCTAAGCGAGTCACGCACGCTAAGTCCAAAAACCTCTCAACCAAGAAATTGCGCTAAGCGCAACATGCACGCAAAGCGAGCCAAGGCATTGCGCTAAGCGAGCCTAAAAACCTTTCTATCAGGAATTGTGCTAAGCGCGACATGCAAGTTAAGCGAGATCTCCTACAATCTTTAAGGTGATCCAATTCAGCTCCTTGTTGAAAATACAATGAACACACTTCAAATAACCAAGAGGGGGGTGAATCGGTTAAAACAGTCTTTTAAAAACTCTTTTTAAAATAAAGAATTAAAACTTGGATCGTATCACTTAATCACCCTTAATCAAAATGAGAAGTTTTCTTTCAATCAAGATACACCCAAATAAAAGTAATGAAAGATATTCAGAATAGAAAACAAGACACATAAATTTATAATGGTTCACCTCACTAACATAGAGGCTACATCCAGTGTCTTCCAACCAACACTAGGTTAGAGTTTTCACTAAATCAAAAGTATTCTTTTACAAGCAATTACAAGTGATTATCTTTATCAACCCTATATAAAGAAACTGTATTCTAAAACACTATTAAAAAACAAATCACAAACATCCTGAGAATCTTACTAAGATCTTTATCCCTAGAGAACACTACTCTAGAAAGCTTGAAAGAAACTATGTAATTTTCACAACAGAAATATGTAAACATAAAAAATCTAAAAGTAAGATTCAAGAGAGACACAACCTGTGATCCTTAATGTATGAATGGATGAATGAACGAAGTTACCAATCAATCCAGGTTGTATGAATGTCAATGCACATAATCAACTTTGTTGAAATCTCTTTTTCTCACAAACACATCATTACAAAAGCCAATAACCTTTTGGATCTCACACAAGATGTGTTTCACTCATAAAATGATTTTCTTGGACTTTTGAAAGCTTAGAAAACTTTAGGTCAATTGTAAACTCAAAGAGTAGTTCGTTAATTAAAGAACAGACCCATAAAGCTTTAAATATAAAACTGATTTAATAGAATGTAATGGATTAATCCGTTAAGGCAATTGATTGTTTTAACATATGTAATCGATTAATCCGTTAAGGCAATCGATTGTTTTAACATATGTAATCGATTAATCCACAAGATAATCGATTAATTTGTTCTTGAGCTTTTTAGAAAATCCTTCATAAACAAGATAATCGATTAATACGTGATGTAATCAATTAAAGCAGTCAATGATATGTGAAAAAAGCTTTGATAATCGATTACAGTAGATTGGTAATCGATTAAAGCAGAGAAACTCAGGTGAGAATTAAGCCTTTGTAATCGATTACATAACAATGGTAATCGATTAAAGCAACCAGACTATTTTCCAAATAAGCCTTGGTAATCGATTAAAGCAGACATGCTTAATTCGTAAAATACACTTGGTAATCGATTACAGAAGAGTGAAAATCGATTATAGTGTTCTTCATGACTTTTCCAGAAATAAACACAAGCATGAAATCGATTACATAAGAGTGGTAATCGATTAAAGCAGTGCACAATCTGATTTTTCCAAAACCATAAGCCATGAGATTTTCTTTTCAAAATGCAAACATTTAATCCTATTTACTAGATATGAGTGCATGCAATATGAATTGTGCAAATGCAATGCAAGGATCACTAGGCAATGTACTTGAACCACTTAGACAAATTACAAATGCCTTCAATTTGATTAGGCATGTAAAATGCTAAAACTTCAAACCAAATACGTTAGCCTTGCTTTGATAAACTTGCAGCTCCAACTCCTAACTTTCCCTGCATCTAACACTTTGTCTTCCTCCCTCCTTGCCCTTGTTAAATAGTTCAGCCATGATTCTCTTGGTCATCTCTTCTTGTAGATGCTTGACTTTGGACCTTGTCATTGAACCCTTCAATTCATGGAGTGCTTCTAGAACTTCATGCTCTTTGGATAGTCCTCTATTATCCCCTCCTTCTTGAAAATAATCTGTCCTCAGATTTGCATTCAAAACACCTAGATCACAAGAAGAAAGATTAATGACGTTAAAACTAGAAATCACCCCATACTCACTTGGAAAGTCAATCTTGTAGGCATTATCATTAATCCTCTCAAGGATCTTGAAAGGACCATCACCCCTAGGCTACAGTTCAGATTTCCTTCGGAAAGGAAACATATCCTTCCTTAGATGTACTCAAACCCAATCTCCGAGATCAAATACCATGGTCTTTCTCCCCTTGTCGGCATGTCGTGCATATTGATCCATCTTCCTCTCAATTTGATTTCGGACCCTTCCATGGAGATTCCTAACAAAAGTGGCTCTAGAAAGCCCATTCTTGCTCAGAATAGAAGAATCGTTAGATAAGGAAATTAAATCAACAAGGAATAATGGGTTAAAACCATAAACGACCTTAAAAGGAGAAAAAGAAGTGGTAGAGTTGGTTACCCTATCATCAAGTCTAGGATTAGGAAGTTGATACCATACGGTGATGTTGTTGATGGATTTACAATCTATGGACATCCTCCACATGCCATCTTTCTTGGGGACTAGGATGACCAACATTGCACATGGGCTCAAGCTTTCCTTCACCTATCCTCTTTGCATCAACCTTTCAACTTGCTTTTGGATCCCCTTTCTGGATTACTCCTATAAGTAGCCCTATTATAAAGTGAAGTTCCTGGAACAAGATCTATTTGATGTTCAATTCCTCTCAAAGGAGTGTAAATAAAGGGAATACTCACAATTACCAAGAGGGGGGTGAATTGGTTAAACCTTGGTATTTTAAAAGTAATTCAAATCAGAATTTCAGGATCTTTATCACTTTCAAAACCAAGAAATCTTTTTACTCAATCAAATAGCTCAGCCCCTTAGAATCAATTTGGTTAAAACAGAACTTGTTGAAAAATGAATATGAATCAAAGAATCAATGAACAATAATAGTAATAGAGATAGAGAAACAACACACAAACAATTTTATACTGGTTCACTTCACAACTGAAGCTACATCCAGTTTCTTCTAATCAACACTAGATTAGAGTTCCACTATTATAAATCTTGTTCTTACATGCTTATTACAAAACCTCCTCTTTATCAACCCTAGATAAAGAATAGAAATCTAAAACCCTATTAGAATTCTAAGCAGCAAAAACCAGAGAACACTACTTTGTTCTTTAACTAGAGAACCCTTCTCTAGACCCAAGCAAGAAGAACCCACTTACAATAGCAATTACACCAGAAATTCAAAAATGAATTTATACACAAAGATTAAGGAGAGAGACAACCTGATGATCTAGTGAATGTAATGCACATGAGTTACCAAGTCAGGTTGAATAACAAAACAAAATCAGCACATGTTTTTCCTTAACCTTGAAAATTTTCTTGCTCAAGATTCATTCAAAGACCCATGAATGATTTGAAAGAAGCAAGAAGTAATAGAACCCAAAAAATCACTTTGAGAGAGTTTAGAAAGGTTATGTATACTCAGAAATACGAATGATCAAGTTTTTTCACAAGCCAAGCCTTCAAATCTATTTATAACAAATTTTGTAACTAACAGTAATCGATTAAACGTGCTAGATAATCGATTAATCAGTTCAAGAAGGCTTCTGGGTTCAGCAACAAGCAAAATAATTTATTAAACCGAGCTGTAATCGATTAAGACAGAAAGTTCAATTTCACAAAATAAACTGTGTAATCGATTACGAGTTTTGGTAATCGATTAAGTCAGAAGATTAGGATTTTCAAAATGAACTATGTAATCGATTACGAATTATGGTAATCGATTATTCTAGCAAACCTTAAAAACTAATTTCAACTATGTAATCGATTACACTATATCAGTAAACGATTAAAACATTTAACAAAGCACTTTCAGTTTCAATCAAAGGTCAAATAACCTTCTACTTCTTCATCAAACTTCCTTTCTCCTTCAAAGGAGATACCAATCACAGCTTCCCAAATTTCTGGAGTTATTTCCATGGCAATCCCATTTACTTGGGACCTCATAATGCCATCCATGGAACCTTTGGCATAGGTGTAAAACACCTTCACCAATTCAGGGTAGAAAGTACTCTTCATCTTCACAAGTTTTCTTAACCCCTGAGTTTCAAGAAAGGCAGGGAATTGAAAGCCTTCCCTAATGAACCAGTCTAACTCTAAGTATTTGGATGGACACACCAATTTGGTGGCATTGAATTGGAGATAAGTCATTTTGTCCCTTTCTGCAGGGAACCAATGATCTAACCTACTAACCACTGGGTTAGAGGTCTCTCCAGCCTTTCTCTTAGAGGTCTTAACTCTTTTAGAGGCAGACATTTTCTAGGACAGATTTACTAAACAAAAACAGAAGAAAAACACAAAGGTGTTTGAAAGATAAGAATGAGAGAAGTTTTGATTTCTTCTTTCAACAAAGGTTGTATTTATAGATATATTTGAGCTCCAAGAATTTGAATTTTGAATAAAAGAGCAGTTAGTACGAATTAAATCACTGCAGAGAATTTAAATTTGAATTAGGTGGGAGTTGGACAGTTACAATTTTCAAAAATTCTGTCAAATTTTGCAGTAACTCCATGAATAATCGATTATTTCCATGCGTAATCGATTATTTCGTAGGTAAAATCACATTATGCAGACACAGTAATCGATTAATTTATAACGTAGTTAATTATTTTTGTAAAATACACATGTGGAAGACAATGTGTAATCGATTATTTCATGATTTAATCGATTAACACAGAAAGATTTAAATTTTAGAAACATATTGAGGCTGGTGTAATCGATTAATTCGGCATGTAATCAATTATTCCAGTAAGTTTTGAAATATGAAAAATTGATTCTCAGTATTTTAATCGATTACCATTCACTGTAATCGATTATTCCAGTGAACTTTCACTTTGTAAAAGAATTTTTGATCAGTGTAATCGATTATTTCGATGCTTAATCGATTATCACAGAAAGTTTCAATTTTCTGAAAATGGTTTTCTAAGAAGAATAATCGATTATTTTCTTTATGTAATCGATTACATAAGCTTTGTTTTCAAACTAAATCATGATTTAAGTGATTTTAATCGATTATTATGACACTTAATCGATTATTACATACAAAATTGCAGAAACAACAATATTATACAGCACAGCTTTGGAAATACAGGCTTTTGTGATGATGGATTCAAATTACAAGTCATTTTATATGAAAGGCACACAACATTCAAGTTAACAGAGATTACATTCATCCAAGATTCCTAGCATGTTTCTAAGAGCATAGAATTTATCTCTAGCCAATGGTTTGGTAAATATATCAGCCAATTGGTTATGAGTGTCAATAAAATCAATTTTGATATTACCTTTCTGAACATGATCTCTAAGGAAATGATGCCTTATCTCAATATGTTTGGTCCTTGAATGTATTATTGGATTCTTTGAAATGTTGATAGCACCTGTGTTGTCACATAGCAAAGGTATTTCTTTCAATTCAACTCCAAAGTCTTGTAATTGTTGCTTCAACCATAGACTTTGTGCACAGCAACTTCCAGCTGAGATATATTCAGCTTCAGCAATTGACAAAGCAACACAAATTGTTTCTTGCAATGCCATGAGATTAGTGAACTTCCAAGTAAATGACAAGTTCCACTAGTGCTTTTTCTATCTAACTTGCATCCTGCAAAGTCAGAATCAGAATAACCAATAATATCAATTGATGCACCTTTAGGATACCAAAGACCAACTTTTGGTGTTGCCTTGAGATATTTGAGGATTCTTTTGACTGCTGTTAGGTGTGACTCCTTGGGATTTGCTTGATATCTTGCACACAAGCACACACTTAGCATTATGTCTGGTCTACTAGCTGCCAAATACAATAATGATCCAATCATTCCTCTAAATTTTGACTCATCAACCTCCTTTCCATTTTCATCTGAATCAAGATAGGTTGATGTTGCCATTGGAGTTGCAACATCTTTATTTTTCTCTATTTCAAACTTTTTAATTACTTTAAGGCAATACTTGGATTGATTGAGAAATGTCTCATTCTTCATTTTCTTCACTTGAAGTCCAAGAAAGAATGTTAATTCTCCCATCATTGACATTTCAAATTCTTTCTGCATAGCTGTAGAAAATTCCTTGCACAACAAATGGTTAGTTGAACCAAAAATAATATCATCAACATATACTTGAACCAATAAGATATCAGTCTTATGTCTTTTGATGAACAAGGTTTTATCCACATGACCTCTTGTGAAAGATTGTTCAAGCAGAAATTTGCTTAATTTTCATACCAAGATCTAGGGGCTTGTTTTAAACCATAAAGGGCTTTTAAAGTTTAAAGACATAGTTTGGATGTTTAAAATCAGTAAAACCAGGAGGTTGTTCAACATATATATCCTCCTCAATGTATCCATTTAAAAAGGCACTTTTAACATTCATTTGAAAAAGTTTAAAATCCATTAAACGTGCATATGCAAGCAATAGCCTAATGGCTTCCAATCTTGCAACTAGAGCATAATTTTCCTCATAGTCAATACCTTTTTCTTGGTTGTAACCTTTTGCAATCAATCTAGCTTTATTTCTGACTATGATTCCACTTTCATCAAGTTTATTTCTAAAAACCCATTTTGTGCCAATAGGTTTGAGAGAGGATGGTCTAGGAACAAGTTCCCAAACTTCATTTCTCTTGAACTGATTTAACTCATCATGCATGACATGCATCCAATGTTCATCATTTAAAGCTTGATCAATATTCTTAGGTTCAATTTGAGAAACAAAAGTCATATTACAACATAGATTTCTTAATGAAGATCTAGTAGATACTCCATTTGAAACTTCACCTGTGATGTTATCAAGTGAGAGATTTCTTGTTGTTCTCCAATCTTTTGGTTCTTGGATAGGTGTTGATGGTTTCATTTCAACACTTGGTTCTTCTTTCTCTTTATGTATGGAAACATTAAGCTGAATAAATTCTTCCATAGAATCTGCATCTACATCATACTTCTTTTCCTCTTTTAAGGGATTAGACTCATCACAAATCACATGTACAGATTCTTCCATGCTAATTGTTCTTTTATTGAGAACTCTATATGCTTTACTATGTAATGAATATCCAAGGAAAATTGCTTCATCAACTTTAGAATCAAATTTTCCAAGTGATTCTTTGTCATTGTTTAATACAAAACACTTACAGCCAAAAGCTCTCAAATGAGAAATATTTGGTTTTCTACCTTTGTAAAGCTCATAAAGAGTTTTCTTTAAAATAGGTCTTATAAGTAATCTATTCAAAGTGTAGAAAACTGTACTTACAACATCAGCCCAAAAATATTTTGGCAAATTTGTCTCATTAAGAAGAGTTCTAACTCCTTCTTCAAGAGATCTGTTTTTCTTCTCCACACCACCATTTTATTGAGGTGTTCTTGGAGCTGAAAAATTGTGGTTAATTCCATTTTCTTCACAGAATTGTTCAGAATGTTCATTTTGGAATTCTCCACCATAATCACTTATTATTGAGATAATTTTGCTACCTTTTTCATGTTGAGTAAGCTTGACCAATTTTCCAAAACATCACTTTTGGATTTCAAAAACAGAGTCCAAGTAAATCTAGAGTAATCATCTACAATGACAAGTCCATAATAATTGTCTCCTAAACTCATAGTTCTAGAAGAACCAAATAAGTCAATCTGAAGTAATTCAAGGGGTCTAGAGGTGGAAACAATAATTTTACTTTGAAAATAATTTTTGGTTTATTTCCCCTTTTAACAAGCATCACATAGTTTGTCCTTTTCAAACTTGAGTTTGGGTAAACCAATTACTAAATTCTATTTAATTAGCTTGTTCATATGATGTGTAACACCCTCATATTTCCATATACATGTGAATTTTCTGTAAGTATGCATTTCTAGATAGAATGACAAAAATACCCTTGAACATTTTGAAAATGACACAAATGTCCCTATTTAAAAAGACACAAATACCCCTGGACGTTTCGCAAAATGACCAAAATACCCTTTGGCTCTGATAAAGCAATATAGCCTCAATAATGCTATAAACACCTGGCAAAAATACAGTATGCTCCTAGATAAGGAATTATTAACATTGTTCATAAAGAAAAATCATGAAATAGAATTTTTAGAAATTTTGGAAAATGTTTCACAGAGGATTTAATTTAAAATAACTTGAGTTTCATAAAAGCACAGAAAAAGGAAAGATGCGATCTGTGAAATT
>PYAF01005332.1:142930-182889 GCA_007407185.1 Glycine tomentella | reverse complement strand
CATGTGTTGCTGAGTGTTCCTACCATGTGTTGCTGAGTGTTTTTATAAATCTATGTTGAGTTGAATTCTGTGCTGGATCTATGTTGAAGATGAGAAATAAATTGGAGATTAATGGTGAAGAGAAAATGAGAAATAAAGGCAATTCATTACATATTTCATCTGCATTTAACCTCAGAGCGGAGGTATATTCCACCAGAGAAGGTGAGGCTTCCACTAGAGTGGGTGGAGTTATCTTGACTATGGTACCATTTAACCTCAGAGCGGAGAAATGCTTTCTTTGGTGTTCATCTTGAACATCTCATACTCATGGATCAAGGCATGCTTTCTTGATCTTCTAACTTCTTCAGTACCTTCATGATTTATTTCCAGCATCTCCCACATTTCTTTTGCACTTGTACATCTCACTGTTCTGAAAAATTCATCAGAAGAAAGTGCAGAGGAATTCATATTTTTTGCTTTGAAATTATATTGGACAACTCTCTTTTCAACATCTATCATTTCATCTCATTCTTTGGGAATCATCTCATTGCCAACAGTTTTAATGGGAATCAAAGGACCCTTTTCTATAGCATTCCAAGCACCTGGGTCATTTGATTGAATAAAGATTTTCATTCTATTTTTCCAAAAACTAAAGTGCTCTCCTTCAAACATCGGAGGACAATTGAGAGAAGCACCTTCTTTGAAGGTTATTTTTGTGGTATTCATTTTTCTTTTTGAAGAAAAGATAGTGATCTTGAATAACTCTTAAGAACCAGCTCTTAATGCCAATTGAAAATAAAGGGAATACTCACAATAACAAAGAGGAGGGTGAATTGGTTAAACCTTGGTATTTTAAAATTAATTCAAATCACAGTTTCAGGATCTTTATCACTTTCAAAACCAAGAAATCATTATTCAATCAAATAACTCAACCCCTTGGAATCAATTTGCTTAAAATAGAACTTGTTGAACAATGAATATGAATCAAAGAATCAATGAACAATAAAAGTAATAGAGATAGAGAAACAACACACAAGCAATTTTATACTGGTTCACTTCACGACTGAAGCTACATCGAGATTCTTCTAATCAACACTAGATTAGCGTTCCACTATTATAAATCTTGTTCTTACAAGCTTATTACAAAACCTCCTCTTTATCAACCCTAGATAAAGAATAGAAATCTAAAATCCTATTAGAATTTTAAGGAACAAGAACCAGAGAACACTACTCTGTTCTTTAACTAGAGAACCCTTCTCTAGACCCAAGCAAGAAGAACCCACTTACAATAGCAATTAAACCAGAAATTCAAAAATGAATTTACACACAAAGATTAAGGAGAGAGACAACCTGATGATCCAGTGAATGTAATACACATGAGTTACCAAGTCAGGTTGAATAACAAAACAAAATCAGCACATGTTTTTCCTTAACCTTGAAAAGTTTCTTGCTCAAGATTCATTCAAAGACCCATGAATGATTTGAAAGAAGCAAGAAGTAATAGAACCCAGAAAATCACTTTGAGAGAGTTTAGAAAGCTTGTGTATACTCAGAAATACGAATGATCAAGTTTTTTCACAAGCCAAGACTTCAAATTTATTTATAACAAATTTTGTAACTAACAGTAATTGATTAAACGCGCCAGATAATCGATTAAACGCTTCTGTAATCAATTAAATTATCACTTAATCGATTAATCTGTTCAAGAAGGCTTCTGGGTTTCAGCAACGAGCAAAATAATCGATTAAGACAGAAAGTTCAGTTTCACAAAATGAATTGTGTAATTGATTACGAGTTTTGATAATCGATTAAGTTAGAAGATTAGGATTTTCAAAATAAACTATGTAATCGATTACAAATGATGGTAATCGATTATTCCAGCAGACCTTAAAAACTGATTTAAACTATGTAATCGATTACACTATATCAGTAATCGATTAAAACATTTAACAAAGCACTTTCAGTTTCAATCAAAGGTCAAATAATCAATTAATCCGATAGATAATCGATTAAATTGTTTATGAAGGTTTTTCCAGATTGAACGAAGAACAAAATAATTGATTATATTACTTAAGTAATAGATTAAAACAGTAAAAAATCATTTTTCCAAAAACCTTTTAATCAGGTTAAAACTTTAACCAAAAGAATAAAAGCTTTGATGTTTTAGTGAAAATCATTTAAGTTTATTAATGGATGAATGAATGAATGCATGGATCAATCAAATTGCCTTTCTCTTACACTTGAATTATACACTAAACTTCAAGGCACTTCAAGGCAGTCCGTTTCTGCAGAGTTTCCACTCATTTTCTCTCTTCTCTCACCTCTCTATAAGTCTGTTTGTTGTTGGTTTCATTCCTCACGTTCTTGGTTCCCTTCTCTTCACTTTGCATGGCCTTTTATAGGAAAAGGTGTAGCTGGTTAGGCAAACTTGCCCAGGTGAGCTATTTACTCATGATTTGCTTGCCCACACGAGTTGTTCCTTAATGCTGAACAACTTAACTAGCCCAAGCGAGTGATTTACACATGTTTTACTCGTCCAAGCGAGTTGTGTCTTAGCTGTGAAGAAAGGTTAACTCGCCCAGGCGAGCTAATTGCTAGCCTGGGCGAATTTGGTTTCCAGAAATTTCTTCTTTTGACATTTTTACCCTCTTCTCTTGTCCTGGTTGTTTCAGATGCCACAGATACACTTGATACCTTTAGAAACATTGCAATTGATTGGATTAATCTTCCAAAATGTAAACAACATTTATATATGTGCCAATATATAAAAACAACTAGGATTAGGGTCAGTTTATAAGAGAATTTACAAAAATCAAAAGATAAGTGCCCATATTATAATCCTAGAATAAGTAAAATATGACACTTATCAGACACTAGAAGACAAGCACATATAATTTGGAATGAGTAAATATATTTCTTTTCTAGCTAGCATCACTCTTTTTACCTCCTTAGTTTGATGAACAAACTCTCTTTTATCACTAATTGTTTTTCACTCTTTTTGTCATCTTTTTCTTTTTGGATTTTCTCTCTTAAAGGACTTTTTTTTTCTTTGATCTTCTTTTCTTTCTCTCTTTTCAATCTCAGTTTTATTTAATCCTCACACATCTCACTTGGAGACAAAGGTGAGAGAACTACCTTTTTACCTTTATGTAAGAAAGAATGTCTATTTGTGACCCCATTATAGAAAACATCTCGATCATATTGTCACGGTCTACCAAACAAAACATGGCCAACTTCCATGGAAACCATATCACAAAGCACTTCATCAACATATTTTCCAATGGAGAATGTAAGCAACACTTTCTTATCCACAACCAACTCACCATTGTCACTCAACAATTGCAACTTATAAGGCTTAGGATGAGGGGTGGTTTTTAAACCAAGCATCTCCACTAATCTAGTGCTTGCAACATTGGTACAACTTCCTTCATCAATGGTAAGAGAACAAACCTTTCCATTCACCAGGCATCAAGAATGAAAAATGTTTTCTCTTTGTGTATCATCTAGATGTTTGCAAAAGCTTCCCATGAGTCATCTTACCATCAAAAGATCTCTCTCTTCCGGTTGAAGAAAACCATCATCCTCCCCTTCACTAGAAGAACTATGAGAACTCTTAGATGACTCATTATCCACCTCTCCCTTCTCCACCATAATCATGGCCCTTTTGTTAAGACATCAGGATGCACTGTGACCCTTTCCCAAACACTTAAAACATTTAATAGAACTAGATTTATTGGAAGGGGGTTGAGTAAGAGAAGTAGGATTACCTCTTGAAGACTTTCTTTCACTATGTTGTGAAGAAGAACCCTCCTTCTTGGAAGTGTCCTTATCCTTCCAAGATGAATAACCATATGAAGGCTTCTTGTAGGCTTGTTTTCTCTTCAATTGTTGCTCCACTTTCACATCCCTATGTATAAGTTCATCCAGGGTGTTGTAGATTTGAAGTTCTACAACATCTTGAATTTCCCTATTCAAACCATTCAAAAATCTAGCCATTGTAGCCTCATTAGTCTCTTCAATGTTTTCCCTTACATATTGAGGTGGGACAAATATCTCCCTTACGATTCTCTTCATTACCTCTCAAGTATCCGCTCTATGTCTTCTCAATCTATCTCTATCCAATTGGACTTGATGCCACCACACCAAGGCATATCCATCAAATTCTAAGTTAGCCAACTTCATTTTATTTTCTTCACTAAAATTATTACAATCAAAAATTTAGTCCACTTTCATCTCCCAATCAAGGTAAGCCTCTGGGTCATAAGTACCTAAGAACTTGGGAATTTTGACCTTCACATCATCCATGCCATCCCTAGTCCTCCTATGCCTATGTGTTCTACCATCTTCATAGCCATCATCACTCCCTTGAGAAGAATGAGGTAACCTATGATGCCTCATCCTTTCTATGTCTTCCATTCTCCTACTCAACTCTTGAGTGTTTCGTTGTATCTCATCAAATCTATCTCCCATCCTCATCTCAAAATTTCTTTGCAACTTATCCATTTGCTTAACCAATGAAGCCATTAGCCTAGCAGATCTAGGGAAAGGTGGATCACTATCACATCCAGACACCATTGCTACAAGAAAAGGTTAGTAAAACAAAAATATTGGACCTTACCACTCACTAAGTGTTTACACTTGTAAGACTTTTTCTATAAGTTTGACTCTTGTTTTTTTTTCACTCTCTAACTCTTCTTTAGCGCTTGAGATCAACCAAAGATTTCAATTCAAGGAGTATCCAAAGTGAAAGATGAAACAAATCCAAACTCAACTTAAGACGTCAAGGAAGAAAAAAAAACTTTAAGACAAAACCTTGGAAATTTAGAAGATAAGCAATAAAAGCTCAAAAAGAAATTATAGCTCAAAAGGATGCCAAACAAGACAAATAGGAAGATATAAAAAAATGCAAGATAAGAGTACTAGAAAGCAATGATAAGCACATACTAGGAGAGATGGCTGTTAAATTTGACTGTCACTTTTTTTTATATTTGGGTCCTCATATTTTTTTGATATTTTCATTTTGACCCCAAAATATTTTTTAAATTTTGCTCTTTGGTCCTTCGTATTTTCTCTTTTAGTACCATAATCTTTTGATATTTGCATAAACGCTCCAATGCTCTCCATACAGAATTGTTATGGATCAAACTCAAAAAAAATTCAGCAGTGTTGTGAGTTTCATGAAGAACATGAAGAACAACCTACACTCAAATAAACTCTGAATTTAACAAAAATATAGGGTAATTGAAGGCAAATGCAAGATAAACTTAGAAGAACACACAAGAAACACAAAATTAAACACAAACAAGCAAGAATCAAAGGCATTTCATTTTCTGATTTTTCTGGAAAAAATAATAACGAAAATTGCACCTAAATTGATAGAAATCTTTTCGAATTGCTCTCCGGATTCAAGCTCTGATTACAACCTAATGACGATCAAGGCATGAACTCTTGGATTGGATCATTTCCGGATGCAAATTTCAAGACTCCACAGATAGTTGCTTAGAACTTAAAAACAAAAGATGGAGAAGATGGTAATGAATGACTCCATGATCCGTAGTGGAGCAATAAGTCGGAGGAGGATTTGCTACAAAGGAAAGCTTCCTTGATAAGAATTGATTTGGGTTCAACCAAGAATCAAGAAGAGGCTAAGCTCTCAATTTAAGCAAATGCTTATTTCATTAATCAAAGTTGTGCCACAAATAGCAATATCTAAGTAATTATAGAGCTAAGCCTCTAATAAAACCTAAAAACACATAGTTTAGGCCTGTTTCAGTCCATATTAAGGCCAATATCACAAATAAAAAAGAAATTCGAAAATCCTTGCAAAAGTCATGCGCTAAGCCCGACATGCACGCTAAGCGGTCATGCACATTAAGCCTAAAAACCTCTGTAACATCCTCAAAATGGTATTCACAGTTATAAATAAATTTGTGGAAATATGAAGATACTTGGATACAGACATGTTTAAAGAAAAATGACTATATCACTCTTTCCTTGAAGTAGAAATTACAAGAATACCCTTAAGGTAAAAATTACAAAAATACCCTTGGATATTTTGGAAAAGACAATAATACCCCTAAGATGAATGACAAAATTACCAAAATGCTCTTAGGCCATAAATGCCCAAATATCTTTAGACATTTTGTGGAAACTTGATGAAATTACAGAGTACTCTTGGCTGACAGAGTATCAAAATATTTCGTGACAGAAAACTCTAGAATGGAATTTCTATAAATTTTATAAGATAACAACTTTGAGACTTTATTCAAGAGAATTCAAACATCAGAAAAATATGAAAAAATGATAAATAGAATCTATGGAATTTTCTCTTAATTATAGGATGTATAGACCTATTTAATAAAATAGTTTAGTAATTTTAATGGTCAGAAGTGGTATGAACCAATCAGAATTAAGATAAAGAGCAGTCTTGTATATAAGGTTTATATATATCACTCTGTATAGACTGCTTGTGATTAATTTAAACTTTCATAGAGATCAATTTCTAGGAATCTCTAGAGTTCTATTATTCAATATTACTTTTAGGTAGAAGAGTTTAAATCAGACTTGACTTCCTACTAGAAAATACCATGTGTGAAGCCATATTTGAAACTAGGTTTTTCTTCATCATCAAAAATGATACATGTAGCATGAAAAGAAGAAAAATTTTTCTTCCTCCCCTTTATCTTGATGAATCACGTGAAGCATAGTGTAGAAGGGAGGAAAAGTTTCTTGAATAGCCACTTGGAGAGACAAGCCATAGGATGAATACAAGTGGAAGGACACTTGTATGGCACATGATGAACTTAGAAGATTTTTTCTTATAAAGTAAGGAAGTCATCACGGACCTAGTTAGAATCTAAAGGAACAAGAAGTAATTAAGTTAGGATGAAACTAAACGAAGGTAATTAAGTTAGGATGGAACTAAATGAAGGTAATTAAGTTAGGAAGGGCAAAAATGTTCTTGAATATTATATCATTTTCTAAACACTATATAAAGGAGAGGGGGGCCTTAAGTGCAAGCCATTTTCAAGACACCCCTACCCAATTCACATGAAGACTCTCTCTCCCTCATATCACCTTCATTTCACTTCCATCTTTCCCTTTTAAAGCTTAAAACAAGTAATAAAGACTCCACCACCTTGAAGAAATAACGTGTGAAGCTAGCAATCTTAGGAAGAGTTTTGACAAAGATTAGTAGAAAGATATCAAGACTTCAAATTCTTAGAGGATTTCACAAGGAAGGAAGCCATTATTCCATTCCATTTTCAAGACTCAAACTCACTTGAGGTAGGCTAAGCTTAAATCTCTAGTTAATCAATGGTTTGGATTAATTCATATGCTTTATTAGGTAGATTTATGGTTATCATTTAGGCTGGAATTTCATGTTATTTCAAGGATATTCTTTGATGAGAATATGTTGATTTAAGCCATAGGATAAGTGATGATTTATAAGCATAAATATTAGTGATGTATGGAAGCTCATTTGATGATCTTTTGAAGGTGATTTTGATGATATTAGGGCTGTTTGTTTATATTTTTATGGAAATGTTTTGAATTAATTTTTAGAAGTAGAGGATGAATGGTATGTAGATAAATGGTTCAAATGCTAGAATGATTCAATTTTGAGGATTAAGTAGTGAGGTGGTAGGTGAAAAGAGAATGAAGATGCATACTAGGATCAAATCTTTTATTGTGAAAATTTAAAGAGATTAGAAATTATTTAAAAGATATATTGTGGATTATTAGTTAGATTTCTAACATAATTTTTCTGTAGTTGAGGATATTCTCTGGTCATGCCTAAGTTGGTAATGATCTTAATTGATTAAGGTATGTTGGTTTAACCATACTTATGGTACGTATGATGGTATGATGAAAATATTTTCCATAAGGGATATGTATTTTGCTTATGGATTTTATTATGAAATGATATTGATATGATGATAGGTTGATTCATGTTTCCAAGTCCAGTACCAGATTTTGTGAAACAAAATATGATACTACATACAGTACGATATGTAGTACCTAGGTGCAGATACATGGCAAAATTCATGCATGTTTGCGTAAGACGATCGCAGTGTCTACATCCAGTACGAGGTGTATCTACATACAGTATGATATGTAGAGGCCATTTGCACCCTGGGATAGTTCATTTTATGCATTCATATAGTTGCATAATTTTATGGATTTTGTTTGAATATATTGATGATTTACTAACGTACTAACGTGTTCGGTGGTTTAGCTTTGCCTACTGAGAAATTTTTATTTCTCACTAGATTTGTTTCATTTTTTTTAGATGGCAACAATGGTCAGTTTCCTTGATGCTCTGGATTAGTGGTGATGTATGAAGGAAGATATAAATTAGGCTGGAGTATAGAAAATATTGTATCTGTATAATATTGACTTTTGTAATAAGAATTGTGATTATGTATAATATATTAGTCTCAAATCTTTTGTAAGTTTTACATTTTAGAATATTTACTAATATACGCTTCTTAAAAATTTAACTATAATAAAAGTAATAATAAAATTTATAAAAATCAGTATAAAATTTTAGATCATTACAACCTCTATGCCAGGAATTGTGCTAAGCGTAACATTCGTGCTAAGCAAGCTCTCCTACAATCTTCAAGGTGCTCCAATTCAGCTCTTTATGTCTTCCTCCATCCTTGCCCTTGTTAAATAGTTTAGCCATGTTTCTCTTGGTCAGCTCTTCTTGTGGAAGATTTACTTTGGACCTTCTCATTGGACCCTTCAATTCGTGGAGTGCTTCTAGAACTTCATGCTCTTTGGATAGTCCTCTATCAAGAGGTGTCCCTTTATTTTTATTGACTGCTTCCCTTATCTATCAAACTTCTTGTAGTTATTCATTCACTTTTTCAGGAAAACATTCATGTGGATACCATAGCTCTAGATGTTATGGAAAGGGAAGAAGAAGAGAAGAATGATGATTTCATACATAATCCTCTTTCTACTGATTCTGAGGCTAGTAGCGAACCACATCTCTTCATACCCCTGTTTCGGCTGCACCCATTTCACAAGTTCTTCCTCAACCTTCAGCAATAATGACTCCTTCTCATTCAACTATCCTTGCAATTTCTGATGAATAGGTAGTTTAATACTTCATGTTGCCACCTACTATTCCCTTTATGTCCATTGACACTTCAATTCAAGCCCACTGGGATCGCATTAAGCAAGCTCTGGAACAAGACATTGCCACTACTGAGGATGAAATGAAATTTCTCAGCATGTCCCTTCTGAAAATTTCTCATTCTCCTAATCTTTCGGTATCTTAGTGAAAACAATAGGAATACCCGCAATAACCAAGAGGCGGGGTGAATTGGTTTAAACTTGGTCTTTTAAAAATGTTTATAAAATCAGAGTCAAAGGATCTTAATCACTTTTAAATCAAGAATGCTTTTAATCAATCAAATTACTCAACACAAGAAATCAATAGCTCAAAACAAAACTTGTTAAGTAATGATAATAACACCAAGAACAAATGAACAAAATTACTTGAAGAGATAGAGATAAAGAAAATCAACACAAGCAATTTATACTGGTTCACTTCTCAAGAGAAGCTACATCCAGTTTCTTCTAATCAACACTAGATTACAATTCCACTATTATAAAATTCAGTTCTTACAAGCTTTACAACAATCCCTCTTTATCAACCCTAGATAAAGAATAGAAATCTAAAACCCTATTAGACTCCTAATGATCAAGAACAATAGAACACTACTATGTTCTTCCCTAGAGAACACTACTCTAGAACAAGCTTCAAAGAACTCTTTACAATAGCATCAAATAACAGAAATTACAAGAACAAAATTACAATCAAAGATTATGGAGAGAAACAACCTGATGATCCAATGAATATGAATGCATGTTGTTTACCAATCAGAGTTGAATGAGAAAATAGATTTCAGAACATGCTCTCCAATACTCTTTTGAAATCTCTTGCCCAAGAAATCGTTCAATACCCATGAAGATTAAAGAGTGGGACAAGAAGTAAGTAAACCCAGAAAATCACTTTCTAACTTAGAAGGCTTGTGTATATTCAGAAAATTCGAAGTGTTCAAGTTATATTTCAAGCCAAGCCTTCCTTCTATTTATAACAGATTTTTGTAACTACCTGTAATTGATTACACACGCCAAATAATCGATTAAAACGCATTAAGTAATTGATTAAAGTGTCACTTAGTCAATTAAAGTGTTCAAGGCTCCATTCTGGGTTTCACAACGAACAAGATAATCGATTAACCCGAGCTGTAATCAATTAAATCAGAAAAGTTTTATTTGAGAGACAGCTTGTGTAATCAGAAAAGTTTTATTTTGAAGAACTTTGAAGGATGAAAATAGAAGTCTTGAACTTAGTTAACATGAAAATACATCAGCCTCTTTTCCAAGAACAAGTGTTAAGAGATATGCTTGCATAAACATTAATCATTAACTTTCATTAGTTGCTTCCTTAGACTTAATTTGCTCCCCCTGACTTAGATAATTTTCGTCATTTAATAATTTGTAAAAAAATTCAACAAAAATAGAGCAGAACAGAGAGCAAAATAGAGTTTCTCTTTAGTTAGTTATCAATCAATTTTTCTCCCCCTATTTGGCTTATCAAAGACAAAAATAGCACAACAACAATTGAGAAGGAGAAATGCAACTTTCATTAATGGAAACGAAACAGTACATTAAACAGAAAAGAGAAAAAGAAAACAGAGGAAAACAAGAAGAGGAAATACAAGAAACCTAAAGCAATTAGAAAGAAAACATAGAAATCCTAAAAGGATTCAGAACCATTAAGGACAAGCCTAGACTCTATGTTTTCTAGCCTACATTTTATCTGCTCCAAAGCTGAATTAGTCTCAGCCATGTGCTCATGATGTAGTGACAATAAGCCATCCATCTTTTGAATCATAAGTGATTCAAGTGGACTGTAAGATGGTTGAGCAGGGCCTTCATCTTCAGCCTCTTCACCAGCTTCTTCTTCATTTCCAGCAGCAGGGACTTGTTGGCCAGTCATTTGCCATCTATGAGGGGTTTTGACCATCCCAAGCTTGGTGAGATGTTTCTCTTTGATGAGGCTATTGCTTGAGTTTGTGTTGTCAACAACCTCATCAGAGACATCTATATTAAAGTAATCAATAAACCTGGAAACAAGAACAGGATATGGAAAAGGGTAATTCATTAACCTCTTGGATTTAAGCATAATTTCCTCAAGAATGAGAATCCAATTCATTTGAATGGAATTCTTGAAGCCATACACAAGTTATAGGTCATCATCAGTGGCTTGGGCATGATTGATGGCTCTAGGGGTTAGGATGTAGGTGATTATGTAATGAATAAGTCTGTCTTCATGGGTCATTGGGCCAGTGCTTAACCTAAGCTTTAGCCCCATTTGGGGATCAAGAAGCATCCCCTATAGGTTTCCACCCTATTATAACCCCCAGCCTCTTCTTCAAATTTCCTTTCACCTTCAAAGGAAATACCAGCAACAGCTTCCCAAACCTCAGGAGTAATTTCCATGGCTACTCCATTAACTTGGGACTGAAGGGTCCCATCCATAGAGCCCTTAGCACAAGTGTAGAACACCTTCACTAATTCAGGGTAAAAGGTACCCTTCATCTCAACAAACTTTCTCAATCCCTGGGTTTCAATAAAAGCAAGGAATTGAAAACCTTCTCTGAGGCGAGAAATGGCTTGATGAACCGTTCCGTTCGCCACGCACCGGCCCCATTCACTTGCTTATCGTAGAGGCTGTAAGTACACAGTTGAACCAATCAAGTTCAAGGTGTTTGTGAGAACAAACTAATTTGGTGGCATTGAACTGAAGATAGGTCATTTTGTCTTTCTCAGCAGGAAACCAATGGTCTAACCTATTGACAACAGGGTTAGAGGTTTCACCAGCTTTTCTCTTAGAGGTTTTGGTTCCCTTGGGTGCAGACATATTGAACTAGGGAGGAAAGGCTACAGAACAAGGTTTCTAAACTCAAAGGAAGAAAGAAAAATACAGTAGTGCTTGTGATTTCTCTCTTGAACATAGGTTGTATTTATAGAAGAATTTGGGCTCCAAAGTTTAAATTTGAAATGAGTAACAATAATTTTCGAATTAACCCACCAACATTAAAGCACAGAAGATTCAAATTTTGAATTAGTTGGCAATTGGACAGGTACAATTTCTAAGAAAATCTGGCAGATTCTGTAGTAACTCCATGAATAATCGATTATATGCTTATGTAATCGATTAATTCGTAAGCAAAATCAAATTATGCAGCAGCTGTAATCGATTCAGTGAGATTCGGTTAAAGAAGATGAAGTGTAATCGATTATTTAGCTTAAGTAATCGATTATTACAGACAGCATTCGAGTTTCAAACAATTTTTTCTGTCAATTTAATCGATTACCATTCATCGTAATCGATTATTCCAGTGAGATTTCATTTCTGAAAAGATTTTTGACCATGTGTAATCGATTAATTCGAGGCATAATCGATTATTCCAATGAACTTTGGCTTTTTGAAATATTTTTGAAAGCAGAATAATTGATTATCTTTATGCTGTAATCGATTACATGAGTGCAAAATTCATTTTGAAAAGCTTTTTAAGTGAATTTAATCGATTATTCCAATGGGTAATTGATTAATACAGAGAATTTATCAGAATGAACAGTATATATGCAACATTTTCGAATTTTGTAAGAACAAGTGATGATTGATCAAATAAGAAGCTATTTCACGTAGATAGGCACATAACAATTATGCTAGTAAAGATTAGATTCATCAAGAATACCTAGCATGTTTCTAAGAGTATAGAATCTATCTCTAGCCAAAGGTTTAGTGAATATATCAGCAAATTGATTGTGAGTATCAATGAAGTCAATTTTGATATTACCTTTTTGGATATGATCTCTTAGGAAATGATGTCTTATCTCAATATGTTTGGTCCTTGAGTGCATTATTGGATTCTTGGAAATGTTGATAACACTTGTGTTGTCACATAGCAGAGGTATTTCTTTTAATTCTACACCAAAATCTTGCAATTGTTGCTTGAGCCATAGGCTTTGAGCACAACAACTTCCAGCAGAGATGTACTCAGCTTCAGCTATTGACAAAGCAACACAAGATTGTTTCTTGGAGTGCCCTGAGATCAGTGAACTTCCTAGTAGATGAAAAGTTCCACTAGTGCTTTTTCTATCAGTCAGAATTAGAATAACCAACTATATTAAATGATGCACCTTTAGGATACCAAAGACCAACTTTTGGAGTTGATTTGAGATATTTGAGGATCCTTTTGACTGCAGTGAGGTGTGATTCTTTGGGATTTGCTTGATATCTTGCACATAAAGACACACTCAACATAATATATGGTCTACTAGCTGTCAAATATAACAAAGATTCAATCATCCCCCTAAACTTTGACTCATCAACCTTCTTTCATTTTTCATCTGAATCTAGATAGGTTGAAGTTGCCATTGGAGTTGCAGCATCTTTACTTTTCTCCATTTCAAACTTTTTGATCACTTCAAGGCAATACTTGGTTTGATTTAGAAATGTTTCATCCATCATTTGCTTCACTTGAAGTCCAAGAAAGAATGTTAATTCTCCCATCATTGACATTTCAAACTCATTCTGCATAGAGATAGAAAATTCTTTGCACAACAATTGATTAGTTGAACCAAAGATTATATCATCAACATATATTTGAACCAATAAAATATCATTGCTTTGTCTTTTGATGAACAAGGTTTTATCAACATGTCCTCTTATGAAAGATTGTTCAAGCAGGAATTTGCGTAATATTTCATACCAAGATCTTGGAGCTTGTTTTAAACCATAGAGAGCATTCTTAAGTTTAAAAACATGATTTGGATGTTTGAAATCAGCAAAACCAGGAGGTTGCTCCACATATATTTCCTCCTCAATATATCCATTTAAGAAATCACTTTTAACATCCATTTGAAAAAGTTTAAAACCCATTAAACATGCATATGCAAGCAATAACCTAATGGCTTCCAACCTTGCAACCGGTGCAAAGGTTTCCTCATAGTCAATGCCTTCCTCTTGGTTGTAACCTTTTGCAACCAATCTAGCTTTGTTTCTAACTATGATTCCACTCTCATCAAGTTTGTTTCTAAAAACCCATTTAGTGCCAATAGGTTTAAGAGAAGAAGGTCTAGGAACAAGTTCTCAAACTTCATTTCTCTTAAATTGATTCAATTCATCATGCATGGCATGCATCCAATGTTCATCAATTAAGGCTTGATCAATATTCTTAGGTTCTATTTATGAAACAAAAGCCATATTACAGCAGAGATTTCTTAATGATGATCTAATAGATACTCCCTTTGATACTTCACCAATTATGTTGTCAAGGGAGAGATCTCTTGTGGTTCTCCAATCTTTTGGCTCTTGAACTGGTGTTGATTGTTTTGTTTCAACAATTAGCTCTTCCTTTTCTTTATTCATTGAGCCATTTAGTTGAATAAACTCCTGCAAAGGTTCTGCATCAATATCACACTTCTTTTCCTCTTTAGAGAGATTAGATTCATCACAAATAACATGAATTGATTCTTCCATGCATAAGGTTCTTTTATTGAAAACTGTATATGCTTTGCTATGTAATGAATATCCAAGGAAAATGGCTTCATCAGCTTTAGTATCAAATTTTCCAAGTGATTCTTTACCATTATTTAATACAAAACACTTACAGCCAAATGCTCTCAAATGAGAAATGTTTGGTTTTCTACCTTTGTATAGTTCATAAGGGGTTTTCTTCAAAATAGGCCTTATTAGTAATCTATTCAAAGTGTAGCAAACTGTACTTACAACGTCAGCCCAAAAGCATTTAGGCAAATTTGTCTCATTAAGAAGAGTTCTTACACCTTCTTCAAGGGATCTATTTTTCCTTTCCACATCACCATTTTGTTGAGGTGTTCTTGGAGCTGAAAAATTGTGGTTAATTCCATTTTCTTCACAGAATTTTTCAAAATGTTCATTTTGGAATTCTCCACCATGGTCACTTCTTATTGAGATAATTTTGCTTCCCTTTTCATTTGAGCAAGTTTGGCCAGTTTTCTAAAAGCATTGAAAGCATCACTCTTGGATTTCAAAAACAAAGTTCATGTGAATCTAGAGTAATCATCTACAATGACAAGCTCATAGTAATTACCTCTTAAACTCATAGTTCTAGAAGGACCAAACAAATCTATGTGAAGTAATTCAAGGAGTCTTGAAGTAGAAACAACATTTTTACTTTGAAAAGAATTTTTTGTTTGTTTCCCCTTTTGACAAGCATCACATAATTTGTCCTTTTCAAACTTGAGTTTGGATAAGCCAATGACTAGATCCTTTTTAATTATCTTGTTCATATGATGCATGTTAATGTGACTTCCTCTTCTATACCATAGCCAAGATTCATCAATTTTACTTATTAGGCAAAAAATGTTGTGAAAGAATGCATGATCTATAGATAGTAAATAGATATTACTTTTTCTTTTACCTATATGAATCACCTCACCATTTTGTCCATCACATATCATACAGCAATTGTCATTGAATGACACTTTGAACCCTTTATCACAAAGTTGGCTTATACTTAGGAGATTATGCTTTAAACCTTCCACATAAAGAACATTTTTTATTTTGGTTTTAAAGTTGTCTCCTATATTTCCTTCTCCTATTATCTTCCCTTTGTTGTTGTCTCCATAGGTGACAAATCCATCATCTTTAAGAGTCAGATTTGTGAGTATTGATATGTCACCGGTCATATGTCTAGAGCATCCACTATCAAGATACCATAATGATGATCTTGCTCTTAGATATACCTGCAAATTCAAATCAATTTTCAAAGGAAGGTACCCAATTGAGGTTGGGTCCGTAGGGGTTACCCACTTTCTTCTTCTTTTGCACCTAAATACATTCTCCATTAGGCACATAGAATCTCCTAGCATAGCATTTATAACATGTATGTCCTTTCATCATACAATAGTTGCACGTTACAGATTTTAATGAATTCCTTGAGTAAGTATTTTGATTGATCTTTGAATCATAGACATTCTTTTGATTTTTCTATTTTGATGGTACAAATACAGTTTTGCCAAAAGACATTGAGCCTTGTTTGTAACCCAAATCAGAAGTATCTCAAGCATATTTTTGCACACTTATCATTTTAGCTAAGCTACATCTACCTTTGTAAAGTTTTCTCAAAAGATCAATCAAATCACTATTCTTAGATAGGAGTAACATGTATTTTTCTCCTTGACTTCTTTTGTAATCATCAAAATCTTTTTGCAACATATTGTATTTGTCAACATTAGATGAAGAAGAAGCACATACACATCCATTCATTTTGTAACTTGAAACAAGTTTTTATTTTCTTCTTTCAAGTCACAAATTTTAGCTTGTAATTCTGTAATTTTTGTAACATGCCATCTAAGATTTCCTTTTAGCTTATTATTGGATATTGTAAGTTTTTTGGCTTCTTCATGCATTTCATGAAAAGCATCAATGACTTGATCAAATTCAGAACTTACCTCAGTTCCAACACTTGAGAGATCATCATCTTCATTAATTGTGAAAGTGAGACACACATTTGCTTCTTCATCTTCAGATGATGATTCAGAAGTTGTTTACTCATTATCTTCCCAAGCTATATAAGCTCTTTTAGGCTTTCCTTCTCTCTTTGTCCTATTTTCACTTTGTTGCTTTTTCAAAAAGATAGAACATTCATATGTAATGTTGTCAGGCTTACCACATTCAAAGCAAGTGAAGTTGTTGTCACTATTTTTTTTTTTGTTGTTGTTGTTCTTTGTGAACTTTCTGTTCTTGTTTCTTCTCAAGAACTTGCTGAACTTTTTGACAATTAAATTCATGTTGTCCTCTTCATCTTCTTCACTTGAGTCTTCCACTTTTTCAACCTTTGAGGATGCAGCTTTCAAGGCTATGCTTTTATGTTTCTTTTTTGCATCTTCTACATTGGTTAGTTGTGACATTTCAAGTTCATACTCAAGAAGCTTACCAAATAGTGCAGCCATGAATATTTTGGATAGATCTTTTGATTCTTTGATTGTTTTCACCTTTGGTTGTCATGGTCTTGTGAGACACTTCAAGATTTTGATATTCAACTCTTCAGCATCAAAAATCTTTCCAAGACCAAGAAGATGATTTACTATGTGAGTAAATCTTGTTTGAAGCTGAGAAATGTTTTCTGTGGGGTTCATCTTGAACATTTCATACTCATGTATTAAGGCATGCTTTCTTGATCTTCTCACTTCATTTGTACCTTCATGAGTGATCTTCAACATCTCCCACATCTCCTTTGCACTTTTGCACCTTACAGTTCTAAAGAATTCATCAGAGGAGAGTGCAGAAGTAATCATATTCTTAGCTTTAAAATCATATTGAACCACTCTCTTTTCAACATCTGTCATTTCATCCCATTCTTTGAGAATCATATCATTACCAACAGTTTTTATAGGAATCACAAGACCTTTCTCTATTGCATTCCAAGCACCTGGGTCATTTGATTGAATAAAGATTTTCATTCTATTTTTCCAAAAATTTAAGTGCTCTCCTCGGAGGACGATTGAGGGAGTCACCCTCCTTGAAGGTAATTTTTGTGGTATTCATTTTCTTTTTAAATAAAGATAATGATCTTGAATAACACTCAAGAACCTGCTCTTGATACCAATTGAAAACAATAGGAATACCCACAATAACCAAGAGGGGATGAATTGGTTTAAACTTGGTCTTTTAAAAATGTTTATAAAATCAAAGTCAAAGGATCTTAATCACTTTTAAACCAAGAATGCTTTTAATCAATCAAATTACTCAGCACAAGAAATTAATAGCTCAAAACAGAACTTGTTGAGTAATGATAATAACATTAAGAACAAAAGAACAAGATTACTTGAAGAGATAGCGATAAAGAAAATCAACACAAGTAATTTATATTGGTTCACTTCTCAAGAGAAGCTACATCCAGTTTCTTCTAATCAACACTAGATTAGAGTTCCACTATTATAAAATTCAGTTTTTACAAGCTTTACAACAATCCCTTTTTATCAACCCTAGATAAAGAATAGAAATCTAAAACCATATTAGACTCCTAATGATCAAGAACAAGAGAACACTACTATGTTCTTCCCTAGAGAACACTACTCTAGAACAAGCTTCAAAGAACCCTTTACAATAGCATCAAATAACAGAAATTACAATAACAAAATTACAATCAAAGATTATGGAGAGAAACAACCTGATGATCCAATGAATATGAATGCATGTTGTTTACCAATCAGAGTTGAATGAGAAAATAGATTTCAGAACATGCTCTCCAATACTCTTTTGAAATCTCTTGCCCAAGAAATCGTTCAATACCCATGAAGATTAAAGAGTGGGACAAAAAGTAAGTAAACCCAGAAAATCACTTTCTAACTCTTAGAAGGCTTGTGTATATTCAGAAAATTTGAAGTGTTCAAGTTATATTTCAAGCCAAGCCTTCCTTCTATTTATAACAGATTTTTGTAACAACCTGTAATCGATTACACACGCCAAATAATCGATTAAAACATATTAAGTAATTGATTAAAGTGTCACTTAATCGATTAAAGTGTTCACGGCTCCATTCTGGGTTTCACAACGAACAAGATAATCGATTAACCTGAGCTATAATCGATTAAATCAAAAAAGTTTTATTTGAGAGACAGCTTGTGTAATCGATTACGAATATCGGTAATCGATTAAAGCAGTGAAGCAAACTTTTTCAAATAGCCTATATAATCGATTACGAATAATGGTAATCGATTAACACATCAATGCACAATATTCATTTTACACTATGCAATCGATTACAAGAAATGTGTAATCGATTAATATATTCATTAAAGCTTTTCCAGTTATAAACACGAACCAAATAATCGATTAATTTATGGTGTAATCGATTAAAATGTTCATCAAAACTTTTCCAGTTTTAAACATGAACTAAATAATCGATTAATCTGCTATGTAATCAATTAATCAAAGTATAAGTAGCTTTGATATTTTAATAAAAACATTTAAGCATGTTAATGATTATATGCATGTAATGCAAGGATCAAAAGATTGGTCTCTCTTACACTTCACTTGAAATACAATCTTTAAGGCCTGTGAAAAGCTCAAAACATTCTTCCAATTCATAGGTTTCATTCTTCTTATTGCTCCTCCTATATCTAACAATTAGAAGGTTTATTCTCTGTTACGACGAGGAAGTTAACCGAATTGCCTTAAATCATGTTAAACATAAGCATAAACACTATTTGGCTTCCTTTGACCTCAAACATCTTAGAGATCTTTAGATTCAGAAAACTAAATATTTTGCCACTTTTAAAAGGATGAATGAAGAGAGAACTCAACAAAAAAATATACAACCTCGACTTAATCAAAGGGATGCAGAATTACTTGCCACTCTTGAACAAATTCAGAAAACGTTGGCTAAAATCAATCCTCAGATTCAAGAAATAAATGATAGCTCAATGCTTTAACCGATCAAGACATCTATCTCTTCAAATAAGGGACTGACATTGATATTGAACTTAGCTTGATGCTTTATCAAAAAGAAGCATTGGAAATTGACCTGAGACTAGGTGAAAAGGGGCATACTAAAGGCTTGAAGTCGTGGAATGCCATGAGGGACCAACTTTCTCAACTTGAAGCCAAATTGTCAGTCAATCCAGTGAATACGAGAACCATTTCACCAATAATCGATCCAAGTACTTCTTCAGTCGTTCTTGATTTTGTGGCAACCAATGACACTACTTTTGTTGTCAGTCCTTGACTTTCAATGGTTTTTTCTTATTTTGGTAGCTATAATGGCTGGCTTGTAGCCACTTTTGAATAATTTATTTTTTATAGTCAGTCCATATGGAAGAATAATAACCTTTTAAGTATTTTCCATTAATACTCATATTTAATTCTTTATCATTGACTTCCACGATTCGATATGAACCATTTTCTAGCACCTTGCTTACTATGTATAGCCCTTCCCAGTTTGGCGACCATTTACCTAACTGTGAATCGTGAAATCCTAAAGGAAAAATGGATTTCCAAACTAGATCTCCTTCCAAAAAGGAGTTAGGCTTTACATGCCGATTGTAAACCTTTTCAACCCTAGCCTTATTTAAGAGAATGTTTTCCAAGGCCATAAGTATATCCTTGCTTACCAAATCCAATTTAGTTAACAAAGCCTCATTATAACGATTGGCATCTAAAAGGTATTGTCTCACCCCCTCAAAGATTTGACATTTATTTCTACTGGAAAAATGACATCATGTCCATATGTCAACCAAAATGATGTAAAACCAATAACTTTCCATATTTTTCTTAATCATATTGATCAAGATTTTGTTGGTTGCCTCAACTTGGCCATTGGCTTGTGCATAATAAGATGATGAATGAATCAACTTAATTCCAAACTGTTGCAAAAATGATACCATTTTTTCTCTTATAAACATGGTTCCTTGATCTGTAGTTATTGTTTGTGGAATACCAAATCGACATATTATCTGATATCGAATTAACCAAATCACATCATCTTAAGTTACGTTCACCATAGGTTATGATTTGACCCATTTGGTAAAATAATTTGTCACTACTAGAATTAATGAATGTCTTTTAGATGATGAAGGATGAATATTTCTAATAATATTCATGTTCATCCTCTAAATGGCCACAATTTTATTATTGAATGTAATTCATCCGCTGGCACTTATTGTAGTTTACCATGTTTTTGACTGTTTTCACATCCCTTGGCATACCCAAAACAATCTTTAGTAATCCTTGGCCAATAATAACTATATCGATTTGTGACCCACTTCATATTGTTTCTAGATCAATGAGCTCCACATATCCCTTACAAACTTCTCCAATTACTTTTAAAGCCTCTTCCTGGTTAATGCATTTGATAAGAACTCCATTGACAGAGCTTCAAAATAGAGCATCATCAAGTATTATGTATTTCAATGTTTTTTGCTTTATCTTCATGTCTACTTTTTTCTAGGGATCTTGTAAATACCGAATTAATTCATCTTACCAAGGATCTAATTCTCAGCATCCAACACCAGACAATCGGCTAAGGGATATTCCTCTAGTTGAATATCTCCATCCAACAATTTATACCTCGAAGCTCCTTGGGCTAACTCGTTGGCTTCTTCCTTTTAATCTCTTGATAAAAAAGTAATCAATGCACAATCAAACCTTTGTAATACTTTGTTCGCCAGTTAAACCTTTTCACCAACTCACCATGCTGACATTTACATATTCTTTTAATTGTCTGATCACCAAATGAGAATCTCCAGTATGTGTACATTTTGAGCTCCCATGGTATTCAGCACTCTAAGTCCCAAAATCAATGCTTCATATTCAGCTTGATTATTAGTAGAATTTGGAGCAAGCTAATTCACAAATCGATATACCTTTCCTTCATGATTTATAACTTTAACTCCTACTCCAGTACCTTCCTTTGTCTTAAATTTGTCAAACATAAACACCTAAGGCTGGAAACCGATAAAATTATTCATTTCAACAACAACATACTATATTTCAACAAATCAATGTTCAACCAGAAAATCGACTAATGCTTGACCTTTAATGATGCACAAAGGGGTTTAAATCAAAGCAAAATCACTTAGTTTCAAGGCCCATTTCATTAATCGTCCTTGTAATACAGACCAATTTGATAAATATCTAACTATGTCTATCTCACATACCACCAATACCTCCCTTGGCATTAAATAATATTCAAGTTTAGTACAAACATGATAGAAAGACAAGCATAGCTTCTCTATTGGAGTATACCTAGTCTTAGCATCATTCGACAACTGACTTAGGTAATACACTACCCTTTCGGTGTCGTCATCAACATCCTGAGCTAGAAGGCAACGAATAGTCCTCAGCAGCTGATATGTATAACTTTAAAGGCTTTTTAGGTTCAGGAAACATCAATACGAGTGTGTTTGTCAGTGCTTGTTTGATCTACTCAAAAGCGTCTTAATGCTTCATCTCCTATTTGAATGCATCAGCATCTTTTAGCTTTAACAATGGTGAAAAAGCCGTCATCTTTGTTGTTGAAATGGCAATAAATTTCTGCATGAAATTGACCATCCAATCAAACTCTGGAGTTCCTTCTTGTTTTGAGGTGGCCTCGCTTCCAATACTGCTTTATCTTTATGTTTGTCTATCCCGATTCCTCTTTGATGGACAAGGAACCCCAAAAATTCCCTACTGATACTCCAAAATCACAATTCTCAGGATTCATTTAAAGTTTATGAAACCTTATCCTTAATAGATAATATTCCAAATTGTCCAAGTGTTCCTCAAAATCGGTTGACTTCATAACCACATCATCGATGTAAACCTTCATAATTTGCCTATCCATTCATGGAAAATAGCATTGATAGCCTGTTGATAAGCAGCTCCTGCGTTCTTCAAACCAAACAAAATTACCCACCATTCATAGATCTCAAGTGAAAATAATATGAACACACATAATTAACCAAGAAGGGGGTGAATTGGTTAAAACAAGGAATTTAAAATTTTCTTTGAAACTAGCAGTGGATTAAAAATCGTACCACAAGTACACCCTTGTTAAATCTGAAACTTTCAATCAATAAGATTCACCTTTCACTTCAAGCAATAGCAGAAAATAAATTTGTTGATCTTGAAAAAGATTAACCACAAGATAAGCAAATTAAGACAACAAGATGAGAATTAAGAGAACACTAAATCTATACTGGTTCACTCCTCAAAAGAGAAGCTACATCCAATTTCTTCTAACCAAACCTTGGCTAGAGTTCCACTGTATCAAAATTTGTTCTTTGCAAGCTTAAAAGTGAACACCCTATATCAACCCTAGATAAAGAACTGAAATCTAAATCCCCTTCAGACTTCTAATGATCAAGAACTAAAGAACCCTTCTCTATTCTTCCCTCTAGAGAACCCTACTATCGAAAAGCTTTAAAGAACCTCTTTGAAATAGGAACTTACAAGAAGCAAAAGTAACAAATGAATTACTGCAAGAGTGTAAGAGAGACACAACCTTATTATCCTTAGAATGTGAGTGAATGAATTTACCAAACAGAAATCAGGTTGAAAAGAATGCAATCTTGAAATCAGCTCTCCATGAAAACTCTTGTCAAATCTTGTCCAAAACAAATTGATCAATGATGCATGTGTTTCTTGGTTTTGGAACAAGAGTTATGTATCTCAGTATATCTTTTCTCAGAATCAAAAGGCTTTTGAAAGTGATGAAAAATTCAAATTATCAAGTTCTATCCAAAGCAAAAGTGATGTATGTCTAAACCCATTAGACATGAATTTCCCAAATCTACCTTGCAATGAAACCCAATCTTCAAGCAACTTTCAAGAACACACAAGCAGTCCAAGCTTTCATGAAAATGTATGGCTGGAAGCTTTCTTTAATGGCAGTAATGGAAGATGGAAGAGAGGTTAGGGATGAAGATAGAAGACACCATGGAGAAGCTCTCCAATAAGTCTAGGAAGAATCACCACAATAGCTTGAAGCCATTGATAAGAAACAAGAGATTCTTGCACAAGAACTTGAGAGAAACTATCACAACAATTTTCATAATTGTATTAATGAACCAAAGTTAGTTACATTCTGTTTGTGGACAGCTTATATAGGCCATGAAATTACATATCAAATGCACATGAAATGACAATTCAAATGAAGCATGAAGTGCAACAAAAGGAGCCTAAATGCAAGCTAAATGAAGCTTATGGTGCAAGCTTCCCTAAGTAACCCTTGGTTGTCCCAAATTCAAAATTGGTGCAGTATTTTAACTTCTAAGTTGCTACACAAATTACATACAAGTGCACCTACACCTCTTTACACAATTTCACTAAAAGGCCTTTTTATTTGTCTCAACTTAAGCTTCTAACAAGTGTTAGAATTTATTGAATTAAAATGGACTTGAGACATCAAAATCCAGCCTTTGTTCTCCTTGGATTTGTGTGCTTCCTCATGCTTGTCCAAGTTAGCCTTGATGTGGTCTTGAAGGGCTTGAGTTCTAGCTTTTGTCATGGGTCCTTTAAAGCTCACCAAAGGAAGTGCTTCAAGCTCTCCTTCTAGACCTTTGGCTTGGAATGGACCTCCATCAAAAAGACCCAACAGCTTTTTATAGAAAACTGATTCAACTGAATATAATTGATTAAATCATCCATGTAATCGATAATTTTAACTAAAGTAATATATTAATATCCTATTCAATCAATTAAAGTGTTCTTAGTTCTTTCTGGAAAAGATATATGAGCGATGTAATCGATTAAAATGACTTGTAATTGATTATCACAAATAGTCTCTCTTTCAAAACGTGTTAACATAATCGATTACGATTAGATGGTAATCGATTAACCCAGGAAGAAATTTGCTTCTTTATGCAAACATGAAATTATGCTTTTCACAAATCATGTATGCATGCTAATGATCATGTTTATGCAATGCAAGGGATCATAAGATGAGGCTCTTAAATAACTTAACAAATTACAAATGTCTTCAATTGAATGACATGTCAAAAGCTAAAATCTATTTAATACACATGGCTTCATTCTTGTGTTGATCCTCTTCCAACTCCCCCTGTATCTAACATCAAGCGCTCTTGGACACCAAAAAGTAGTTTTTGCTACATCCTCTTCTGTTAAATATATTTGATTATATCCAGAATGACCATCTATGAACGAAAGAATCCCATGGTTGGCTATCGAATCAACCAGCATATTTGTAATTAACATCACACACTAATCTTTTGGCATGGCAAGATTCAAATCCATGAAATCAATACATACCCTAAGCTTTCCATTCGTTTTCACCACTAGAACTATAATATATAACCATTTAGGATATCTTGCTGATGAACCCTTCCTTCAACTGTCTTTCCAATTCAACTTTAATTTGAGGAATCAATTGTGGGTTAAACCTCCTTGGTGGTTGTTTATGAGGTTTAAAACCAGATTTAGGTGGCAATCGATGTTTTACTAACTCTCGAGATAACTCATCATGATAATCCCATGCGAAGCAATCTCGTTGTGTTTTTGTAAGATCCACTAATTGCTTCCTTTGTTCCTTGTTTAATAAACCACTCACTTTTGTCATCTGAAGTTCCTTACTTGTGTTGAGATTTACTTCTATCAATGGACCTTAAGATTTAAATGGAGGGATCTACCTTCAAATCAGTTGACCTGCTTCACTCATTATTTGGGTAGCATGCCCCCCAAGACTTTCAATAGGTGTGTCTTGATTCTTGATCTCTTGCTCTTCTTCTTCATTAGATAAATCTAAATCGACCAACTTATTTCCTAAATGAAACATAGCTAACTGATCTAACAGATCTAGCATTACCTCTTTGTCTTGTATCATGGATCACAAACTGCTAAAGTCATGGGATTAGCCAATGTTTTGATCTCAAAGCCTTCCGTACAAGTTATAAGCCTTCCATGGTCCTTCTTCATATGATTCAGGTATTTGTATTGGCTTCATATAAGGGGAATGATAAATAGCTTCAGCCATATATACCTCGACTTCAAATGGACTTTGCATCGTTTCTACCTGATCTCCATCCCAAAACATCAAGAACTGATGAAGAGTGGATGGGACATACTTACTCCCATGGATCCAATCATGTCCCAACAGCAAGGTATATGTTGGTTTAGCATCCACCACAAATAAAACTATTTTCCTGGTTTTGATCCTGACTGTAATATCAACTACTAATGCGTAAAATATGTTAGGCTCGTACAAGGGCAAGTGTATCCTACGCAATAGTAACAATGGACACAAAATTCTAGATATCAAACCCAAAGGATCAGTTGTTTCCAATTAGTTAAGTTTATTAAACTAATAGTAGAGATGATTAAAAAAGAGGATTTAAATATTTTTATGATTTTGATTTTTACAAGAAAACAAGTAAAACAAATGTAAAAAGAAGTTTTGAGTTATGATAAGAATGATTGGGGGTTATGACTCACTGGTACCAATTTTTGTCCTAATCTTAGTCATAATGAAATTTCTTTTCTAGTTAATTACTAATTCCCAAAATTCACTAAAACCTATGATCAAGGTCATAAGATGTTTTTTGTCTTAAATCAATACCCCAGTGATCATGGAACTATCAATTTAAGTCAAAGGATAAAATCAATTCTAGGGATGATTAATTAAAGATTAACTAATCCATCAGAGATTACCCAAACAGTTTGATTATGCAATTTCGGGCAAAACATTCTCTACCTAGACCTACCAATTACATGAAGATGATCACTACTATACAATCGATTGAGTATTAGAATGACCAATTCCAAATAAACATTAAAATAAGGAAGAGAATTAATCAACACAAAACAATGAGGAATTCCATTAAGAACAAGGAGAATGGTACAAATGGAAAGATACATCATAACCCCCAGACTGGGGGGACTAGCCTCTCATGATCAGAGCAACACTAACATTCCTAGATAAAATAAACATAGACATACCAATAGGCATGAACAATGATCAGGATCTGTTCTAACAGTATTTTCCACGCTCTTCAGCTCTCAAAAGCCTTCAAGGTTCTCTCAAATTCGTAAAACATAAAAATAAAATTGAATAATAAACGTCTTTCAAAAGATAAAGGCCTCATTCCTTATTTATAATATTCTATGAAGGTTTTCCTTTTATCTTTCCTTAATTAAGGAATATTATCAATTAGGATTTAAATATGGTAGGTGATCCTTGTCATCTTTAAGTGATAGGTAACATAGGTAAACCACGAAAGTACAAAATTATCATAAGCGTACAAAATTACTATGCCCTATAAAATTACCATAACCATGATCTTCTAATTAGATCCAAAAATTCATGTATACTCTTTTTCACATGAAACCTCTTAAGCACATGTCTTTCACAAACTTACACTAAACCATTAGTTTTGCCAAATAAAATATATCAAAATGCATGAATATGACATGGAAACTCACATCAACATACATTCAAATCTGGGTTAATCAACCTCCCCACACTTGAGCATTGCTTTTCCTCAAGCAATTATTCCAATTCCCAATCAAAACAAATTTTCCCAAGTCAGAACTCATGCAACAAAAATTCTCATTTATTCAATAAGTAAAAACTCACACAATGGGGCATCAAAATTTACTCAAGAATCCATTAGACTTATAATTAACATTCAAACAGTACTAAAGAGCTTCGGGTTCACTTTGCTCACAATCTCTCAGTGTTATATAAATAGAGAATTACACTAAAGACCACAATTCAATGAGCAAGTTCACAACTCCGTAAATCAATTAACTCAACTCATATAAATCCAAAAATTATAAATAAGTGAGACATGTTAGGTTGTAATGGGGCCAGACATGTAATGTAAGGTAGGTATTGAAAAAAACAGGCTAATCAAAGGGCTCCACTCAATTATATGAAAACATTCAAAAATTAGGGAAACTTTTACCTGTTTTTGCACCCTTCTTTTACATTTAACTTTTGGTCTCTTTTTCCTTCTCTCTTTTTATTTGCCTTAGGGTACAATCATTCATATATACTTTTCTTTCTCTTTTATTTTTTTTTCTTTTCTACTTTTTTCTTTATTATTATTTTTTCATGAACCCATTTTTGTCTTTGATTTCACTTCAGAGAAGGACATGAGATTTATTTAGTGGCATAACTGCAATATGTATTAGTTCCCCCTTTTTCTTCACATCAATAATATTAACACAATATAGTTCAAGGACCAACAAAGAATAAACATTCAAGCTCAAAATGGTCAACTAAGGGGAAAACTAATCAAAATAACTCACATGTCTCAAGAAAGCCAATCAAAGTCTCATCTTTTTAGAAAATCCAGAATTCATTCAAAGATATGCATGTCAAAACAGAGATTAGAACAATGCTAATGAAAGGACCAATTCACCCACACTAAAAGAATCAAAGCACAATACTCATATTTGTGAGGGTAGCTCTAAGAACAATTGACAATCATGCATGCTAATGTTCCCTCCTAAAGAAAACTCTAATAACCCTAATACACACACAATTTTTTTATCAAGCAAATAACTGAAAACACAAAATTCTAAACCCAAAAACAATTCTTTTATCACAGTGATGAAACTAGAATAATGCAAGAATTTACGTATATCATAGAGAGCTCAAAGTTGCGGAAGCAACAATACCCCTCCCAATACTTCAAACAAATGTTCCCTCCTAAAGAAAACTCTAATAACCCTAATACACACACAATTTTTTTATCAAGCAAATAACTGAAAACACAAAATTCTAAACCCAAAAACAATTCTTTTATCACAGTGATGAAACTAGAATAATGCAAGAATTTACGTATATCATAGAGAGCTCAAAGTTGTGGGAGCAACAATACCCCTCCCAATACTTCAAACATGAAGTATCCTCAATGCATTTAAATAAAAACAAAATAAAGATAGAATGAAGGACTGAATTAAAATAAACTAACTAAGTACCGAAATACAACTGAAAATAAAGGCTAAAAATAAAATAAAAATAAACTGAAACTGAAACTATTTTTTTAAAATGACCACGGTCGTGGTGGCATGACCATGGCCGTTAATGAGAGAAAAACATGCAAAAAAGCATAATGAAATGGATATCAGTCATGGATTGCCTCCCAAAAAGTACTTGTTTAACATCACGAGGCTGACATGTAATGATGGAGTTGCTCAGAGGTTAGAGAAGTGCACAATGATTTGCACCTACGGATGGTATGCCTTTATCTTTATAGTACTCTTATCCTTCTCTCCTTTGAAAATTTCCATCAACTTGATAGTAGTTTTATCCTACTCTTCAGCTCTCAAAAGCCTTCAAGGTTCTCTCAAATTCGTAAAACATAAGAAAAAAATTGAATAATAAACTTCTTTTAGAAGAGAAAGGTCTCATTCCTTATTTATAATATTTTGTGTAGGTTCTTCTATCTTTCCTTAATTAAAGAATACTATCAATTAGGATTTAAATGTGGCAGATGTTCCTAGTATTCTTTAAGTGACAAGTGATGCAGGCAAACCACAGACTAACAATTACCACACGCGTACCAAATTATTGCAGTTGTACAAAATTATTGCACGTGTACAAAATTATCATGATTATATAAAATTACCATGACCAGTGTCTTCTAATTAGCTCTAAAAATTCATGATATTTAACTTTTTTTCACATGAAACCTCTTAAGCACCTGTCTTTCATAAACTTACACTAAATCATGAGTGTTGCCAAATAAAAAATATCAAAATGCATGAATATGACATGAAAACTCACATCAAAATACAATTAAATCCGGGTTTATCAACTACCAACACACCCAAAGCATAAGTGCCACTGCTAGTAAATTATTATGTTCATGTTGGTTTGTTAAGTCTTCCACTCCTTTCCAATTTTCTTTAGAGTATTAATTGGAATCACATTTAACATAGCTCCACCCCCTACAATCATTCAACTTAATGTTTTGTCATTAATGTGAGCTCTGATATACAACGGCTTCAAATGTTTCCCAATTTCTTCTGTGAGATATTCGAATATCATTACTTTCCCTTGTTGATATGGGTCCACAATCATTGATGCCCATTCTGCTTCTTCTGCAAACACATCCCCATCCAGCTGATCTAGCTGCTTTGCATAAGCCCAAAATTCATTTGGTATAAAGCTGACTATAGCAAATTTCTACTGATAGAAAGTCGACATCTTTTCCCAACATAGAATCCAACAATGAATCCTCAAATTGCTGATATAAGACTGGATCTATCAATTGTGACAAATTATTTGTGGAATGAATGGTTTTATTTGTTTATTGTCATACATTTCTTCTTCCTTATCCTCTTGATACACTTTACTAACCTTTTCCCTTGTCTGTTGCTCGTCATTAACAGAAGCCACTAGACCACCTTCTTCCAAAATGAAAGCTTTTTGTAAAGCCTTCATTACCTCATAAGAAGATACCTCATTAGACCCTTTATCTTTCACTTTAGCAGTCAAAGACAAGGCTTGCTTCATCTTATTGATTACCTTCTTCCTTCGAAATCTCTTTTTCTGTGTCCTGGTAAACATTTTAAGTGGTATCAACATTTCCTTTTGTTTATTAACTGTCCATTCTCCTTTTGTAACACTAGCACAAAGTTTAATTATTCGGCCACTTGGATAATCACCATTTTTCATGGTAATCTTCAAAGTTCTCTTGTTGTTTTCCACTTTAAATTTCACCATTTGTTTACCCCCATCAAGAATATGTTCGTCATCAATGATTGGCATCCTTGCCCTAGGGTTAAATGCCTTCATATGACGTCCATGATTATGTTGTCGACATGTGGCCATTACTGACCTCATTTCACAAGTTTTAAGGCCTATCAATTATCTTTCATTCACCATAGCAGCCAAACATGATTGACACAAGCATTTGGTTGAACTATGCCCTTTGACCATCTCATGCGGCGTCCAAACTAGTCGTGACACTAAGGATACACACTAGTCCTAGGTTGTCCAGCCGATCCTTGTGTTTGTTTTTCTTTAGGCTGTCAAATAGGTCACTTTTGTTTCCTATTGGCGCTACACAAGACCATGTTGATATCAATACTTAGGAATGGATTAGTATCACCAGCCATCTCTACAATGCTCTTTTCGACTAGCTTAAATCTTCTTTCTTTGAGAGATCTCCGAATAGCCTACCAAAATACCAAATACTCGACAGTGTTATGACTATATAAGTTATGCCATTTGTGATATTTCTTATCTTTTATCTGGTCGGCTAAAGGAATTTTTTTCAAATTAGGTCTTAAAACAAGAACTATATAAAATAAATAGGTTAGGCTCAAATCTTTAATTTGAAAAGTAGACTATATAAATAAAAGGCTTACTTAGTCTAGCTCATTTCCACCTTTGATAGCAATGTATGGTTTTCATCTCTTGATAAAAAATTTACTTAATTTTAATTTCTTAAAAAAATTCATTCATTGTGATTAAGCCTTCAAATTAGTTTTTGTGAATGTAATTTTCAAATTCTCGTTTGATACTCAAATTGTTTATAAACTGAACTCATTAAGAGTGTGGTTATTTTGATTTTAGTCCAACAAATTTTTAAAGGATTGATGTTGAAAAAAGTAAGGTTAAAACATAATTTTTATTTGGGGATGTAATTTTAAAATTGAGTTTAGAAGAATTTCTTTTATTTGAATAGTAATGTATAATTGTTTCTTGAAGATTGAATATACGTATGTTTTATGGATACATCTATAATGAACTCTTATAAACAGAAAAGCCAAAACTTTTATATTTTAAAAAAATAATTTTATTCATAGCAAAACTAATTATGAAAATCTAAAACCATTGTATAACAAATTCAATTCTCTCAATTGATTTTTGTTCCCTAATAGATTATGAATACAAGGAAGGTGAATGTAAGAGTTAAAAAAGTAACAGATATTATATAATTATACAAAACTTTAGGGAGTATTAATGTAATTTACTCTAAATAATTTTATACTATCCTCACTCAAGTCATTTAGTAAAGTATATTTTCTCCTAAAATGTTCAAATTATTTCCTATCCCAATTGCATCATAAGCCTCCTATTGTTTGACTAAAAAGTAAGGATTTCAGATATTTTGAATATATAGAAACGAGTAAATAATCATTTTTGTCCCTGAATGTGTAGAGCGCTGACATATTTATCCCCGAAAGATAAAAATTCAAATTTTAGTCCCCAAAAGTGAAAAAAGTGCGACAAATACATTCATCTTTTAACTTCCGTCCGTTACAGTTAATGAAAGAGTCTACGTGACACATTCAGGGACAAATTTTTCAGGGCTCTACACATTCAGGGACGAATTTGTGAGCGCTCTACCCAAAATATAATTTAATTTTCATCTTCCCCTTTTTTTAATCATTGCAAGTATAACATCATAATATTACAGTAAACACTTTAAAAAATAGGAAAACAAACATAAGTTAAAACAAACATAATATTGATTAATAAAAATAATTTTTCTTTTGCTATGAAATTTTTATTAGGTAATGATAAAATCAAGTTAAGTCTCATTTTTTTGTAAAGATTAACTTAATATTGTGTATTTTAATTTGTTTGAGTCTCATATTTTGGGTAAGGTATCGTCTCATATTTTTACTTTGAAATGTTTAATGTGATAATACCTTACCCAAAATATGAAATTCAAACAAAAATGCACAGCTATTAAGTTAATCCTTACAAAAAAAATAATATTCAACTTGATTTTGTCACTGCTTAATGTTGTCACAATAGTCAGAACAGCAAACAGATTATGCTTATTAATCAATATTATATGTATTATTATATTTGTTTTAACTTATGTTTGTTTTCCTAATTTTTAAGTGTTTATTGTATTTTTATGTTTCCAATGATTAAAAAGAGGGAAGATAAATATTAAATTATATTTTGGATAAATTGTCATTTTCGTCCCTGAATGTGTAGAACGTTGACAAATTCGTCCCTGAATGTGTCATGTAAGCTTTTTCATTAGTGGTAACATACTAAAGTAATGAATGAATTTGTCACATTTTTTTCACTCTCGGAAACTAAAATTTAAATTTTCATCTTTTGGAGACAAATTTATTAGTGCACTACACATCTAGGTACAAAAATGATTATTTACCTCAGAAAGTATTAAAGATTTGATAATAACAATTAAATTTAAAAAATATTTAAAAAAAAAGAGACCAAAATTTCATATTATCCATAATTGAAAGATAAAAAATGTATTAAACCTTAAATTCATCTATTTAAAATCAAATAAGATTTCAATGATTAAAACAAAAAAGAGAAATTTTCTTTTTAATTTATTTGAGAGTGAAAATTGTGGATAAAAAGAAATAAATATATGTATAAAAATATTTTTACTTTTATGCGGAGAAATATGGTCAAAGTCAAATCAATGATAAAAATTATAATAGATTTTTTTAAATGAATTTCACAAAAGAAAGTGACAAAAAAAATAGAAACCTCCCTCCTATAAAGAGAATATATTTTTGTAATGTCCATACAACTTTTCTCCTTGCTAATTTCTATCGTGTAGTATCAAATAAGTGTAATGAACAATTTTCTAATCAACCTGACCATTTCTATCATTATTTTTCTTATTTTTACCTAAACAAACAGCATTAGTTTATTCAACCAAAAAAATTGGCAGATTATGCTCACTGCCTATATTTTATCATGACAATATATTTTTATGATAAAGATTCAAGTTTATTCAAATCACAGCCAATACATTTCCCTCTTTCTAAAATTGTATGATCATTTATCAATGATTGGGCCATTTCTTCCGACAAATCTGGCTCATCTGAAGCTAGCTGGCGTGGACAGTGCAAAAATTTAATTTTCAAATTAGAAATATGACAGTAACACCAAATTGAATTTCAATAATTCAATTCCCTCCCAAACCAAAAATCTCTAAGCCACGTGAAGAATCTCAATCTCTGCAACCAATATCTATCATTGAACATCAACAGCTGAAAGTTGAAAATTCAATTCACTGCCATACCAAAAATTCTAAGCAACATAACGAATCTCTTTAAAGAGTATCTAACATTGAGCATCAACAGCTGAAAAAGTTGAAAACAACAAACACCAGAAACCCATTTCGCACCGAGACTCAACAATTTTGTCAATTTCCAGAAAGAAAAGCACTAATCTAAAATGCCATTTTCACTTAATCAAGCACCATTGCCCCCATCAATCTCACACATTTGGCTACAAGATGCCACTGCCCTTGCTTTGCAACCATCTTGCAGTGTTGGACTCACTAACATAAATGAATTTTAATCACAATATAAACAATCAAAATGAATAAACTCTTTCCAATCAAAACTTGATTACCCAATTTACACCAAACCAAACCAAGCTTTCATCATCTGCACTAACATCTACTGCTAACGTTTAAATTTCAGTTGTGACGACAATTGACACCAATTTGATTCCCATTTCGTCCCATCTACAAAAAAATCTCAAATTTGCTTATTTTCATGACCTTTCCATTCATTGCTTCAAAACTGAATACAAGAACAAGCCTTGACGAACCAACCTATATCATAACATATATATAAACTACACAAGAAAATTTCGCAGCATCAAAACTGAAACTAAAAACTTTGATAGAGAAAAACGCAATTCTACACCCAACCCCCAACAAAATTATAGGCAATATACTCAAAAAACAATGACAGTGCAAAATTAATTGCATTCCATTTCGACTGATTCAAATTCAAGAACTACCAGCAGCCGCTCCCATCAACGCTTTCTTCAACTCCTCACTCGCTTCAGCCTCCGTCGATTTCCCGGGAAAATTACCATAATCCGACGTCGTTTTCTTCTCATTCTTTCTCAAATTAGGGTTTTTTCCCATAACCGAACCTGAGGTTCGAACGCCGACGATTTCTCGCCGGAGATCCTCCACGGCGTTCCTCAGCAACCCGTTCTCCGCCTGGAGAACCTCCATCTGCCGCTTCACCGCAAAACACGCCTCCGCCACGTCAGCGCTCGCCAGAACCCTAGGCTTCTCTCCGGCGCTAATCTTCTCCTTCGAAACGCCGCACTCCATCATGTGCTCCACGCCGATCTTATCCATCACGAGAAACGGAATCTTCTGAAACGCGTTGTTCCCCTTGAACTCCGACGGAATCCTAACTCCCCACCGGAACTTTACGGCGGCGCGTCCCCGCACCGGCAGCGTCGTCCGCGCCGCAACCTCCACGCCGGAGAACATCCCAGCGACGGAGCCGGAGGCACCGTCGCCGAGAATCGAAACCTTCGCCGATTCCATCAACGGCGTTTCAACGGTTCCGTTCTCATGTTCAACGGCGTCGTTTTGTGTGTTTAGAGACCCAAACCCTTTCCCATCAAAAATCGAAGACTGCGTCTTCTTGAAAGTGAAGTCGCCGAAGCGGGGTTTGAAATGAAGCATGAACAACGGGGAACCCGTTCTACCGGGAACACTGAACTCACAGCTCATGAGCATGGAGCTCTTAAGAGGGGAACCGAAGGGTCCAGTTCCCGTTTTCACTATTAAGGAAAAGGGGTTCTTGGAGTCGTTGGGGCGATACGCGACTTTGAGAGAAGGACCCGATTCGAAGAAGTTGGAAAGGTTGAGTGTGAGTTCTTTGGATTCGCCAGCGACTATGCCGGATTGGAAGGGCTTGCCGAGGATGCTCAGTGGAACTTTTGCACGGAAGAGGGGTTTCTGGTGTTCTTCGCGGAACTTCAAAGAGGCTTTCATTGTGGGTTTTGTGAATTGTGAATTGGGGATTGGGAACCCTAGGTTTTGGTTTTGGGATTTGGATTATGAATGGATCTATAAAGGGACAGTGGATGAATGTCTGAAGAGATTGGAGGAAAATTTGGGATACTTGGCGGAGATTCTGCCAAAATACTGTTTTGGGGGATGTAAAATTGTAAAAATTTACACCACTATTGTACAGTTGGACTCACTCTTGGAGAGAGAAGCTGGAGAGAAAAGAAGAATTGTTCATGTTCCTAACCATTATAACTTCTTATACACCATTTTTTAAATAATGGATTTCCCAAAATAACCTTTAGTAATTAGGTTATATTTGAAGTTTATTCTTTTTTGTTTTATTCTTCCGCTTCCCACACCATTCTTCTTCTCCCTCCATCGCCGCGTTCCATTGCTGATTTCTCTTCGCTGCAGTGTGCACCGCAAGGTTGAGGTGGTTCGTGGTATTGATTGGCTTTGGTGGAATTTATGAAATTTCAAAAATATTAAATGGTGAATGAGAAATTGATATGGTGTATGAAGTACACCCCGAAGAATTAAAAGTGGGAAATGATATTGGCCCTAACCATTGCTAATGGCCCCTATCCACTTGGGTGAATTTTTTTTCCTTGAAAATATTCTCATAAAATCACGATTTTGTTGTACAATTGTGTATAAATTTTATAACGAAAATGTATTTTTGTTATATTTTAGAGAGATGCAAACAAAATATAAAATGGAAACATGGCATGTTTCTATTTTAGATTTTATACATGAAAATGTTCTTCTTTTTTATATTTTCTACGCATTCCCGTATTATAACAAAAACATGTTTTCGTTATAGATTTTGTATGACACATTCATACTATAACGAAAATGTATTTTCATTATTGTATAGGAAATACGTACAAAATAATCAACAAATACATATTTTTGCACACAAAATCTAAAGCAAAAATATGTTTCAGTTTTAGATTTTATACGTGGAAACATGTGTTCCATTCGGTGTTTTTTTTTTCTTAAAAAACATAACAGAATTACAATTTCATGTGTCCCCTACAACGGAATCACAAAATCGTGTGTCACTAACACAACGAAATTGTGATTCCATTACAATCAAAAGCTAGGGAGGTGGGGGGAAATTAGAGAGGTGTAGGGATGTCTTTTCATCCCAATTTCAAAAAGTGGTAGGGGCCATTAGCAATGGGGTAGGGACAAATATATATTTCCAAGAAACTATCAATTATCAAGGGTATATGGAAATGATATTCTAATTGATGTGGGGAACTTGCTATTTACACTAAGTTTTTCTAAGTACACCCTCATCATTTGCTTTTATATTCTAATTTTTCACTATATGTTTTTTCCTTAGAGGGTTACTTTCATTAGATCCTCCTTTTTCTTTTCCGGAAATCTCTTTCTGGAATAACATATACCTATTTCATAAATGTATTTCTAGAACTATGAATCATAGTTCTGGAAATACATTTCTGAAATAGGTATATGTTATTCTGAAAAGATAATTTTAATAGTAATAAAACATACCTTAATAAAATCACTTAAGAGTCATTGTAGCTTGCAATGTTACAAATAATATAAACAATACTATATAATAAATATGGGTGAAGATAGGGTTCAAAATTAGAGTTTAAAGAACAATAAAGATAGAATGAAAATAAAATTTTAGATAGAATTTAAAGAACAAAAATGATATGACGAAAATAAGACTAACAAACATGAAAGAGTAAGATAAAGGTTTAAAAGAGTAAATTTAATAGAAAAAAATATAATAAAATGGTAACATTGTGTGTTTTCCTTCATATGGCACTGCGTTTCAAGGTATATTCATCACTAATTGTTAGAATTGGACAATTCAATATGTTACATCTAGACGTTCCAAAAATACCCATAATTTTGATGATAAAAAAGATATAAATTATTGATAAACTAATGGTTTTATGTGAAGTGTAATAGGACATAATTGATATAAACTCGTATGGTAAAAATCTCTACCCTTATGCTTTTACAAGTTATCATCCAATGACTAATGGAACTTGTTGTATTAAACTATGTTATTTAGTGTGCAATGCGTTGTTATCAAACAAATGTACAATGGTTTGTGAAAACCAATACTCGTGCACTGTGTCTTTACGTGTCCAAAAATGACATAAGTAACTTACACAATGATTTATATTATGTTAGTTAACATCCAAACAATTAGCCTTATGTGAAAGCATCTCAAAGATGATCCGCTCATAGAACATTCTTTTATTTGAATTTTCCCTCTTGATGTATGATGTAAAATTATTATAACATTTGAATTTCAAGTGTATAAAGGGAGAGACAAAGAGAATGTTATCATTGACATAATCATTTGTAGAAGTAATGGAGCAAAGAGCTGCAAAAACATTGTACCTTTGTCCATTCGCTCTCTCTCTCTCTCCTCAACAAGTTGCCACGTAACAGAAAAGACAAGTTGTTGACAACATAATTATTTGAGCAAGATGTAAATCCCACAATGGATATCTTTTATGAAGCCATTAAAGCATCCTTAACAATCAACATAAGCAGGAGAATTCATTGAGATAATACAAGTATTAAGACTCTGTCAAAAAGTGTCGGATGCCAAAACCTTCAGAATTTAGAAAGTTTTATTCTTTGCTTAGCAAAGTCATTTGTAGTATTCAAACTTAATTGTATATCCTCTCTTTGAAAGATTTGAATCTTGTATTCATTCAAACTGTTGTATGGAAAACTAGGAGTGACTTAGTGTTCAAAGAATACTTAGATGTTATTAATCTCAGGGAGAGACTAAGGGTAAGCCTGAAGTGACATAGAGAATATTTGTTGTAGCCAGGAGTAGTAGAGTAAAAACTTGTTTGTAATCAATTGTGATTAATGGAACCCTTTACTATTTGTGAAGGAGAACTGGATGTAGCTCAGGTTGAATGAACCAGTATAAATAGTGTTTTTGCTCTAGCTTTTGTTATAACTTGTTTATTTTCAATTATTTCAATCTTATCTTTGGAAGCACAAGTTTTTATAAAAGAGTTTCTATGAAAATCTATTTATTTTTGTGTGGACGCTTTTATCAAGAGCTTTCCTTTCTAACTCGTGTTTAACTTGTTTTGATGAACTCTCTATCTTTTGTAAAAGCTTTTAAGTTTTATTTAACACACTATTCAACTCCCATCTAGTGTGATATATGTTATTTCACTAATTTTATCTAATCCAGGTTTACAACATCAATGATTATAAGCTGCATTGACTCTTAAAAATTATCAAACCCAATTGATGTTTGAATAAAAAAAAAGTGATAAATATAGTGAAAATTGAATCTAACGAGCAACTGAAAAATTAAAAAATTATTATTAAATTCTTTTCCAGTTTTTTATAAGACTCATTTTTCACGGGATTTTAACCATGTTTGGTTCCTTTTTTATTCGTACATCAGTTAGGTTTCATAGTTTTCATGTAAGTGAAACTAATGGAATACTTTTCATATCTCGAATTAATTACAAAAAGGTTCAAACTCGCATCCAAAATCGAAAACGATCATTGCTTTAATATGACCAAATTGGAGCTTCTAAAACATAAAGGACCAAACTGGACAAAAATAAAAACATAAAGGACCAAACATGCAATTTAGCCAAAAGCCATTCATTTTAGTTCTTTTACATAGTATATTTAATCTCTTAGTCCCTATGATTTTAGATGATAGGCACTAAAAGTGATCAAACAATAGTATGTATAAGGGCTAAAAAGGATTAAAAATGGTATATAGATATCAGAGTGGATGATTTTTAAGTATAAAGACTAGAAGGTAAAGTTTGTGCAACTATAGGTGTAACGACCTAAACATTATACTAGATATTATTAATATTATTATTATTAGAATTAAATTTTTAAGAAGCGTATATTATTATTAATTTTAAAACGTATAACTTACAAAAGATTTGAAACTAATGTAACCACAGTCCTTGTTACAAAAGTCAATAATAAACAAGTACAGAATTTTTTCCAAACAAAAGTCTACTTCATAACTTCATTTCTACACTATCACCGACCCAGGTCATCAAGGAAATTGACTTCTATTGCCATCTAAAAAAAATGAAAACAAATCTAGTGAGAAATAAAATTTCTCAGTAGGCAAAAATCTAAACCACCAAACACGTTAGTACGTTAGTAAATCCTCAATATAACCAAATAAATTCACACAAGAATTATGCAGCTATATGAATGCATGAAATGAAGTTCTCCCAGGGTGCACATGGCCTCTACATATCGTACTGTATGTAGCTACACCTCGTACTGGATGTAGACGCTGCGATCGTCTTACGCAAACATGCATGATTTATGCCATATATGTGCACCTGGTCACTACATATCGTACTGTATGTAGTATCAGATTCTGTTTCACAAAATCTCGTACTGGACTTGGAAACACGAATCAACATATCATCGCATCAAATCTATCAATAACAAAATCCATGAACAAATACACACAACCTCATGGAAAAATTTATATCACAACATCATACGTACCATAAGTATGGTCAAATCACCATACCTTAATCAAGTGAGATCATTACCAACTTAGTCATGACCAGTGAATATCCTCAAGCTATAAAAAATCATGTTAGTAATCTAACTAATAAACCACAATATATCTTTCAAATAATTTCTAATTCCTT
>PYAF01005332.1:119794-142830 GCA_007407185.1 Glycine tomentella | reverse complement strand
TACGTACCATAAGTATGGTCAAATCACCATACCTTAATCAAGTGAGATCATTACCAACTTAGTCATGACCAGTGAATATCCTCAAGCTATAAAAAATCATGTTAGTAATCTAACTAATAAACCACAATATATCTTTCAAATAATTTCTAATTCCTTTAAACTTTCACAAGAAAGGATTAAAACCTAACATGCATCTTAATCTCCTTTCACCTACCACCTTGCTATTTCATCCTCAAATTTAATCACTCAAGCATTTGAACCATTTAACTACATACCATTCAACCTCTACTTCTAAAAATTAATTAAAAACAGTCCCTTAATAAAATATGAACAATCAACCCAAATGTCATTAAATCACTTCCAAAAATCATCAAATATGATTCCAAATATTACTAATATTTCAACCTATAAATCCTCACCTATCCTATGGTTTAAAATAACCTTTAAATAACATGAATTTCAAGTCTAAACGATAACCATAAATCTACCTAATTAAGCATATAAATTAATCCAAACAAATGCTTAACTAGAGATTGAAGCCTAGCCTACCTCAATTGAGTTTGAGTCTTGAAAATGGAATGGAATAATGGCTGCCTTCCTTGGGAAATCCTCTAAGAAATGAAACCTTGATATCCTTCTACTAAGCTTATCAAACTCTTCCTAAGGTTGCTTGCCTTACACGTGATTTCTTCAAGATGGTGGGGTTTCTTTCTTACTTGATTTAAGCTTTAAAAGGGAAGGATGAAAGTGAAATGAAGGTGATGTGGGGAAGAGAGCTTCACGTGAAGTATGTAGGGGGAAAGTCTTGAAAATGGCTTGCACTTAAGGTCCCCTCCCCTCCCTTTATATAGTATTTAGAAAATGATATAATATTCAAGGACATTTTTGCCCTTCCTAACTTAATTACCTTCATTTAGTTCTATCCTAACTTAATTACTTCTCATTCCTTTAGATTCTAACTAAGTTCATTATTATTCCTTTACTTTATAGGAAAAATCTTCTAAGTTCATCATGTACCTTACAAGTGTCCTAACACTTGTCTTCATCATAAAGCTTTTTTTTACAAGTGTCCTACTTACTTGGCATGGCCTTTACAAGTGTCCCACCACTTGTCCCATTCATGAAGTTTCTCCTATCTTCTCCATGTTTCACGTGAATACTAGAGGAAGGGAGAAAAATCTTTGCTTCATTTCATGTTACCTTGTATTCATATCATTCAAGGCATGACACCTTTCTTCCAAGTGTACTTTTTCTTGGCATGTTCATGAAACTTTTCTCATTTCTACCTAATTCACGTGATTAACCAAAACCAAAGGGAAAGGAAGACAAGTTTGATTTGAACTCTTCTTCCTAAAGATAATATTGAATAATAGAATTCTAGAGATTTCTAGAAATTGACTTCAATTATAGTTTTTAAATAGCTCACAAGCAGTCTATACAGAGTGCTATACATACCTTACATATAAGACTGCTCCTATCTTAATTCTGATTGGTCCATACCACTTCTAACCATCAAATTTACTAAACCATTTTATTAAATAAGTCTATACATTCCACAATTAAGAGAAAATCCCATAGATTTTATTTATCATTTTTTCCTATTTTTCTAATGCTTGAATTCTTTCAGAATAAAATTTCAAAGTTATTACCTTATAAAATTCTTAGAAATTCTATTTTAGGGTTTTCTGTCAAAAAGTATTTTGGTAATCTGTCATTTAAGAGTGCTCTGTAATTTCATCAAGTTTTCACAAAATCTCTAAGGGTGTCCAGGCAATTTTAGCTTCAAGGGTATTATGGTAATTTGCCACTCTAGGGGCATGATTGTAATTTTTCAAAATATTCAAGGGTATTTTTGTAATTTCAACCTTAAAATATCTAACCAAAATATCCAGGGTATTTATGTAATTTTTACCTCAAGGACATTTTTTTTATTTCTGTTTTAAGGGAAGGGTGATATGGTCATTTCTCTTCAACATATTATTTTATCCAAGTATCATCACACTTCCACAATTCAATTAAATATGAATTCAAGATATAATTTTGAGGATGTTACAATATGGACTAAATAAATCTATTATCAATTACTATTAACAAAACAATGTTCCATCTAGACAGGTATCACCCTCTTAGGAATTTCTTTCCCACCTAAATGACCATCTGAGTTTGTCCTTATTTTCTCATTTCTTTTCCTTATTATTTTATATTTTTTAAAACTTAAAAAAGGCTTCTTTATAACTATTATACTTTATTCTCACAACCTAAATCAAATCAATCACACATTCCAACAAGAAAAAAAACTCCTTCTGCTTCCAAGAATAAACTCCTTTGTTCTACCTTCTCTTTTTCTTCCTAGTTTTGGCTTCATTATTGTCGATTTTCCTTCTATGTTGAGAATCAAAAGATTGTTACATGGGTAACCCTTCTAATTTCTTCCTTTGTCGTTTGTTCTTTTTTATTTGCCCTTCTTCATTTTTTTCCAAGAACAAAGAAGTGGTGTGGGTAACATCGTTTATTCTCCTTCGTTTCCCTTTCTTTGCCATTCTCATTTTCTCTTTTTATTATACTCTAGAAATTTGATTTTTGGGTCTTTTATTTCAGGAATCGAGTGTGGGAAGGACAGGTAGTTATATGTTTCATTCATAACAAATTGCTTTTTTTTTTCAACCATATAAATGTTCTTCACGTAATATGTTTTCAGGAACGCCCTGAGTTAAAATTGGCGTCCCATGGAAGAAAAGTTCACAAATTTGGGCGGCCTGCACTTGAGATTGAAGGATTGGTTGCTGGTTCGGGCTTAGCCCCTTTGATTTCCTGCTCAATCGAGACCGGAGACAGAGGATTGCTCTCGACTTTCGTGGAGAGATGACACTCTGAGACAAGCAGCTTTCATTTACCCGTAGGAGAGTTGACTATCACCTTGGATAATGTCGCTTCGTTGTTGCATCTCCCCATCGTTAGAGCTTTCTTATCGTTTGAGATGATTGATGTTGGACAATTGTACATATGCTTGTTGAATTGCTTGAGGTATCTGCAGAAGAAGCTGAAGCGGAGATTGAGCAATGCCATGTGGCATATGTTTGGCTGTCTTAGCTGCAAGACTTATATGCTGTGAACTGTCAGTCGATGAAGTGGATTGCAGTAGCCAGAGCGTACTTGCTTCATTTGATCGGGTGCACACTCTTTGCCAACAAGAGTGCCACACATATCATTGTGGTATTCTTGGAGGCATTTTGTGATCTGGACCAATTAGGAGGATATGCTTGGCATGTAGCTGCTCTAGTTCACATGAATGCTAATCTTAACTACGCATGTCAACATCACGACAAACATCTTGTCGGTTATGTCACGCTGTTGTAGGTAATTCCTTTAATTGTTGAGATACTTATGCATTGGAGAATATTTGTTATAACTTTGATAATAATGTGTTGCCGTTGTATATTAATTTGTAGTGTTGGATCTATAAGCATTTTCCAACAATTGGAAATGTCTCTGCAGCTGATAACTACCAGGAGAGGCAACCACATGCGTGTCGCTGGATGGTTGCGAAGGCATTACCGGTCATCACCTATAGTAGGCGACTGGATAGGTTGATCATGGACGATGTATGTTGGACTCCATATGTCGATCACCGTGAGCATAAAGAGTTCGACATAATATCGCTATTCTCTAGGCATATTCGATGTGAATTGGTAGTTGTAAGACTCTTATCAGAGAGGGTGGTCAGACAGTTTGGATTTGTTCAGGTAATTCCACAAATCCAAAAACTACTAAATCGCCATCCATGGAGGAGGTCGATGAAAGATGAATGCAGTTTGGCGATCACCTAGCCTCGACCACATAAGAGGTTACTCATCCCAATCAGTTGATGGTTGGGTATCTTGATTGATTTTTTCGTGTGTCTCATCCTTTTATGACTCCCCCACAGCTTGGTGATCCTATTAGACACCCTCCGACTGAGTGTCAATTTGTTCCTGATCCTCCACATCCACATACTGATGACCCAGCACCAGTTCCACCTTCATCTCAGGAGCCTCGACATGCTGTGGTATAAAAATGTGTATACTTTTTGTTTTCAACTGCATTTACTTTAAATTATTAACCAAGTGTGGGAACCAAATAATGTTTTTGTTATTGTCTCAGGCTACGTGCCAAAGGCTAGCAGAAGGCTTACAAGACATGATGGACATGAGTATGGTTACTATTGGAACCGATGCCTACGCCACAATAGAACGCCTACTGAGTAAAGCACGTTCTGTCACAGAAGAAGGATGTGTCTATGTGCGGCCCAGACGGACGAGACAGATGCAAGAGAGACATGATGGTGGACAAGGCGACATTTGATTGTACTTAGCATATTTTGACTTTATAACTTTTATGGCTTTCCATTTAGTTTTCTCAACACATGTTAATGGACACTCCATTAGTGTATTAATTATTGAACAAATGTGCTATGTTTCATCAATATGATTGTGTAGAAACAAACAAACCTTAAATAAAAGGGAATTACTTGAGGTTGAGCATGTCAAATATAAGTTAAAATGTCCCAGATAAAGCATAACCTAGTACATAGGATTTCATTGAATTTTGGTCACATTGAATTTTGGTCAGGAAATGCAAGTTCTCTCAGTTTTGTCTTTAAAGTCACTTTGCCACACAAGTCAAGCTTTCCAAACGCAAAGATATGGCTTCCATCTCTTTAGTTATGTGGACCTCGCACTCACCTACACCTTGATCTTCAAAACTTAACCTCTGCCAAAAAACATCAACTGTCTCAAGCGGTATGCTCCCAACAACATACTTAGCTAGCTCACGTGCACAAGGCAGCCTATGCGTAGTTCTCATTACACATCCACAACGAGTACTGTTTTTGCCCGCATAATGGACTCACTCATACTCCGCAGCTTTGGTTTAACGCATACCTTGAGACCATGCCAATAAGTCCTTTGTACAACGTTACTTTAAACACATGACCGCCATGCGTGCTTCTCTCCAAAGATTCCTTTATGTCAGTATGTTGCAAGGTCAACATGTTGTTCATTGCATCTCATACACTACAATGATCTCCAAGGCTGTTCTGCAATAGTCTCTTTAAGGTCCAATGGACAGACTCTACCCTGTAGTTTATGATTAAGGTAAGCAACAATCCCCTAAATCGAGGTTAAAACTTTAACAATTTAAAAAAATTGAAAGATTTTATAACTTGTTAGTTGTCGTGTTACCCAAATGCATGATTGTTTTGTCCATGCTGTTACAAATTTTTCTTTGTGTGGATTCAACCATGTGTCTTTCACGTAATCAACAAACATTGGTCATGGTGAACACACAACTTCAAACTTTGTAACATAGTCAGCATACTGATTCTCTTTAGCATAATCCACAACACTCCCCCAGGCTTCCATGACACAGTCCCATGTGTTACTCTGTCAGACATATGTTTTGCATTTTGCCTTCACATTCGTCTCAATGTGGAACCAACACAGTAAATTGGTTGACTTAGGGAATACAGTTTTCACTGCGTTCATCAATGTTGAATCTCGTTTAGTGACAATGACATCTGGAAAAATTGACTTTTCATAAAAATTCCTCTAAATCGTTCTAGGGCCCAAACAACATTGTTTATACGTTCGACTTCTAAATAAGAAAATGCAGTTTAGAATGTCATCCCAGTAGGAGTCATACCAACAATGTCAATTAATGAAAGTCTGTACCTGTTTGTTTTGTATGTGTTATCTATCAGAAAAACAACATGATATGCATTGTTCAACTTCACTGCATCCGGATGTGTCCAAAATAGGTCACGTATGACATTTTCATCCTTCATTCTATGCCAATGAATATACATGTCACATTCAAAAAGTTTCATTAATTGTTGCATTTCAATTTACCTTCTCTAATACGCGTAAGGTATGTATATCTTGCATTGATTACTTGCCTCACAGATGTACAATTATTGGGATTGTGTTCCTTCAAAGTTAGAAGAATATTCTTTGGTTTCACCATCGACCTTGTTATATCAGCAACAATAATCTTCTCATCCTCTGTTAGTCGACCAGCATATGGGTGTCCACATAATGAATTTGCCAAAATATGATTATGAGTGCCACATAATAATTTCACCATCCACTCTTCACCTTTTGGAACTGGTTTGCCTCGTAGCTTAAACGGACAATTACATTTTCTAGTGCTAGTCACGATAGGTACCATATCTTTATTGAATGCTCTGTACTTTTCACTCTTTTCACAATCAATTAAAACAAATGATGTCATTTCCTTCTTTCCATTTGACATGTTTGAGCCCATTTTAATACATCATCACGGAAAGGGAACACCTACAAAAATCGATAAAAAATGTTTAACTTCCATAAATAATGCATTTAACAACTTTAACCAAATTCAAAATAATATAAATACCTCAAAAGTCTTGAAGGCTGCAGAACAATCGACTGAATAGTTATTATTTTCAAACGCACTATATTCATCTCCGATATCTTCATTCATATTAATTTCTTCAGACATAATACTGTCATATGTCACTCATCCTTGTCCATCTTAACAAATGATAATAAATTTAATTAAGTGACAAATAAAACATATTATAATAATATTTAACCACATTAAAGTCATATCATAAACAAATCCTATACACTTTTTTTATCACCATCAATATTACCAATTAATTAAAACAATAACAAAAAAAATTGTTGATTACAAAATTAAAAATATCCTAAAAATACATTTCAATATAAAATTAATTTCAATTTTAACCCACTTATTTTTAATAAATATTTCATCATTTTAATTATGTCTTTTAGTGTAAATCAACAAAAAAATATCTTTAGGACAAACTATCCAACTATTGCATTCCCATAAATTACAACTAATATCTATTTTTAGCTACTTATTTTTTGATAATTAGAATCATTTTAAAATAATTAAAATCATTTTTTATAATTAAAATAATTTTTTAATAATTATTTAAAAATTATTTATGTCGTACGGATTATGCAATCTTTATGAAACGTACGAATTGAGAAATCCGTACGAAACATATCCGTATGTTTCATACGGATTATATGAAATATATAGATTATGTAATCCATATAATCGATATGAATTATATAATCCGTAAGTTGAAAAAAAAAAACTTACCTCCAGCAACACCAGCAACATCTCCGATGGCCCCCAACCACCTCAAAGCTTCCATGATCATCGTTGCACAAGCCAAAACTACAACCTCCAACCTCTAACAACAACAACACAAAACCTACGAAAGACTAGCATAAACCGGACTTCAAACCACAATAAAAACAACACTCTATACACCATGCTCACCATCAACACCATTAAAAACAAGTAAGGATATTTTGGCCATTTAAAAAAATTGGAATGGTGAATTAGACTTTTGCCGGATGTATAAAAACAATCCCGAAAGCAAACAAAACGCTACGTTTTAGCCCAGTCAGATCAGGTGTGAAGAAAGAAGCTACGCTGTCCATCCCGCCGCGCGTGCGTGCGTGGCTTCTTCTAATTTCTTCTCTCGTCTTCTCCTCTTTTCTTTCTTCTTCTTCTTCCTCCTTCCTTCCTCTCTCTGCGTTAGGTTTTTCCATAGTTACACACTTCACACCTTTTTTTATTCTTCTTCTCATTCTCATTCTCATTCTTCTTCTCCAACGACACTCTCTTCTTCTCGGCCCCTATTCCTCTCATCCGCTGCGAACTCCAACGATTTCCTCAACTTCTCGCGCGATAAGGTACGGTTCCTTTCCTTCCTCGCAACGTGCTTAGCGTTTTGCCATGCATTGCCTCCTGTTATCGCCGCGAGTTTTAACGGTTTTTTGGCGCTGCGGAACAGGTATGTTCGCCGCGTGAGGTTTTGGCTACCGCGATGGCGTCCAAAGGTCCCAGGTCGAGGATTGATCACGAGAGCAGAGCCAAACGCCAGAAGGTTAGCTCGTGTTTCGTCTTCTTCGGCGTCGTTTTTAGCGTTTCACTCTTTTTTTGTGTGTGTTAATTTTGGTGTTGAATGAAACTTAGTTACTGGTTGGGAAATTAAAAAAAAAAAACTGATTTATTGACAGAGTTGAAGTTCTACCTAGTGTCTTCTGGCTCTTAAATGCAAAATTGTCACCTGCATATTTAAAAACTTTTTTTTAAAAAAAAATTTAATTTTATTGGTTTGGTGTGTGAAATTTGGCGTTGAATGAAAGTGTAGTTACTGGTTACGATTTCTTGCTCTGCTAGGGTTTGTCCCTCTTCTTGTGAGGCTTGAGTCTCTTTTTTGGTCCTTTGAACGACTTGTTTTGTTTTTGGTGTGTAAAAAAATAAAAAAAGGAACTCAGATTCGGGAAAACTAGCTGCGATATTGATGGTTACTTATTTCTCTGGTGAACTTAGAATTTGAATCAAGTAAAATTAACTGAAAGGACACTTGTGATGATCGTGAATTGGAATTGGCTAATACAGAAAAAAGAAGATAAAAAGAGTAAAAAAGTAGAGGTATGGTGAAGAAAATTATGGTAGCTACACTTCAATATGTTAGCATAGGTTGCTGGAGATTGATCCTTGGCTTTATGGATAACAAACCTATGCTTTGGTATGGAAAGACAATGTCCCTGTCCCTATTATGGATATACATAGAGAGTATATCAAGTGAGAGCGTGAGAATTAACCTAGACTGTTTAACATTACACATATGGTTAAGATTGGTTTTAAGTGAAACGAATCTCGATAATCCATGTTTGTATGATTAAGATTAGCTCCCATGCTCTTGATATGCCTCCTACACACTCATGCTAGGCTTAAGAAATTAAAACTGATTTACTAACAAAATTGAAATTCTACCCTCTTAAATGAGAGCGCGAGCCCTGTCACAACGGTAAAGTTGTGTCTTGGTGACTTGTTGGTCATGGGTTCGAATCCGGAAACAGTCTTTTTGCATATACAAGGGTAAGGCTGCGTACAATATCCCTCCCCTTTACCTGCGCATAGCATGGAGCCTCCGGGCAATGAGATACGTAGTTTTTTTTTTTTTTTTTTTTTACCCTCTTAAATCAAAAGTTGTCGCCTGCTTATTTTTATAGTTTCGAAATCAATAAACTAGCGTATCCTGATGCTATAAGGGTCCTTGCTATGTGAAGGTATGGTGGAGTGTCATTGTATGTAGCCTTATCCTTGTATATACAAAGAGGCTGTTTCTAGATTCGAATCCATGACTAACTAGTCACCAAGGCGCAACTCTACTGTTGCAATAGAACTCACCCTCGGTTTTTAAATCAATACGCTTTTTTTTTATTGATGTTTTGAGATTATTAAATAAAAAAAGAGTTTCATTTTTTTTCTTGTTGAATTAGTCTGGAAATAAATTGGCTAAAAGGTTATTGTTCTTTTTGAAAATATGATTGTGTGCTAGGAAAAAGGTTGGTTGCATGTCACAGACATACACTGCACTTGGTTTGGATGAGCAAAGTTGAAGTTAGTAAGGGAATTCACTTATCAGGATTTTAGATGACATAAGAAAATCCATATATTTGTTACTGCATTGCATAAGACAAACCTTGGAAGTGAAAAGCTGACGTTTCTTCTCACTGCACAATTAGCAAATCATTATTACTATATTCAGTTGGCCCCATCTTCATTTCTTTCCTATTTCATAATTCACCACAAAAAAGTGAGACAAGGCAAAGTTAATTTGATGCTGACATTTTTCTTTTCACATGTAAATGTGAAACACATTATAAAGTGGATACTGTGTGATGAAATTAATTATAACATGAGCCTTATAGGATGTTGTTCAATTATGACTTATGAAGTATGAACATATGTTGTCTTTGATCCTTCCTGTAATGACTCATTTGTCTCTTATTCTAGTGAACATGAGTTTCCATGTTAATTTGTAACAAAAGGAACAACTAATTTGTGTGTCAGTTGTATTGTATTGGTAGTGTTGGGTGCAAACTACATGCATTGGTCAACATCATTGATAATTGAGATCTATCTAAAACAACGTTTTCAGTAAAATCATTTAGAGCAAGGTCTTTCTTTAATGGTTTGTCCTAAAATTAACTGAGGTTCCTTTACTTCTCTTATTGGACTATCTTCCATTTGATTCACTTTTATCATTGGATTATCAGTCTTATCCCATGACCAAATAACATCAGCCAAGTGCATAATCTTTTCCTCAATTGATATTACAAAATTTTTGTTTTGGACATTAGCCACATGAAATTTTATTTAAAATGATTTTAAAATCATGTTTTCAATTCTCAAATTATTTTAAATTTTGGTTAAATTTGGGGACTACATATTTGGCTGTTGACTTGTTTATTTCCGTCTCCTGGATTTTTTTGAGTTTTAAATAGGATTTTTCCTGTCCTTAATGGAAATCCTCACCAAATGCTAGGTTTGAAAATTGGAAGGAACATTTACATTTTTAGGGGTTAAATCTGTTATTCATTTAGAGAAAAGTAGAGTTTTGTGAAAGAAGACTAGAAGAGGATAAGAAATCCTCCTAGAATAACCCGAAAGAGGAAAAAGGAAATCGTCCAATGAGAAATTTTTTAATTGCTTATTTTGCAAAAAATATTTTTCTCTTCCATTTTCTTTCTAAGTTTTACTTTTTGCTGTGTCAGGCTCTTGAAGCTCCAAGGGAGCCTAGGCGACCCAAAACTCATTGGGACCATGTCTTAGAAGAGATGGTCTGGTTATCAAAGGTATCCACTAGTTTCACCTTCAAAATCTGTAATATTCAATGTTGCAATATTTTAATTTGTAGATTTTTTGCTTGCTGTTCTTTGTTTTGCAGGATTTTGAGTTGGAGAGGAAATGGAAATTAGCTCAGGCAAAAAAAGTAGCTTTAAGAGCCAGCAAAGGCATGTTAGATCAGGCTACAAGAGGTGAAAAGAAGATAAAGGTGCTGATCTCTCTTCTATAAATGAAAGCACTGATAACCTGCCACAGTTACCAATGTTTTGATTGTATTATTATAAGTTACTGAAAGCATAATTCAGTGATTGTATGCTTGTTTTATCCCCACTGTAATTTTGTGTGATGAAAGCTGTATCTTGTACAGGAAGAGGAGCAGCGGTTAAGAAAGGTTGCACTTAATATTTCTAAGGATGTTAAGAAATTCTGGACAAAAATAGAAAAGCTGGTAATACATTTTTACTAAATTGATTTGTTTGCTAGTATAGTCTTTGTAATTTTCATTTGATGACCTTCATTTCATCATCTATTATTGTGCCAGGTTCTTTACAAACATCAAATGGAACTCGATGAGAAGAAGAAAAAGGCACTTGACAAACAGCTTGAGTTTCTATTAGGGCAAACCGAGAGGTAGATTCCGTTTTATTTTTTCCCCACTTTTCGTTCGTGGAATCTGGCAGCCACTTGACTTTGTTGACCTTATCTTTTATACATTGTTAGGTACTCAACAATGTTGGCTGAAAATCTTGTAGATCCTTATAAATCAGCAGAGGATAATTCTTCAGAGCACCGCATGAGTATTCAATGCAAAGATGTACATGATGTTATCAGTGAATCTAAGGAAGCTGATGTTGGTAGGTAGAGAGCTGTTTCTTTGAAGTTATAAATGGAGATCACTTCTTTTTCTAACTTAACTCAATCCAATTGTAGTGGATTACCAATCAGATGCAGCTGACAATGATGAAGAATATGATGTACAATCTGATGATGAATCGGTAATTTTTTTTTAATTATTATTCTTTTGATTATTGCCACACAATCATAAAACTCACAGATTCTTAAGCTTTGGGCATGTTGTCTGTGAAGGCAACTTGTTACTTCCTAAAGCCTAGGTAAAGGTTGAGTTTCTACTTTTTAATATTTATTTAAGATCAAGTTCATGCTTTCATTATTATTATGGAATATATTGGAGGACATTCTGGTTCCCTATTGGTGCCCCTTGCACTCTGCATGTGAATTAATAAAACTGGTTTTGTTAATCTGCACATTGTTTGTTTGACCGAAGTCCATATTTTCGAAAAAAAAATACTACAAGAATTCTGCTGCATGATAAGGAGAATTAAGTGTGTGATAGAGCCAATAGGTGGGGGAAAATGTATTCAAGAAGGTGTAAATAGCTGTTAGGGGGGTGTTATTAGAACATAATTGTTGTAATCTGTATAACTAACGGTTTGTTAGTATAACTGATAAAGGGAAAGCTGTATATAGGGAAGGGCGATAACAGATTAGGAGGTACTCAGGAAAATAGGAGGCCAGTGACCTCGAATTCACTTGTACTTAGTGGAGAATACTCTCCAAGAAGCTAATAAACATTTCCTTTCTTTCTTTGAGCCTGTTCCAGTGTCTATCACTGGTATCAGAGCTCCGTTCTGGGGCGTGGGTACGTTCATGGCAGCGAAAAGTAATATCAAGATGGAGACGCGCATGGAGGCACTGGAGAGAGCAGTGGAAGAGGCGCGGGAAGCAAGGGAGACAGACCGCGAGCTGTTGGAGGCTACTCGGGTTACGATAGAGGCCAATCGGGTCACGATGGAGACCTGATTGGGTGCAATCGAGCAAATCTTGCAGCAGATGGCGGCCACGATGGAAATGCCGACGGCTGGTGCGAAACCGACCGCACGAGAGGGGCGACATAGGAACAGGGAGGAAGCGGAATTAGGAGCGCGTCAATTGAGGCAGATTGAAATGCCCATTTTCACGGGGGAAGATCCGATGGGGTGGATTTCACGGATAGAGAGATATTTCAGATTACAGCAAATGAAAGAAGAGGAAAAACTGGAATCGATCTTGGTGGCTATGGAGGGAGAAGCTTTAGCTTGGTATCAATCGTGGGAAAGCTGGAGCTCGAGTCTGTCATGGGAAAATTTCAAAGCGGCGGTGATTCAAAGATTCCAGAGCACTAATCTTGGAAACCCCTTCCAAGCTTTGTTGTCTTTGAAACAAGAAGAATCGGTGGCAGCCTATATCGGACGTTTTGAGAAACACGTGGGAGCTGGTAAGGGATTAGGTGAAAATTTTTTAATGGAAGTGTTTTTGAAGGGGTTGAGAGAGGAGATTGGAACTGAAGTTAGGTTGCATGAACCTAAAAGCTTGCTGGACACAATGTTGAAGGCAAGACAGGTTGAAGAAAAAAACAGAGTGCTGGATAAATTGCCAAAAACAGGGAAGTGGGTGACTCCTATAAACAAGCCTAATTTTTCGGTTCCAAGAAGTGGGAGGGAGTGGCAGCCAGGAGGTGGAAAATTGATGGAGACAACTGGTGGACCCAAACCAGTAGGGGAGGGAACAATAAGGAAGAAAAGCTTTCAAAGATTATCTCCTTTGGAGGTAAATGAGAAGATGAGGAGGGGTGAGTGCTTCACTTGCAATGAAAAATACCATCCTACACACATCTGCAAAAATAAACAGCTTAAGGTGATGATGTTGGAGGAAGAGGGGGATGAGGAAGAGAATGGGAAGCAAGAGGATGATGAGGAAGAAGCAGGAGAGGAAGTGCATCAGCTGTCTTTGCACAGTATTGAGGGCTTTACTTCAAAAAAGTCACTCAAGCTATGGGGAAGTATTAAAAATAGAAGAGTGGTAGTGTTAATTGATTGTGGGGCCACGCATAATTTTGTTTCTATGCAGTTAGTAAGAGAATTAGGGCTGGAAGTCACTCCTACCAAAACATATTATGTGGAGGTAGGAGATGGACACAAGATAAGCTGTAGAGGGGTCTGTAATGCACTACAAATGGAGTTACAAGGGCTGCAGGTGGTGCAGAATTGTTATCTGTTCGAGCTAGGGGGGGCAGATGTGGTGTTGGGGGTAGAATGGTTAGCAAGTTTGGGAGAGGTAGAAGCCAATTTTGAAAAGCTAACATTGGCTGTGAAGGTGCAAAGCAAGAAAATTGTGTTAAAAGCTGAGCCTGAGTTGATCAAGGCTGCAATCAGCAGCAAATTGATCAGGTGTAATATGTTGGAAGCTGAGCAAGGATTTTTAATAGAGTTAAAATCTATGGAGGGTGAAGAGAAAGCAGAAAAAATACCTGAAGTGTTAAATCAGAGGATACAGCAGTTTGAAGAGGTTTTTAAGGAACCTCAAGGGCTGCCACCAGCCAGAGGAAAGGATCATGCTATTCATCTACAAGCTGGCAGTAAAATACCATGTTTAAAGCCTTATAAATACACTCACTACCAGAAGAATGAGATTGAGAAGCTGATAGGGGATATGTTAGCTGCAGGAATTATTCAGACTAGCATCAGCCCATTTGCTAGTCCTGTGATTTTAGTAAAAAAGAAGGATGGGAGTTGGAGGTTTTGTGTGGACTATAGAGCTCTCAATAAGATCACAGTGCCAGACAAATTTCCTATGCCAGTTATTGAGGAGTTATTGGATGAAATTGGAGGAGCTGTATGGTTCTCAAAGCTTGATTTGAAGGCAGGGTACCACCAAATTCGAATGAGGGCAGAGGATGTGCAGAAAACAGCATTCAGGACACATGAGGGGCATTATGAATTTCTGGTGATGCCCTTTGGTTTAACTAATGCACCTTCAACTTTTCAAGCACTTATGAATGAGGTATTAAAACCCTTTTTGAGGCAATTTGCTCTAGTATTTTTTGATGATATATTAGTATTCAGCAGTAATTTGGAGGACCATGTTAGGCATGTGGAAGCTGTGTTGCAAGTTTTGCAGCAACAAGAATTATATGTTAATAAAAAGACGTGTATTTTTGGCCAACAATCTTTAGAGTATTTGGGGCACATTATTTCAGCTGGAGGTGTAGAAGCTGACCCTAATAAACTAGCAGCTATGGCTAAGTGGCCTAGACCTAAAGATGCAAAGGGATTGAGAGGATTTTTGGGCCTCACGGGATATTATAGAAGATTTGTTAAAGGATATGGAAAAATAGCTCAACCATTAAATGATATGCTGAAAAAGAATGGTTTTGTGTGGGAAGAAAAGACATTGCAAGCCTTTGAGAATTTGAAGACAGCAATGCAGCAACTTCCTATCCTAGGAGTTCCTGATTTTTCAAAGCAGTTTGTGCTGGAGACAGATGCCTCTGGAAGTGGGTTAGGGGCAGTTTTACTACAACAGGACAGACCTTTAGCCTTTTGGAGTAAAGCTTTATCTGAAAGAGGGAAATTGAAATCAGTATATGAAAGGGAGTTGATGGCAGTGGTACTGGCTGTTAAAAAGTGGAAACAGTACTTGCTAGGAAGAAAATTCTGTATTAGAACTGACCAAAAAAGCTTGAAATTTCTGAATGAGCAAAAGTTATTAAGTGAAGAGCAATTCAAATGGGCTATCAAATTAATAGGGTATGATTTTGATATCCAATACAGGCCAGGAACAGAGAATATTGTGGCTGATGCTCTGTCCAGACAGTTTGCGTTTGAGGCCATTTCAGTAGTGCAGGAGGAGGAATGGAATGATTGGGAGGAGGAGATGCAAGCTGACAGTCCAATGTATGAGATATTTCAGTGTTTAGTATCCAGAACAGCTGAGAAGAAGGGATACAGCATTCATAAAGGCAGGCTGTATTATAAAAACAGATTGGTATTAGCAAGGAATTCTGCTAGAATTCCTGTGATTTTAAAAGAGCTGCATGATTCTCCTATGGGAGGACATTCGGGATTTTTCAGAACATTTAAAAGAGTAGCTGCAGTTTTATATTGGCAGGGCATGAAGAAGACTATAAGAGATTATGTAGCTGCTTGTGACATTTGTCAAAGAAATAAAGTCAGCACATTGGCACCAGCTGGCTTGCTGCAACCTTTACCTGTGCCTACCAGGGTTTGGTCAGATATTGCTATGGATTTCATTGGAGGGTTGCCAAAGGCTCAAGGTAAAGACACTATTTTAGTGGTTATTGATAGGTTGACTAAGTATGCTCATTTTTTTGCTCTTAGTCATCCTTACACAGCCAAAGAGGTGTCTGAAATTTTCATTTCAGAGGTGGTAAAATTACATGGATTTCCTACATCCATAGTTTCTGATAGAGACAGAGTTTTCATGAGTTTATTTTGGAAAGAGCTGTTTAAGAAGGCTGAAACTCAGTTAAAGATGAGCACAGCTTATCACCCTCAAACAGATGGCCAAACTGAGGTGGCCAATAGGTGCTTAGAAATATATCTGAGGTGTGTAACTGGCAGCAGACCAAAGCAGTGGCCAAACCAATTATCATGGGCTGAATTCTGGTTCAATACCAATTTTAATATTTCAGCTAAGATGTCCCCATTTCAGGCTCTTTATGGACAGCAGCCACCTATGTTGATTAAGGGGGCTGGCATTCCTTCTAAGCTGGAAGAGGTTAATCAGATGGCTGCCAACAGAGATAACTTACTGCAGGATTTAAGGAGTAACTTGTTGAAAGCTCAGGATCAGATGAAAAAATATGCTGATAAGCATAGGAGAGAGGTCAGTTTTAAGGAGGGAGATTGGGTGTTCCTAAAGCTTCAACCTTATAGAATAAGGTCTTTGGCTAGGAAACCTAATGAGAAGTTAAGTCCAAGGTTTTATGGACCCTATAAAATAATTCAGAGAGTGGGGGAAGTTGCTTATGAGCTGGAACTGCCAGAAGGCAGTAGGATACATCCTGTATTTCATGTCTCTCTACTGAAGAAATCGATGAAGGCTACTGCAGTTTCACAACCATTACCTGCTGTGTTGGATGAAAATTGGGAGTTGCAATTACAGCCAGAATATATTGTACAGCACAGAGTAGCCGCAGATGGAAGGAAAGAAGTGTTGGTTAAATGGCAGGGATTACCACAACATGAAAATAGTTGGGAAACAGCTGAGGAGTTGCAGAAAATTTTTCCTCACCTAGACCTTGAGGACAAGGTCATTCTTGAAGGGGGGGTATTGATAGAGTCAATAGGTGGGGGAAAATGTATTCAAGAAGGTGTAAATAGCTGTTAGGGGGGTGTTATTAGAACATAATTGTTGTAATCTGTATAACTAACGGTTTGTTAGTATAACTGATAAAGGGAAAGCTGTATATAGGGAAGGGCGATAACAGATTAGGGGGTACTCAGGAAAATAGGAGGCCAGTGACCTTGAATTCACTTGTACTTAGTGGAGAATACTCTCCAAGAAGCTAATAAACATTTCCTTTCTTTCTTTGAGCCTGTTCCAGTGTCTATCAGTGTGTTTTGTCTTTCTGGGTAAGTAATAGAAGAAATAATCTGCTTGGTAGTTGTTTTGCTAAAAAATGTAACTTTGGGATAGTGTGGAGATGTGTGAGGTTCCACTAGCTCAGCTACTGTTTCATTTTCTTTGTTAAAACATCTATAAAAATTAAAAAGTGTTATATTCCTATATTACTATGTTTTGTTTTTTTTTTTTTTTTTTTCTCTTTTTGAAAAGCACTTTATGATATGCTTTTTGTACTTTCTAATTGCCACATTGTTGACTTATTCATGTGCATACTGAAGATTTTCTACCTTTTAACATTCTGCATTTCCTTCTTGTGACTTGTGACATTGTTAATTTATCCATGATGATTGCTGAAGTTTTCTGAGTTTCATTTGAATGTTGAACAACTCTGTTTTTTACCTGATTATTTCTTCTGGTGTTTTAATGGGTGAAGATTGGTCCAAATTCATATATGGACTTATGTTAATGATGGTACTGTTTCCAGGAGGATGATGAGCGAACAATGGAGCAAGATGAGGCTCTTATAACTAAAGAAGAAAGGCAAGAGGAATTGGCCGCTTTGCGTGATGAAATGGATCTTCCGATTGAGGAGTTACTTAAACGTTATGCTGGGGATAAAGGTGAGATTTATTTAATTTTAATATTCTTTGGATTAAAATTTAAAAGAGAGAGGGAGAGAGAGGCAGTTTTATTATGCCCATCATCCTCTTTTTTTGTTTTCTGGAATTTTGAGTTTTTCTCAATTTCTCATAAGCTTTACCTTAATACATCTATTGTGATTGCCTTAACGAACCATTGAAGCATTTATGTCACTGTTTATTTTACAATTAGGAGAATCTGTAATGAAAGAAAGTAGTCCAGAGCATAGTGAAGATGGTGGGAAAATAGTTAGAGCTGGTGATGGTAAGAAAGGACTAGCATCAGGTATGTGCGCCTTTTGTTTTGCACAAGTTATACTTGTTTCTGACATGGAACATTGTAATATATTGCAGAAAACGAAGATGATCTTTTATCTGTAAGCAAAATTGGCACAAGCAACTCCAGCATTGTCTCTGGTCGACGTTGTGTAAGTTGTATGTGTTTAGTTTTACCACTTTGAATAGCAGAGTGAGTTAAGGACATAGTGTAATGCCTATTTTTTCTATTAACAGGATGAAAGTAATGGTGATGTTGCTACACCAACAAACAATTTATCTCAATGTGAGGATGGTCAATCTGAAAATCTAAAAGAGGTTCCCAGTGAGACAGCCAATGACGATTTTTCATATGATTTTACTGATGAAGAGGTGATGATGCGCTTAATTTTTTTTTAGACAAACATGTATCCATTATAATAATTAATTACCCATACAGTAAGGGATCCACAGATCTGGCTTATATGTGACACATCTTAATAAGTGACCAGCAATTATGATGCAGAATTATCCATCAGACAATGTAAGAGTGCACTTGTTTGATGACTTACTATATGTTCACTTCATCTCCTCTTTCTCTCCATCTTCTCCCTTCACTCTCCTGCAACTCCACGATTTTTTGAAAAAAACTATGACTTTCCAAAATGAAGATGTTCATCTAAATATAAGATACTCCTTTAGTCCTTTGGGCACCATTAGACAATAAGTGTAGATAAACTTTTTCACTGCTGTCAGAAAAGAATAAAAATTGTTCATTTTTAATGCTAAATTACCATAGAATGAATCCATGATCCATCATCATTGGAAACTGACCTAACCTTCAAACTAGTAGATTTGTACTTCTCTGAAAATTTGATTTAGAAATATCAAGTCCATGTCCTGGGTTTGAATCTAGAGTTTAGATGCTAGCAGACTCTGTTTGGGCCTTTGAGGTAATGATTCATTAGCAATCTGAATAACCTTGACATGGTTGGGAAAGATACAACCATGTGCTCGTGATGGTGGAGATCTGATAGTGATCTGTGGTTTTGCATGCAACAAACATAAATGATATAATATATTAATATATGCTGAAAGTCTCATCATCATCATCAACAACACCTTTAACCCAAGTTAATTGAGGTCGGTGGTAGATGAACCCAATGATAGATACGAGGAAGTTGAAAAAAAATGTAGGGGAAGAAAAAGGGGAAATAAGACAAAAGCAAAGAAAATAAGATAAAAAAGAAAAGAAGGGTGAAAGAAGGAGGGTAAAAATGAAGAGGAAAAGAACTAAAAAGGGACCGTTTGAAACATAGAGATAATAACGGGTCTAACCCTCCACCAAGTTTATAGTTTTTCTCCATTCCGTTTGGAATATATGCTGAAAGTCTAGCATGGAATAATACAGATCACTAGAGAACTAGCTTGATCAGGTGCCCCCAGTTGGATATGGCTATGAGCATGTTACTGTTCATCTTCATCCTTTTTTTTTTTTTTGATCGGCCAATGTTAGTTTTTTGTTAGTAGAGGGATTCGAACCCACGACTTCTTCCTCCTTCCCTTCCTTCCCTTCTTTTCTTTTTACCACCCATCCAACCTTATATCTCCTGTTCATCTTCATCCTAATTTGTATGATTCAGCTTAACTATGGTCTTAGTGTAAGATTGTAGAATTGGTGAATTAGGTAGTTTTGGTGGATAATGCGACATCCATGAGGGAGAGAGGGGTGATAAGCAAGTGGTGTTAGCAGTAGGTATCTTATCTTTAAGTTGCAGTAGGGAGAGATTGAACAAAGTCATAGAGATTGGCTTTGGAGGCTTTAAACAAAATATGGTTGTTCTAATCTGTTGGACGTATTTTTTTTTCCACCAACATCAACTTATCAGGATTGTTACTTGTAGCCTCATTAAAGTATTCTGTCAATCTCTCAAATTCAGTTAGCTAATAGGAAAATATTGAAACAGAGGGAACTTATGACAAATAAAACTGTTGGGATAATATTAATGGGAGACCTGGAGAGGACATCCAAGAGCTCTAAAATCTACCAACAAATGTTTGACTGTTATTTTTTTTGGGATAAACACTTTATACTTTTTCCTTGATTGCACCTTTTTTTTCCAACAAATGTTCAACTGTTAATTCCTTTTGCTGTGTTCCTGACATCTGCTCTGGAATATTGTCAGGAAGATGGTGACTTTTTGCTTGGCACAGAAGATAAGGTAATATTATGTTTGAGGATATAATTGCTATAATTCCCATTTTTTAGTTTGTTTCATTTGGTTTTGATCATCAATGAGGCAGGTGTAGCTGGTAGTTTATGTTTTTATGTTTTCTCCATGCAAGTTGTGTATTTGGTCCCTATATTATATCTGTTGCAGATGTTGCATGTCTAAAATGTTCTAAGAGTTTGCAAAGCGACCACAATATTTTTGTTCTTTTAGATGTATACTCTGCTTTCCCCATGGTGTGACATTGACATATTGTATGAAGTTGTGAATGGTGTAAGGCTACTGGCATCTACTTGTTCTGTTCCCCTAACAACATAAATGAAAAAAAAAACTTGCATATAAATTAAAATAGGGTGCATTTGAAGATAGTTGCACATAAATAATCTTTGAAGTGCTAAATGGGTGATAAAGTATAGCCAATGCTGTTACTATTGAAATCATAAACGAGGCTCCTTTGGTGCATATAAATTATCAATTAGTTTATATTGGTTGACTGATAATCTTGGAGATGCTTCCTAATTGTTGTGGACCTCACTACCTCAGCAAGGTCTCTGGGCTAGTAATCAAGTGTTATTCCCAAGCCAAATAGCTGATTTGTATCTTTGTAGTTATCCTAATTACTACATGTTCTGATGCACATTTTCTTTTGCTAAAGTGCGGTCAGTGCAACCAGCTTAACTTCGTTGCACTTTTCAGATTGAAATCTCATGATAAAATGGTCAAACATCAAATATAAAATTTTCAGTTTAGTGCTGACTAGCATGGCTGAAGCCCTATGGAGGGATTTTTTCCGTGTGTGTGTGTTATAGTTTCTGTTAGCATGTGCAATTTATGTATCAAGCCTTTGCTCATGGAGAGAAGAGCGGTTTAGCTAGAAGTTGAATGACTAGATATGAAGTGATCTGCTGGTAGACCAAACCTTGCTGTATAGGGTTCAAAGGGGTTGGGTTTTGTAATAGGGGGGGGGGCTGGCTTTATAGGCTACTTTTGTGGAGGGGTACCTAAATATATCTAGGCTTTTGGATTCCTAATTCATGCATGTTAGGAATTCGAGGGGGGGTAAATATCGGGAAGATTTACACCAATGGGTCATGAGTAACCATATAAGTGAACTAGACACCACACTTTAATCCAAAATCCTAAGGCTCAGGTTTATGGGTCTTCTCCTCACTTATATGGTGCTCAACTTTTCTATTTCTATCCGATGTGAGACTTTACCTCACACTTGTACTCTAACAATGTAATACTGCCTGTATTAGGGATCCATAGGCCTAACATAGCAGGGTGACAATGTAAATAGAACAGCACCACTTGTACTCATCTTATTATTATAATACATAATATTTTTGCTGATAAAAGAAAAAAGTTACAAAATGCATAATGTAGTATATCATAAGGTTTTGCTAGTCAGAACTCTAGTATCCTTCCATAATAATCAAAGCATTTTTGAACTCAATAATTTGTTGGACATAATTGTATTGGATTGGATTTTATATTACAGAAATTTTTGGAATTGTTGGTTGAATCAATTGTAAAACTATTTTGAAGGTTTTGCTTATTTACTTGTTTTCACTTCTTGGTTGTTGTTTGCCTGCCAATTTTTATTTTTTTATTTTTTTTTTTATTTTTTTTTTTAACTTCTTTAAAATGATCAGGATGATGAAACAACCTTATCTGAGGAGGAACAACTGGAAAGAGTTGATGCAATTGATCCCAAGGACGAGGTTAAGAGCTAATCAGCCTATCTTTTTCCCAAATTGTTTCTGAATACTAATATATAGAATTTTGGAAATTTTCCCCATAAACGATTATCCAGTCTGCTTGGTTTATATACATACATACATATATACATACTGTTATGTTACTCGTCATGACAAAACTGTTATTTGTAGATTGCATTGTTACAAAAGGAGAGTGACATGCCTGTTGAGGAACTGCTTGCAAGATATAAAAGGGTAAGCGGTTTTCACCTCTAGTTGTTACTTATGGCCTGATTCATTGGTACTAAAAAATAGATTTTTTTTCCCTCCTCCTCCCCCTTTTGTTTGTTAGGACCCAAGTGATGATGAAGATGGGGAATATGAATCTGATTATGTTTCGGCTTTATCAGAGAACAATTCGGATTCTCCAGTCCATGAGGATGCTGGGCAGAAGTATCCTGCCGTTCCTATGGATGAAGATATCAAGTCTGGTGAGCACCTGGCTGCCATACAGTCCCAGGAAGAACAGTGGGAATCACCTCATGAAAATTTGGAAAAAAGAGAAAGTGAGGATATAATTGCTGATGCAGCTGCTGCTGCAAGATCAGCACAACCCACTGGAAACACCTTCTCCACAACTAGTGTGCGTACAAAGTTCCCTTTTCTTCTCAAGTACTCTCTTCGTGAGTATCAACATATTGGATTGGATTGGCTTGTCACGATGTATGAAAAAAGACTGAATGGAATTTTGGCAGATGAAATGGGGCTTGGAAAAACAATTATGACTATTTCTTTGCTTGCACATCTTGCTTGTGATAAAGGGATTTGGGGCCCACATTTAATTGTGGTACCAACAAGTGTAATGCTTAACTGGGAGACTGAATTCCTGAAATGGTGTCCTGCCTTTAAAATTTTGACTTATTTTGGAAGTGCAAAGGAGCGAAAACTTAAAAGGCAAGGATGGTTAAAACCTAACTCCTTTCATGTATGCATAACAACTTATAGATTAGTTATTCAGGACTCCAAAGTTTTCAAGCGCAAAAAGTGGAAATACTTGATCTTAGATGAAGCTCATCTCATTAAAA
>PYAF01005332.1:84749-119694 GCA_007407185.1 Glycine tomentella | reverse complement strand
AAGTTTTCAAGCGCAAAAAGTGGAAATACTTGATCTTAGATGAAGCTCATCTCATTAAAAACTGGAAGTCACAAAGGTGGCAGACACTCTTGAATTTCAATTCAAAACGACGGATTCTCTTGACTGGTACGCCACTACAGAATGATCTCATGGAACTGTGGTCTCTCATGCATTTCTTAATGCCCCATGTTTTCCAGTCGCATCAAGAGTTTAAGGATTGGTTTAGTAATCCTATATCAGGGATGGTAGAGGGAGAAGAAAAAGTTAATAAGGAGGTAGTTGATCGGCTTCATAATGTACTTCGTCCATTCTTACTCCGTCGACTTAAGCGAGATGTGGAGAAGCAACTTCCAATGAAGCATGAACATGTCATATATTGTAGATTATCAAAGAGGCAGCGGAATCTGTATGAAGATTTCATTGCTAGTTCAGAGACCCAAGCCACACTTGCAAGTGCCAATTTTTTTGGGATGATTAGTATTATCATGCAACTTCGTAAGGTTTGCAATCATCCTGACCTATTTGAGGGTCGTCCTATTGTCAGTTCTTTTGATATGTGTGGTATTGATATTCAGTTAAGTTCTTCTGTTTGCTCCATGCTTTTGCCTAGTCCCTTTTCAACGGTGGACCTAAGAGGTTTGGGTCTTTTATTCACTCATCTTGATTATAGCATGGCTGCTCGGGAAAGTGATGAAGTACAAACTATTGAGACCCCTGCGACTTTAATCATGGAACGTACTGATATGGCCGAACTGGAAGTAATTAGGCCACAGAAATGTCAAAAAAAGTTGCAAGGAACAAACATTTTTGAAGAGATCCAACGGGCGATCTGGGAAGAGAGGCTAAAACAGACCAAGGAACATGCAGCAGCTATTGCATGGTGGAACTCCTTGAGATGTAAAAAAAGACCCATCTACTCGACAACTCTAAGGGATCTTGTTACCTTAAGACATCCTGTAAATGATATTCATCGGGTGAAAGCAAACCCTGTTTCATACTTGTACTCATCAAAGCTAGCTGACATTGTTCTCTCCCCAGTTGAACGATTTCAGAAGATGACTGATGTGGTTGAAAGCTTCATGTTTGCAATTCCAGCTGCACGGGCACCCTCTCCTGTTTGCTGGTGCAGTACAAGTGAGACAAGTGTGTTTCTGCACCCATCTTACAAGCAGAAATGCTCTGAAGTTCTGTTACGGCTGCTGTCACCAATCAGGCCTGCAATTGTCCGCCGGCAAGTGTATTTCCCCGATAGGCGTCTTATACAATTTGACTGTGGGAAACTGCAAGAACTAGCAATTTTGTTGAGGAGATTAAAATCAGAAGGTCACCGAGCTTTGATATTCACCCAGATGACAAAGATGCTTGACATATTAGAGGCATTTATTAATTTGTATGGGTATACATACATGCGCTTAGATGGATCAACCCAGCCGGTGGAGAGACAGACCTTAATGCAGCGCTTTAACACCAACCCCAAATATTTTCTTTTCATCTTGTCAACCCGTAGTGGGGGTGTTGGTATCAATCTAGTTGGAGCTGACACAGTTATTTTTTATGATAGTGACTGGAATCCTGCTATGGATCAACAGGCACAAGATCGGTGCCACAGAATTGGTCAGACACGTGAAGTTCATATCTATAGATTGATTAGTGAAAGCACCATTGAGGAGAATATTTTGAAAAAAGCAAATCAGAAGCGTGCACTTGATAATCTAGTTATACAAAGTGGGGGTTATAATACTGAATTCTTCAAGAAGCTTGATCCTATGGAACTATTTTCAGGTCATAGAACACTTTCAATAAAAAATATGCTGAAGGAGAAAAACCAGAACAATGGGGAAGTTTCTGTAACTAATGCAGATGTTGAGGCTGCATTAAAATGTGTAGAAGATGAAGCAGATTATATGGCTTTGAAGAAAGTTGAACTGGAAGAGGCTGTGGACAATCAGGAGTTTACAGAAGAAGCCATTGGGAGACTTGAAGATGATGAATATGTAAATGAGGATGATGAGACTGCAGAATTAGGTGAATCTGTTTCAAATTTAAATAAAGAGAATGTGTTAATGTTAAATGGAAGTGATCATAAGGAAGATAGACCGCCACCCTCTGTTGCTGTCAAAGATGATCCTGACATGCTGGCTGAAGTCAAACAGATGGCTGCAGCTGCAGCTGCAGCTGGACAAGCTATCTCAGCATTTGAGAATGAGCTACGCCCTATTGATCGATATGCCATTCGTTTTATGGAACTATGGGATCCAATTATAGATAAAACAGCCTTGGAATCTGAAGTCAGGATTGAGGACACAGAATGGGAGTTGGATCGCATTGAAAAGTACAAGGAGGAGATGGAAGCCGAAATTGATGAAGATGAGGAACCTCTTGTATATGAAAGTATGCACCACATTCCTCCCTTTGCTTCATAACATTTGAAATTGTCGTTATTCATGTTTTTAAATGTTAAAGTTGTTGTCGTTATATTAGACCTCATGACAGTGTGAATAATTTGTCTCTAGCATAGTTTAGTAGGTCTGAGAAATTATAAAAATGCTATAAAATAACTTGTTGTGTTCCTTCATATGTTAATTACACCTGAAACCATTTATAATTGTGTGATAGTTATTCTGGCATATGGTTATCCTTTTTCATTGATTTATGTATGATTTTTGTTGCTTGCAGTGTTTGGTATATTTATTGACTTGTTCATCAGATGGTTGTTACAAATATTGACTTACAAAGATGTTGAGTTTTGTATGCATGACATAATTGTGAGAATGAACACTTTCTTGGTCTACATTATAGGCTGGGATGCTGATTATGCAACTACAGCATATCGACAGCATGTACAGGCCTTGGCTCAACATCAGGTGTGTTGGATGAACTTTGATTGTTTTATTTTTACTTCTTTTGGAATGATTATTAATGTTTCTTTTTTTTTTTTGTTCTTGTAGTTAATGGAGGAACTCGAATATGAAGCTAGACAGAAAGAAGCCGAGGAGGAAACTTGTGATTCTAAAAAGTAGGCCATCACTGAACTTTCTTCATCTCCTTCCCATTATTTGCCTTCAAAAAAAGAATATCTAACATCCATACTAAAACAATTTTTTTGCACTTTTTAACTGTAATATTCTTCTACAAACCATAGTAGTTAATCGTGCAAATAGCAACGCTATTGTGTCGGTGCATTGTGTTGCGGCACCTTGCTGCTCCTCCAAGGATCATTGCGTTGCACCTGGTTGTCGTGGCTGGAGCGGTGCTTTTCGTGGCCAAAATCGTGGAAAATGGAAGCCTGCACCGCACTAAAGATCTACAGCTTCTGTTCACTGTGCCGCTTTCATGGCTGCACTTGCTGCTAGTGTGTCAGAGAAGAGAGATGGCCATTCACAACCCCCTAGCTTTTAATGACACCGTACTGTGTTCCTTCTTGTTTTAGTTTAGTAAATATTGTCTTAGTTCTTGGACTTGGACCATTAGTTTTAACACCGCTGTTTCGGCTGTCACTGGACCCTCATTCATACAAGACTTTCTTATCTCTTTTAGTCACCATTTAGAATATGAAAATCAAAATTCAAATTTAAATGCACTATAATCAGGTTTATTTTCTAATCAAAATTTAAATAAAGATACTCTCTAATCAAGATATTTTATAAACCAAAATAAAAATATTTTTAATGAAGATATTTTAAAATTTCAGGTTTAATTTAATAAAAGAAAGCTAGAGCATATGATCAATTTTAATAATAGAACTTATCAAGTATTGTTTAGTTTCTTATAAAAATGTTCCCTATCATTCTCGGCCACCAGTTCCAGTTATAGGGTCAAACGAAAAATCATTCGTACTCTTGGCTTCCGGAGAAGATCTGGAAATATTTAATTGTTATTTGTATACAGGGTGAACCATAGGAGTCCAGTAGTATGGAAACCTTACCATTACCCTCAACGTTTTAATAGCAGCCTTTTTTTTGTCTCCTCTGCACTCCTTATTGAAATTAAGGGGTGTTTCTCCTGTCACCTCTTTTTTATTTTAGCTTATTTTTTCTCTCTTTTGTCTTAATTCCACTTTTTCTTCCCCTTTCCCTTTCTCTTTCTTTGTCTTATTTCCGATCTATCATTGGGTTCATCTACCACCGACCCCAATTAACTTGGGTTAAAGGTGCTATTGATGTTGATGTTGATGTTGATCTCTAGTTGATGTGGTACTAATCTACCTCCCTTGAGGCTGCAATTATGGCAGCCCCCAAAGAGACCCTAATTAAGATTTGCTAGGGGTTGACTGTAATGTAGGCAGCTTTCCAACACCCCTTTACGCCTAGGGCTACCGGCTTGGAGCGTGGAAAATACAAATGGCCCAACAATGGACCTAAGATGGGCTCTGATGCCATCTTAGAATTTTGACTTAGAGCCTAACTCAACCCCACAAAACCGGCTTGTAAGGTGAGAACTGCCTAAGCTTTGTAAGCTATATTTAAGCCATATCTCTAGTCGATGTGAGGCTAAACAACCACTCTTGAGGCTGCAATTAATGCAGCCTCCAAAATGGCCGCAACTAATACAGGCTAGGGGTGACCACAGTTTAGGCAGCTTTCCAAAAATATCTTTTTTATCATATAATCTATTATTAAAATTTTAAAATCTATTATTATTTTTCTAATACTATTTAATTAATATATGAAAAACTTAATAGCATTATATGTTTTATAATTTTTAATATTGTTCTACTATAATATTAAAATAGCGGCCATCCCGCTATCTGCTATGGTGTATTTTCGTGGTGACCGCTCCGCACAGCTATCCGCTATTAACTACTATGGTACAAACTACGTTTTTTGTGGTGGTTGGGGTTTTGGTATTAATCCTTGCTTAGAATATCTGCTTTGCTTTGTGATAGAGGTATAAGATGGGGAAACGTGTACTCTAGGAGGTTCCCTTGGAAGGGCTAGGGCCCTTTAGAAGCTGTCAGTTAGTTGAGATAGTTAGGATAACTAACTGTTAGTTAGTAGTTGTTAGGGGGAGATTATAAATAATCTGTTGGGGATTCTGGGAGAGGGTAATCTGTGGAGTGTTGGAGGTGGTGATTCCTCGAAAATCACCAATGTACACTTTAGCAGTTGGAAGCTCCCACATAATAAGAATACACTTTCGTTCTTTTCTTGTTTTTCTGGTCCAATTCTATCAACTGGTATCAGAGCTCCGATCTGGGAGCTGTTAATGGTGTCGAAGGTGAACACAAGAATGGAGTCACGCATGGAAGCTATAGAGAAAGCGATGGAGGAGAATTGTGACGCGGTGGAATTGCGATTGAGTTCAATCGAAGGGTTGATATAGCGGTTGGCAATAGCTTAGGAGAAGCAATCGTCAGAATCAAACGTCCAGGGGAACGAATCTGTGGCGGAACCTTGAGATGCCGATATTCGAGGGAGAAGACCCCTTGGGTTGGTTAACAAAGATCGAATGGTATTTTCAATTGCAAGCCATAAGAGAAGAGGACAAGTTGGAAGTAGTACTGGTGGCCATGGATGGGGAAGCTTTAGGATGGTTCGAATGGTGGGAAATCTTGGAACCCAAACCAGTTGTGGGAAGGGTTCAAGATTGCACTCACCCAAAGGTTTCAAGGATCAAATCTTGAAAGTCCTTTTTAGGCCTTATTGGCGTTGAAACAGGAGGAAACAATGCAGGGGTTCATCAGTCAATTTGAGAAGTATGTAGGAACAATGAAAGGGCTGGAGAATCTTTCTTGGTGGAGGATTTCCTCAAAGGCTTAAAAGAAGAGGTCAATACTGAGGTAAGACTCCATGAACCAAAAAACTTGATGGAAGCCATGATCAAGGCTCGTCAAGTGGAAGAAAAAAATCGAGTCTTAGGGAATCTGAATAGAAGTAATAGTGATACAAACCTAGCAGTTGGTATGGCAAAGAAAAGAAAGAATCTGGCAGAATTTTATTTAATAGACTGAAAATACAGAACAATAGGAGAAAACTCTCCTCCAAAGGTTTCCCCTTCACAAAGGATTACTCCTTCCACAAAGAGCTAATGCTCAATCTACAAAACTGATTAGATCCCCCTCTCTCCTATCCTTCTCCCTTTATTTATAACAAATAAACCCCTGTAACTAATTAACTAACTCCTTAGTAGTCTAACTATATTAACACACTCTTCCTCCTCCTTATATCCTAAAAACAACCTTGTCCTCAAGGTTGAAAATTGAAAACAGGAATTTCACACTGAAATTTTTCTGATTGCATGAAGACTACTTCACCCCTTGTAGCTTAATTGGGAATTACCTTCCGTCCCTGCATGCAAACTGAGGTCTGGTGGCTTTGGTGGTGGGAGCATGACTGGTTCAGTACCTTCCTTCAGCCTTGGCTCCATGGTTGAGCTGTCAGCCATAGATGCAAGGCCCTTGCAGTCAACTTGACCCCAGTGTTGTATGAGGTATAATGTTGGAGTTCGAAACAAAGATCCAGAGCCCATGGAAGGTTTCCAACTTGAGACATTGGGTGGTCTTTGAAGGGAGAGACTTCAACAACTAGCACTGCATCTCCAGTGCCTTTGATAGAATTATCTACCTCTAATGATTTTCTGTTTGGTGGTTCCCATGATTAAGCTGGGTTGACTGCCTCTTCCTCAAAAAAAACAAGATCCTTCTCTAGCTTCAAGGATTCTGATAATCTCCCTAATTTGCTCTCATTCATCACTTCATTGTATTGTTTTGTTTCTAATGCTTGATGTAATACACAAACAAAGTGATCCTCTTTTGTTTCTCCCTCGCTGCAACCCCCAAAAGTGGCTAACTGCACCTTTCTTGTCCAAGAATGAATCTCTGTATTTTTGCAGCCTTTTGACCCACTCCCTTCCATGGTCTTTTTGACATGCTTGGTTGACTGGGCATAGGTCTCCTCTTGAATGCTTTGCTTATTTGTAATCTTGTCCTCCAACATGATATCTTGTTCTTCCATCCACCTTTCCCTCCACATCTTGTTCTCTTTTATTCCCTCAGTCTTCTTGATCCGTGAGGGATGTATCTCCATCCTTTCCTCATCTTTCACCTTTTTCTTTTCAAGAATGATTTCTTGACTCTTCAATATCTTGTGCGGTTTATGTTTTAAACCTGAAATGCTAGCCTTGCAAGAATACTGCTGCAACCCCTGCAAATTGGCTGTCTCTCTCACAAACATCTTCTTCAATGACCCATCGAGTTCTTGTTTGATTTCTTGATTCTTCTTCACCATCTGCTGCAATATTTGCTTAAGCTCAGATTCATTGCTTGTCCTCTCTTTGAAGAACACTGTGGAAGTCTCCATTTCTTCGATGGTTTCCATCTCAGTCAGCTCTTGCTTCAAGATACTCAATCTTTCCAAGACAGGGTTACCATAGTGATCTCTGAATCTTTTGATCAAAGCTGTGGAAAATGATTCCCAATCTAAATCTGGGTTCTTTTGGCTCCATATGTAAAACCAACACATCGCAGCACCCTCCATGCTCATGAATGCATATTGCAGCTTATGGAATGAATGAATTTCTTGTATCTCAGAATTTTTCAGCCCTAGAAATCTAACCAATTGGGTTGGTCCCCGTGAATGCTGGCAGCTCCACCTTCATAGCCCAAATTTGCCCTTCCTCCATCAAGAACACTGGCTCTTCCTCGAAAATCCGGCAGGTCGAACCAATTGATACAAACCCAGCAGTTGGTATGGCAAAGAAAAGAAAGAATCTGGCAGAATTTTATTTAATAGACTGAAAATACAGAACAATAGGAGAAAATTCTTCTCCAAGGGTTTCCCCTTCACAAAGGATTACTCATTCCACAAAGAGCTAATGCTCAATCTACAAAACTGATTAGATCCCCCTCTCTCCTATCCTTCTCCCTTTATTTATAACAAATAAACCCCTCTAACTAATTAACTAACTCCTTAGTAGTCTGACTATATTAACACACTCTTCCTCCTCCTTATATCCTAACAAATAGCAAGGGATGTGGTTTTCTGAATAGAAGGAATATAAGTAATAGCCCGAGATTTTGGAGAAAATGGAAGCCAACAAGTGGTAAGGGAGCTAATCCTACCCAGGCTGTTAAAATAGGGGATAACGGGTGGAAGGGGAGAAGAACTTTCCACATATTGTCACCTGTGGAAGTAATGAGAAAATGAGGAAGGGAGAATGTTTTACATGTGATGAGAAATATCATCCTACTCGTGTGTAAGAATAAACAACTCAGATTGATGATTATAGAAGAGGAGGATGAAATTTCGCAGAAAATACTGGAAGAAGATAGGGAAGAAGAGGTAGAAGAATTTCACCAAGTGTTCTTGCATAGTATTGAAGGGTTTACCACCATGAAGTCCCTTAAGTTGTGGGGGAAAATTAGAAACAGAAGAGTAACAATGTTAATTGACTGTGGAGCCACTCATAACTTCATATCAGTGAAGTTAGTGAAGGAGATAGAGTTAGGGGTAACACCTACAAACCCCTATTCTGTTGAAGTGGGAGATGGACACAAGATTAGATGTCAAGGAATGTGTAAATCTTTAAGTATTGAGTTTCAAGATTTACAGTTTGTACAAAGCTGTTATTTGTTTGAGTTGGGAGGAGCTGATTTGGTGTTGGGGATGGAATGGTTGGCCAGTTTGGGGGAGGTTGAGGCGAATTTTGAAGAATTAACCTTGGCAGTGAAGGTATAGAATGGGAAGGTTATATTGAAGGCTGATCCAGAGTTGATTAGGGAAGCCATCAGCATGAAGATGATCAGGGGTACTATGCTGGAATCTGATCAAGGATTTCTGGTAGAGTTGAAAATGGTAGAAGTGGAGAAGAGTGGGAAAGCAGTTCCTGATCAAGTTCTGCAAGTGCTGACACAGTTTGAACAGGTTTTTTAGGAACCTCAGGGGCTACCACCCCATGGGGAAAAGGATCATGCCATAACTATTCAGCCAGGAACTAAGATACCGAATTTACGACCTTACAAATATACTCATTATATCAGAAGGATGAGATTGAAAAGTTAGTAAGGGATATGTTGACAGCGGGGATTATTAGAACAAGCACTAGCCCTTATACTAGTCCTGTCATTTTAGTCAAGAAAAGAGATAGAAGTTGGAGATTTTGTGTGGATTATAGAACACTCAACAAGATTACGGTGCTTGATAAATTTCCTATACCTATTATTGAGGAATTATTAGATGAAATTGGAGGGGCTGAATGGTTTTCAAAGCTGGATTTGCACGCAAGATATCATCAGATTCGAATGAAGGAAGATGATGTCCAGAAGACAGCTTTTACGACACATGAGGGTCACTATGAATTCCTAGTTATGCCATTCGGCTTAATTAATGTGCCATCCACTTTTCAGGCACTCATGAATGAGGTACTTCGTCCGTTTTTGAGACAGTTTGCTATGGTTTTCTTTGATGATATCCTGGTGTATAGTAGTAATTTGGAGGATCACAATATGCATTTGAGGGCAATATTACAAGTATTGTAGCAACAAGAGTTGAGGGTGAATAGTAAAAAATGCAACCTTGGCCAGAACTCCTTGGAATATTTGGGACATATCATATCAAGCAAAGGGGGAGAAGCTGATCCGAATAAATTAGTAGCAATGACTAATTGGCCCAGACCTAAGGATATTAAGGGATTAAGAGGATTCCTAGGATTGACAGGCTATTACAGGAGGTTTGTGAAGGATTATGGGAAAATTGCACAGCCTTTGAATTTGCTGCTAAAGAAAAATCTAGTACCACCAAAATAGGTAGCTTTTTCATGGCTGCTTTGAGTTCTTCAAAGGCCTGAGTAGACTTTTCCTTCCATTGAAAAGAATTACCAGATTTTTCTAAGAAATTTATCTTAAGAGACTGATGCATAAGGAACTGGACTGGGAGCAATTTTATGCAAGAAGAAAAACCTTTAGCGTTTTGGAGCACGCTCTTTCAGACAGGGCTCAACTCAAATCAGTATATGAGAGGGAATTGATGGATGTGGTGTTAGCAGTGAAGAAAGAAATGGAGGCATTATTTGTTAGGGAAGCAATTTATAATCAGAAGTGATCAAAAGAGTTTGAAATTCTTAAATGAGCAGAGACTTTTGAGTGAGGAACAATTTAAGTGGGCTACTAAACCGATTGATTATGATTTTGATATTCAGTATAGGCCAGGAAAGGAGAATATAGTAGCTGATGCACTATCCAGGCAGTTTTCATTTGCAGCAATTTCAATGGTGCAAGTAGAGGAATGGGGGAGGAAGAAATGCAAGCTGACACGCAATTATATGAGATTTATCAAGGGATTCTGACTAAAACAGCAGAGAAGCCTGGATACACAATTAATGTAGGTAAACTGTACTTCAAGGATAGATTAGTTCTGTCTAAAAATTCTACTAGAATTCCTCTACTTTTGAAAGAGTTGCATGATTCCCCTATGGGAGGGCATTCAGGGTTTTTTAGAACCTTTAATAGAGTGGCTAGTGTCGTGTTTTGGCAAGGAATGAAGAACTATAAGAGATTATGTGGCTGAATGTGAAGTATGTCAGAGGAATAAGGCCAGCACTTAGCACCAGCAGGGCTGCTCCAGCCTTTGCCTATTCCAACTAAGGTGTGGACTGATATCTCCATGGATTTTATTGGAGGTCTGCCAAAAGCTCAAGGTAAGGACACTATACGAGTGGTGGTAGATAGACTGACTAAGTATGCTCATTTTTTTTGCATTAAGTCATCCTTATACAGCTAAGGAAGTAGCTGAGTTATTCATCAAAGAAGTGGTAAAACTGGATGGCTTTCCTAATAATTTCTGACAGAGACAGATTGTTTGAGTCTCTTTTGGAAGGAATTGTTCAGAAGAGCAGGTATTCAATTAAAGATGAGTACTGCCTATCATCCACAAATAAATGGGCAAACTGAAGTGGCTAATAGGTGCTTGGAAGCTTATTTGAGGTGCTTAACTGGGACTAGACCATAGCAATGGCCAAACCACTTAGCTTGGGCTGAATTTTGGTTTAATACCAATTTCAATATCTTTGCCAAAATGTCTCCTTTTAAAGCTTTGTATGGATAGGAACCACCTTTGTTGATCAAAGGAGTTGATGTTCCTTCCAGATTGAAAGAAGTTAATCAGTTGAGCAAGGACAAAGATGAATTGTAGCAGGAATTGAGGAACAATTTGTTAAAGGCTCAGGATCAGATGAAAAGATATGCAAATAAGCATAGGAGGGATCTGTTTTTTCAGGAAGGTTATTGGGTCTTTTTGAAACTACAACCTTATAGAATGAAATCTCTATCAAAGAAGCCAAATGAGAAGTTGAGTCCTCGGTTTTATGGATCCTATAAAGTGATACAACGAATAGGAGAGGTTGCTTATAAACTGGACCTTCCAGAAGGTAGCAAGATACTTCCGGTGTTCCATCATATATCAATGCTCAAGAAAGCAATTAAGTCCACTTGTTCTCCTCAACCACTACCAATGGCTCTAAATGAGAATTTGGAACTCCAGGTTCAACCAGAGAAGGTAATGCAGACTAGAACTTCAGAAGCTGGCAGACAGGAAGTGCTCATCAAATGGCAGGGTTTACCCCACATGAAGATAGCTGGGAAACGTGTACTCTAGGAGGTTCCCTTGGAAGGGCTAGGACCCTTTAGAAGCTGTCAGTTAGTTGAGACAGTTAGGATAATTAACTGTTAGTTAGTAGTTGTTAGGGGGAGATTATAAATAATCTTTTGGGGGGTCTGGGAGAGGGTAATCTGTGGATTGTTGGAGGTGGTGATTCCTCGAAAATCACCAGTGTACACTTTAGGAGTTGGAAGCTCCCACATAATAAGAATACACTTTCATTCTTTTCTTGTTTTTCTGGTCCAATTCTATCACTTTGATTTTTTCTTCTACAGCTTTAACTAGTAAGAGTTTGAAATACATGAAAAATTTTGAGTTGAAATAAGGTAAAAAGCTAAATAAGTAAATACCTGATAGTACTATATCTTTTTTTTTTTTTTCTTTTCTGCAGGACTCAAACACCAGGGGATTCGAAGCCCAAATCTAAAAAGAAACCCAAGAAGGCAAAGTTCAAATCTCTAAAGAAAGGATCTTTAACCTCTGGCTTGAGACCTGTGAAAGAAGAGTCACAAGCAGAGCCTATGAACATAGATGATGAGGATGTCACTGGTCTAGATTTTCCGTCTCCAAATTCAACCATGCAGAAAAAACGTAAGAAGTCTAAATTAACTACTGATGGTGAAGATGAAAAGAGACTTAAGAAGTCTAAAAAGTCCAAGAGGGATCCTCCGGACATTTATGATTCCGATTTAGACTCGAACTCATTAGTTGTGCAGGATGAACATGCAGAATCAAAGACTTATGAAAGTCTGGTTGATTTAGAACAGAAAACAGCAAGCAGGAGTAAGATAGGAGGAAAAATATCCATCACACCTATGCCTGTAAAACGGGTCTGGATGATAAAACCGGAAAAATTGAAAAAGGGAAATCATTGGTCCAAAGATTGTATTCCACCAGCTGATTTTTGGCTGCCTCAGGAGGATGCAATATTATGTGCTGTTGTTCATGAATATGGTCCTAACTGGAGTTTGGTTAGTGAAACGCTTTATGGCATGAGTGGTGGTGGGTCATACAGGGGAAGATATCGTCATCCTGTCCATTGCTGGGAGAGGTTCGGAGAACTATTCCAAAAGTACGTCTTGCTGTCAATGGACAATGCAAATCATGAGAAGATCAACAGTCCGGGCTCTGGAAAGGCTCTTCTTAAAGTTACAGAGGTTAGACTGGCGATGTTAAGTTTTAACATGACTATTTTATCTCCTCAATGTTATTTCTTTGCATGTGGTGGTGACCTCATCTATACAATTTCATTTCATTTAGAGTGGATTTCAACTTCTATTTACCATTTATGATTTAGAAAATATTTGACCATTCCTATTAGGCACCGGTCATCCCAAAATTGATAATTGCAATAGAGAAACCTTTGTTTCATCTCATATCTAATCTCTTTTGGCAGGATAACATTCGGTTGCTGTTAGATGTTGCTTCTGAGCAGGTAAATAGGGAGTTACTGCTGCAGAAGCATTTTTTTGCATTGCTTTCATCTGTCTGGAAGGTGGCATCACATGTTGACCGCAGGCAAAATCCATCACCCACATGTAATGGTCTCTATTTCGATCAGAGTTTCTATACTTCCATTGGCCAGCCTTCACAAAATTCCTTGAAGAAATCCTCTGAAAGGATAGCATTTACAAATTTGGCCCAGAACAAGGAGTTAGTAGCAGCTGCACTTGATGATATCACAACTAGGCAAGTGAATGACAAAGCCATTCTCTCTAACCAAGGTGAAGACATGCCAGTAAGTGCAGATCAGCTGGATATAACACTGGAGTTTGCAAAAGAGGATAGCGAAGTCCCATCTTCATTTCCATCAGTTATAAATTTATCAATAATTGGGACTGAACCAACACCATCTTTAAATAAGCAAACAGGAGAAGATGATCTTAAAGTTGGTTTGTTCATTGCTGAGAATCGTTTCAGGTATGGCTGAATATAGGTTTTAGTTCATGGTTTGATTTGTGAATGAAATTTCCGGTATTTATTTTTTGTGTGCGTGCTGAAATAAGTGGGCAAAAACGCAGATCAAGAAACAACACCAAGTCTTGAAATAGGGGGAATTCTCCCTATTGATCCAATAATGTATTTGCTCTTTTTATATCATGCCTTGTTGAATTTTGGTTATAGTTTACTCTCTTGGGAATTCTGTTTACATCAAATAAATCCCTGTCATTGCATTTTGTTGGCCATTGTTCTTTTCACACAACAAAGTAGCATTTTAAAGAATTGATATAACCGTTTCAATCAAACTGTCAATAAATGCCAAAGTTTCTTTCCCCAAGTCCTTACTTCGTAGTTTACAAACATTTTTTTCTTGGTTATTGTTGGAAAGCTGCTACTTCGTAGTTTACGAACATTTTTTTCTTGGTTATTGTTGGAAAGCTGCTTATGATGTTTTCTCCTTTTTACCCCACCCCTCAGAGAGGCAGCAAGATTTTGTGAAGAAGACAGCTCTGGATGGGCATCATCTGCATTCCCAACCAACAATGCAAGGTCTCGACCTGGATCCAGGACACAATCCTCCGGAAAGCAGAAGTCTTCCATATCTGACTCTTCTAAGCCTACTAGGTCAAAGTCCAAAAAAGCTTCAATGGATCCTAGTGAAATGCATCACCATCAGGCTGACTCAAAATTCCAGTCAATGCCATCACTTAAGGATCTGAGAATTGACCTCACTTCATTAACTACTGATGAAGTTGGAATTGATGGTATGGATAGCATTTTCTCCTTTGACTTGAATGGGGAAAGGTCATTGGAAATGGAGAGTGTTGGAATGATCCCACATGATTATGTTGCTGGTTTAATCTCAGACCTTGATGATTGTACAGCATTCCCTGAATATACTGACATTAGATAAGGATCAAATCAAGCCTGAAATGCAGTTTTGAAATGACCTTTGGCTTACAAAGTGGCATACTCTTGGCAAGTTAGTCTTGATCAGTTCATGAATTGCCATTGGCTTACAATTGGAACAATGCGTTCTTGAAGTTCTCACGTAGGCATGCCAATTTTTGGATACACAGACAAAAAAGTCAAAGGCAAGCCTGCTGAAGGTTTCGATGTGAAAATATATAGAGATGGGAATGCTGTCAATAATTTAAGTTCATACTCGGAATAATGTATTGGCTTGGGGGTTCAGCTTGAAGTTTGACAGCGCCATTCTCCCATAGATTGGTACTGATTGGTAAGAAGCCTTCATTTTCTCTTCCCGCTAATGGTGCACATGGATTTGCCATGGATGTTTTTCATGCTCACGTACACGTTTTTAGCTGGGGCATGCATAGGGTTTAGTTCTTTAACTTGCAACATTTTGTTATGCAAACAGAACAATTTAGTCTTTTAGTGGCTAGTTCATTAGTCCCATTCATTTAGAACAACACTTTACATGATTTAACATGAGTTTTACACCATCTATATGCTTGGAGTCTAATATACATATTTTAAAATGATGTTTCCCTTTCTTCCCCGGTTCAAGGAACGATATTAAGTGATTCTAACATCCCAATGTGCAAGCCAAGTTGCTCAATCTGAGTTTCAAACCATATGTTTCGCTTTTTATGTGATGAGACCTCACGACCTGAATTTGTTGGAACCATTCTCTAATGCAAATAGCATTTTGTGAATAACATTTTTTCATGTCATGGCAACAAATTTAGCTTAATACAACTCTTATGAAATATTATTCCTTTTTACAATTTATTACTTTAGCAACTATTTTCTAATGTTGTAACTTTAAAAATATGATCAAATGGGCCTCACAAGTTATGAAGCACGGGCACGTCCAAAAACAGGGAGAATCGCGTCCGACACGACCCGACACCGTGACACGCTTCGACACTGTGTTCGACATGCGGTCAAGAAATCCGACACGTTGATCATTTTCGACACACGAATTTGACCGTGTTCGACACGTTGACTAATTGAGAAGAGTAGGGCAAGACGAAATCGACTTGACTGTGAGCTTGGATGGGAGAGCCGAAGGAGTGGGTGGTCGGGGCTTCATGTACGCCAGCGGCGTCTTCGACAGGTCGATGTTGGGGCTAACTTTCTTCCATGCCTCCGCAAAGGCTGAATCTGTCGTGGGAGTCGTCGACATGTCGGTGGAGAGGCGGCGGAGGGAGGCATAGGAGAGGAGGGAGGTGGTTGCGCGGCAGAGCATCACGAGATTAGGGTTAGAGAGAGAGAGACTGGGAATGTTTGTTTGTGTGTGAATTTTGATGCTGATGCACTGATGGAGTGAGAGAGAGGTGTGAAAAGGGGCGAAAAGTTTGAAGCAAGTGTTTGGTCTATGAGAAATTTTGGGAGCAAGTGTGCAATTTTTTATAACGTGGAGCAAGTGTTTGGTCTGTGAGAAATTTTGGACTAAAACATTGGGCTCTAACATGTCTCAAGAATGGGACTTTAATTCTTCACCTCCCATTTTTTTTTTTTAATAAAATTCCAACTCACTCCTTTCATCTTTTTTCCTTTCTTCATCTTCTTTCTCCCGCAACATTTTATATATGTTTACTTGCAGCACATGCTTCCTCTTTAAATTTTTTTGGTTACATTGATGAGTATTATTAGTTTAGTTTTTTTTTGTTAAATTATTGAATATTAAATGAAATATATACTATATAAATTAAAAATATTATTTAATATTAAAACGTGTCCAAACGTGTCGAAATCCATAACTTTTTTAAGATTGACATGTCGGAGAGTCGAGTCGTGTCATGTCACTGTCGCGTGTCGGTGTCGGTGTCGGTGTTACATAGCTCACAAGTTATGTCACATTTTTATGTTTAAATTTTGTACAATTTTGGTTTCACATTTTATTATATGCAACAACTGCTTGTCTGAGGAACAATTTCTTACTCTGAATGTTGTCTCAAAGTCGTTTATTCGTGAAACATTGTATGGAATAATTGTTCGAGATATGCACAACCTGTGTTAAAGATGCTCTAAATTCTCCAAATATATTGGAACTGTTATTCAAATGTAATGAATTTTATGACTTTACCACATCATTCTAAATTTTCCTAATATTATACATTATAAAATTCTTAACATAGCTTAATCTGTTACAAAGTGTTTGCACCAAAAATTATTTTTTAATCAAAAATTGTATTATGCTTTTAAGCTTCATGAATATTTGAAGTTGAAAATTATTTATAGGTGAAATTAAGGAAATAAAGTATTAATGGGAAAGTGTTCATGTCAGAGAACACTAGAGAGACGATGGAGAGAGAGGATGGAGGACTCTAGCTCAAGTCATCATCAATGTCTTTTCCTAACTCTGTTTAATTGTGAACTTGGGGTGAGTTATGTAGTTCATTTTAGTTTACATACGATGTTCTTTGACAATGGTATCCATGTGTGACGGTCTCATTGGTCCCTTTTTGTCATGGCAATGTACAAGATCAATCTTGTCTTTCTCATACATGGTATATGGTATGTGGTTGTGTGTTTGACATGTCAGATTGTGACATTTCTTTAATCTTGTCGCCACGTCCCTGTAGTAGGATTCCCTATCATGCCTCCTATCATTTTATTTTCTCAGTCATAAGAGTCAGGTGTCTTGGAAACGTGTTGGTCATGAGTTCAAATCCAGAAACAGCCTCTTTGCATATGCAAGGGTAATGTTGCGTACAATACCCATCTCCCTTACCTGCGCATAGCGTCGAACCTTTGGGTATTGGGTACATAGTATTTTTTATGAGAATCGGGTGTCATTATAGTTGCCAAGGAATGAGAATCGTCCTCTGAGGAAGTTGGTTGTTACAGAGAGAAGTCGTCCCAGATGGTGTATAGCCCTTCAAGGATTGAGTTTTGTGTTGTAAATGCTTAAGGGTAAGTCCTCCTCCTTGGGATATGTTGTTTGTGCAAGAAAAGTCATCCCAGGTGGTGTACAACCATTTAAGCATTGAGTCTTGTGACATAAATGCTTAAGGACAAGTCGTTTGTGCGAGAAAAGTTGTCTTGGATGGTGTAAAACAAGAATCATGTATAAACAATTGTATTTTTAAAATTTATTTAGAGAATATTTTAATATATGAGGAATAATGTTTAGATGAAGTTTATACATGAATTTTAGGGTATTGACAAGAATTTTGAAAACATCAAATCACACCTTGAATAAAATAGAAGAAACTAGTCAAACTTTTAAATGTTTGCGTCATTCATTTGGCAGATCTTATATGTGCTTTAAATTTAAACATTATCATGTGGGTTGAAATAAAATATGAAGTTGAAGAATTATTAACATTTTATAAAACGATTTGAAGATGACATATTCAATTTAATCTTCTTTTTTTTTTCTCAAATATTTCATATACAATATATATTTCATTTTTTTTTGTTTCTTTTAATGTCAAGCAAAATTGTTAATCTTTAGTAATTAGATGTTATAATGTTACATATTCGATTCACTAAGGTCACTCACCCCACCCCGAAATTCATTGCACCGTTAAATACAATATCACAACAATATTATACAATAATATTAAATAAATTTATCATAAAATAACAAACTACTAAAAGTTATCCAAATAGATATTTGGACCAGGCTGTCAAACCAACATACTTTTTTTGGGCATCTTGTTGAGGTTAAGTGGTGTATTATTCGCCATCTATATACTCTTTCTCTCTCATTTTTTCCTGAAAATATCCTTAACAAATGCTGATTTTTGGAATTTAATATATTGAGTTTATAGAAATGTTAGGAGTACACTCTTTTGCACACACTCTTTCTCATTGGTTGAAAGTTATGGAAGATAACAAAGTTTTATGAATTCCACATCATATTAATTATTCTCTCTCCTTATTTTATAGTTTTCAATAAATCTTAATCAATTAGAGAGAAAGTGTTTGAAGGAGTGTATTTGAGAGTTTGTTCCTAATACTTCCCGTTTATAGAAATGTTAGGAATACACTCTTTGGTACACTTTTTTGCACACACCCTTTGACGCTTCTCTTGAGTTTAATAAGCATGTATTTTCGATTTAAAAGTTTTTACATCATGAAGCAATGAGAAATCTTCCTTAATGTGACTTTAAGATAGCTATTATAGAAGTCAATAAACTTTATCATACATAATAGTTTACGATTAAATGATAATGTAAAAACATTATGTCGTGGTACGCATATTATTTATTTTACACGGACAGTCTTTTTCTAAGATTTCTTAAGATTGCACATGACCTTTTCCTCTTTTTTTTTTGATGTTTATAACAACTCCTCTTATAAGAATGTTAATGTAATATGTTTCTTAGATAACATAGATGTTAGTGTAATTGGTGCAGGGGGTAATTGGTCTTAATCATTTATGAATTGAATGAGAAATTCAACTATAGATAATTGAAACATCTTGCATTCACTATCTTATTTTGTATAACTAGGTTTACATTATTTATTGATGATACATATTGATGGAGGAAACTGACTAGTCCAATATTTAAGATGTTCAACCTAGTGACACAATCATTTATTAAGCATAACCTCCCTGACATGAAGTACTACTTACATTCAATTCTTTTGTGTAGTCTTTCCTAATTAAAGGAGATAAAGATAAAAAGGTGGAGGGCATGGAGCACTGCTCATTGAAAAGGTTTAAAAAAAGATAATATAAAAGAAATATTCTAAAATGAGATTCTTGGTTTAAATCTAACATGTCCTACTTGCAGCAGAGAATGCATAGATGGAAAAGGGCAGCCTAGTACTTTATCCCTTCTTTATGGTGGGGTTGTTGTAGTCATCAACAAATGAATCAAAGCAATGCTTTTGCATTTAGGTCACTTGAGGTTATCCTCATTGACCATCACATACATAAGGTAGAGAAGGCACCCTAATAGCACCATGGAAATGGCTTTAGGGCTCCTAGAGTATTTGATGTTGTTGTCATCTTGGTTGAGCTCATTTGATATCACAAGCTTAGTGATGATGTTGGTGACATTGTTGCTGAACGAGTTGGGGACTCAAGCCTACAACCAACAACCATTTATGGGAATGGGTTCAAATTCAAGTAATTTTTTGGAGCACTTCCATTTTTGTCATTCATGGTTATGCCTCTTCTTTTTGCCAAAGAATGTTATTTGTTTTGACCCAAAACTTTAGATAAAATAAGCAAGTAAGAGTCCATTTTATTTGAAGAAGAAGAAAAATACTATGTTAAATGGTTCAAAGGAGAATGACATAAAAAACTCCAGTACCAACAAAGTGGTATGTGTTGAGGGGTTGAACTTTAGGCCTTTTATTTGAATCATGTTCACATTGTTTATTATTCATTAAATTATTTTGAGAAATTATTATTCCTTAATTATTCATATTGATTGAGGACACTTGACTATCATGTTCAATATTTAAAATGGTTGACTTGATGAATCAACTATTTATTAAAGCATAAATTTCGGGTAAATGAATGATCTCAATAACTTCTCTTAATCATCCATTAAGACACCATGATTTGATACTATATCATATCTTATCAATTGACAAATAGACCCATTAAATGAGTCTCATATAACATAGTAAGGTAGCAACATATACTTTGATGATCTTCATTTCTTTTCCTCTCTCTCTTTTTGCTACTTTTTTCTATTAACAATTAGTTGTCAATGTTGTATTATTAACTTGTTAGTATTTAACTAGAGATTGAATTAAAGACAAGAATGATATAAAAGCATTGGTCTTACTCATTTGTGAATCAAATAAGAAATTCAATGATAGGTAATAAAAAACTCTTATGATTCATTCTATTATTTTTGCATAATCACTTAATTAAGTTTACATTATTTATTAATGATCCACTAATTGAGTAGACCGATTGGCCTATTATTTTAAATGGTAAACTTGGAAAGACAACCTTTTATTAAGCAAAACTTCCTTGACAAGCAGGTGACCCTAATAACTTCTCTGAATTACGCATTAAGATTCCATAACTATGATACTACGTTATTAACAAAAAAAAATGTGTTACAAAAATGGATAAATGCATTTTTTCAAAAAATTTCTTTATGGTAAAAAAATATAACATATTGTATTAACTCCATGTTTCATAAATAATTAAAAATTGAATAATAAAATCAAATTATACATAAGTTCATAATTGTCGTTTGGCTATCCAAAGGACATATAAAATACAAACTAAAACTATTCCAAAAGGTTTGTAATATAAATTTGAATATAGAGAAATGACCTAGAAAACTTGCCTTGATGTCACAGTCTATTAGAGCTTACAACCCAACCAAAGCATAACATGAAACTATACAAAAATAAGGTTTATGCCCCTCCTTTAGTACCATCAACATAATCTTGTTGACTTTTACGACCTGCAAAGTGGCATTAAGCCTAGAAACAAACACAAGCAAACAAAAAAGAGCGAGATACATCTTACCACAGGCTCGTGGTATGAAAGTGAAGGTCGGGTAGAAACACATATAACCATACATAACACTTATTCATACCATGACACAAAAATGAATTCGCATACAAAGGTCCACACTCAATGTAAAGTTAAGCTAACTTGTATTTTAAATTCATGTTGTATCAGAAAAAACATTTATCAAAGAGGCTCGAGAGGACATACAATCAACAAATCAATACAATACAACACAAACGCTCTTGACCAAGATGAGACTGTCGGCAAAACTCAGGATTACCTAGCAATGCAAGATACTCCATCCTATGGGATCAGGACGAGCCACACGAAGATTCCAAACTCGATAACACCCCCAAGGATAGAGTAATACTTCTCCCCATTCATGGCCTCCTTGGTTAAGATCAATGACCTTTTGAAACTTTATATGTTTATGATGCATGGTCACATAGGATGCACATGACTTAACATATCACTCGGAGAATCCTATCCCACATGGAGTAAGTTCTCTTAATTCAAATCTTACTCATGTACAATGGCATCACTTCATCCATATCTCATAACATAAGAATGCATAAGGAACCATTTTAATGATATAAATAATCAATCACAAGTGATATGGCAGATGAACACAGGTTTATGGTAGATGGACATAGGTTTACTAAACACACTTCCAAATTTTATTCCTCCCTAGTCCCACTGCACTTCCCCCTACTAAGCAACAGGTTTATGGCAGATGAACACAGGATTAAGGTACACGATGTGTTGCAGTCCCTAATGCGTTAAACATTTTTTTTAGAAGAGACAAAAACCTTTTGCACCAAACAAAATGGAATTTTACCCTAACCTTTGTATGCTAAAGTGACATGGGTGTTGTGTTGGTGGCATCCACAATATTGGTGGCCTTGAGCATGATTGAGGTGGACAATTGTCCGGGGTCTCATTTTAGAAGTGTACCAATTTTTTTATTTAAAAATAAAATTTTTATACAATTTTTAAATTATATAGAAATTTGTTATAAAGAATGAAATGATTTTCAGTAAATTTCTTTTAGGGATAGAATTATGTGTAATTAGCCAACTAATGATAATATTATCACTAATAAAGACAAATTTATCCATAATTTTTTAAAAACTACAAATGGAGGAGTGATGGTAAATGAACAACTTCATCAACAAAATGTAAGAATGGATAAACTAGGAACATGAAAGAAAACAATAAAAATTAAAATCTATCTAAAATATGATAATTCATATGATATTTTATGATGAAAATTTATATGAAAAATTAAAAGTCATTATAGAGGTTTTAATAACTGAATCAAAATTAAACTTTATAATATTTAATCATTTTAAGACAATTAATTATTTTCGTAATGTATTTACAACTTATAAAATAAGATTATTGTTGTTACTATTGCATATACTAAAAAAAGGTTATCAAATTTGTAATTGTAAAATTCCTATTTGAAGTTTACTATAATCCAACTAGACCTGATGAGCTCGAGGACACTGCTTGAATACGTGCTCCAATCTTTCAAGAGATTGATTACATCGGGAAAAAGTATCAATCTGACACAAATGCCTACTTAAACGTTGCTCATTGACATTGGTAAGCTGCCGATTCCAAAATCTTGCTTATATTTATATTGAAAATGATTTGGAAAAAAATCTTGATTATGAATGAATTATTAATTATTTTGCAACAAAAAATATTAAAATAAAAGAAAAAAAATTCAAATGATCTCAGTTTGCCAAGGCATAAAAAATCTGAGGGTCGGACCTGATCCACGACAATCATTGGTGGCATGAGGTTCTGACCACAGCGGCGTAGAGTAGAGAAAGCTTTTTGCATCGTCACCAATGCATATAGTAATAGCCAAAACCCTTGTTGTTGGGCCTGAGAGGAATCAATGGATGGGTTTTTGTTGAACTAGCATTAGAACCAGTGCAATGCACAATTATTTAGTAAAAAAAAGAGTGAGAAAAATAAATAATAGAATAAATAATTTTTTTGAAAACAAAAAAAAATCATATTAAAAAACAAAAAAAAGTGCAAATTGTCCAGACATTGACATGTGACGACGGCTGAATAGTTTATATATATATATATATATATATATATATATATATATATATATATAGATGAGTGGAGAATGTGTATAATGTGTGAAGCTTATGAGGTGATGGAGTTGTTAGGTGAAGGTTTGGAGAAAAATGGAGTTTTGGAAAGTGTGAGTAAGCACTGCAGAGGTGGGTGGAGTGTGGTGCCGGGAGAAAGAGGAGAGTTGTTCTGAAAACAAAAAACAAATTAAGGTTAATTGTGTAATTTTATTATAAAATAATAAAAAAGAGGAGTATACTTACTAAAAAGGTAGTGTACTTAATAGCAAAGGCCCACCGTTAGTATAAGGGAAATCCTAACTAATGGTTTTAATTATGAAAATAAAAAATTACATAAAAAGGTATGAAATTTTAATGTGACCAGTATATTTTTTTTTTAATGAAAAGTTTATATTTGATAGTTTTTAATTAATGTCCTTAAAATGTTTATTGATATGATTGTAAATATAAATGCTATCCTATATTTCAAAAATAAAAATTTGAATTTCTGATAAATTACCTTAAACTTAAAAATGTTGTATACCAAAAACAATCTCAAAGTATCATTGTAATCTTTTATGAATAAAAAAGGTCTGAGATAAGCTTGACAACGGGATAGGATGGGGTAAGTCTTGGATGGGGTAAGTTTCCTCTCCCATCCTCGCCCCAAACTATAAAAAAATAAATAAAATAAAAAATTCCTTGACCTCAACTTTGATCCTTGTTGGAGGTAAAAAATAGTCCCTATTTTTACATTTGATGGGCAATGGGTTTGCCCGCTCCATCCTTGCCCCTATCTCAACACATTAAAAATTCAGCACATTTACTATGCTTAATAATATGGAAGTTGTGTAGGCATGGCAACCTAAGGGGGGAGACCGGTATTACATTTCTCGTCCTCGTCCTTATTGGGGGTCAGATTTTTTCCACCCAGCTTTATACCCGTTATTTGATTAAAATTAGTAATTAAAAAAATAATGTAGCTTTTGTTATTGAAAATCTGACAAAAAGCTAATTAAGTAACAAAAAAATCTACATTTAAAGTTTGTGATCATAATTTAAAAATTACAAAATAAAATCAATCAATTCAATTAAAAAATTAGAAAATAATATTTTTATATTTTGATTTTTTAATATAATTTATTACGGGACAAGGGCGGGTGCAAGCGGGTATCAGTAATCTCATACCCGTCCCCACCCCCACTTTTGACCATCGGAGAAAATTCGAACCTGATAAACTTAATTTTTTTTCCTATTAAAATTGAGATGAATTCGGACGAATACCCATGAGTTTGGGTCTCATTCCCATGCCTAAAATTGTGGAAGGATTTACACATTAAAATTCCAGCACATCTGCATCACTTAATCATGCACATCGACGCACCTCATGCGCAAGGCACAATTGGGAAAGTCTACAAGTTAGCGGACCAACCTCACAAACAATAAAAACAACAAATTATAAAAACAAAAAATAATGTAGAAAATGGGAAATAGGAAAGCAGCAAGAACCCACATAAAATTATAAATTTAGAAACGAAGAAAAAAAAGACACATAAAAGAACGACTTCAACAATGTGAGATGATTAAAAAATGGCTTCACCAATTAGGAATTTTTTTTATATATTCCCTTTCGTCATGTGTATAAGAAACAAAAATTCATATATTTTTAACTCAAATATAAGTATATCTCAACTAATTTTATTATATATAATAAAATCATATTCAAAATATTCTTTATTTAATTGATATTCTATTTTTAATAATCCATTTTCAGTCTTGATGTCATATTACAACGAAAAATAACTTGGAAAGTAAATTTATTTTTAGTGGAAAATTAGGGGACATTTGATTTGAGGGATCATTTCCAATTTTTTTATTTTGATTTTCTGAAAATTGTTTTCATTTCTAAATTTTCAGAATTAAAAAAATATACTTATTTTGATTTTTGATTTTCTGTTTTCAGGAAAGTAAAACATTGAGAATGTATTTGTTTTAATTGTATTCTCTTGCTTTTTTGAACGGGAAAATCAATCCTGAGACAAGCAATTCATGAGCCCTACCTAGCCTTAATTGGATGTGATTGAAGCAATTGGAAAAGAGCGGTGTCGCATCCAGTCATTGCCACCAGAAAATAAATCCAAACATTGACGATATTTCAATCCTCTCTCTTCTTCACACCCTTGGTCCTCACTGGGACTCCTTTGCAATTTATGTCGGGGCCAAGATCGCTGAAGCCCCACGTAGGAGAACAGGGTGCAAGTATATCATGCGCTATTGGGGGTGGTGGAGATGCATGAAGGTTGGATATACCACTACCCCTTGAAAAGAGAGTTAATAATGACATTTTATTTTGTTCATTACAGTGGGCAACAATGACCATTGCAACTCGCATCAAACAATAGTATTATTCCAATTTTACTCATTACAGAAGAGGTCGAGAGGGTTGATCTTTGTAGATGCGAAAAGGATTCTCCTTGATGACGGGATAGCAACGATGATATAGATGAAAGTAGAAGAAGCCTGGATTTCCCCCCTTATTTACACAATTTGCCACTGTGCTTTGGTGTGTTTTCATTTTCAAAATTTAACAAGGAAAACACTAAAACAACTTTATGGCGTTTTCAACATTGGCCATAAAGTGAAAAATGTTTTCACCAAAAACATTTCTTAAATTTTAAACAAACACATTTTTTGTCCCATTTTTTATTTTTTTATTGAAAATAAAAATAGAAAACGACAAAAACAAACATCACCTTAACAAAAATAAAAAATGCTAATTACTTTTCTTACCTTAATTAGATCCACCAAATTATTTTGGATTCTAAGTCTTGGATTCCGAGTAGAATATACGGTCGACCACTGAGTACGGAGACTTCCCGAGTCAGAGTAGTACATATGCCCTAAGCTCTGAAGTTAGCTGTAAGAGCTTTGTGAAAAAATAATCTTAAGTTCTCAATCCTGATGTCGTTATCTTCCAACTGAGTTCGAGTACTACTCGTCCTAGTCAAGTCTGAGAAGAAGTTTGACTTCCTTTTTAGCCAAGTATTTATCTTTGTCTTAAAGGGAAACTGAAGGACTTAACGTTTTGCTGAATATGAGTGGTTGAGTATTCAAAGATACATCTTGTCAATAGTTGTATTGTTCAAACGCGTTTAATGTTGTTGCACATTTTAAAAAATGACACAATGTTTACATCCTTTGAATTTCGAAACACTCTCAAGATAGTCAAAAGTCGCATGTTTCCCCAACTGTTGATTCGTGCATAGGAGAAAAGATCTAATAATCCGAATGGGTGCATCCTTTCAACCCTCAGAAGCTTCCAGAAGACTGTAAAAGAGGGAGACCACTTTTCCTTTTCCACATTCATCTTCACTTTTTGAGTTTCTCTTTCCTTGGTTTTGAGAGCTGCTTTTCTGGCGTATCCTTCTTTGTCTTCTCTGGTCATCCTATTTTTTTTTGGTACACCCTTTATCCCTCTTCCTTTTTGTCCATTATGTTTTTTTTGGGGAAGGTTCTGAGCACTCCGACGGGGGCATAATGTTGTCACCAAAGGTTTGCCTAATCAGGGAAAGTTCAAATGATGACCCCTTTCACCATCATGGTGGATTTAATGCTACCAGTGACCAAGAGCCTAGCTCCCAATTGGTGGCACCGACATTGTTGGCGGCGTAATCTGCCTTGACACTGGCCTCACTATCCCTATTCGTCTAAACATTGGAGGGGATGAGGCTAAGTCATCTTTGCCAAATCCCACCACAAATGTTATTAACTTGGACTCAGAGGCTATTGTTGTTCAAGTCATAGCCCCTCATCCAGTTATTCATCCTTCTTCTCTTTCTCCCAAAAACCCAAAAAAGAGTACCCTCATATAACCCTTTTGGGTTACTCCTGGGTTTATGGTGAAGTCAAAAGCTATTTTACTAGTTTTTTGACTTATAATCGATCACCAAATTCTTAGAAGATGTCAAATTTTTCCATATAGATGGTTCGCATGTGATGATCATCGACTCTTGTCTTGAGAATGAGCGCGTCTTCATGTGTGCCTACCTAGTTGAGACACAATTTATGTATATGTATTCCACTATCTTCACAAATCTTCATCTCATCGTCCTATTCGAAAAGTTTGAGATAGATGTTCTCTGAGAACGTAACGTCGCCTTTACCCAGTTGCACATGAATTTTGGGCGGCCATGTGCGCCTTTAAGGTTTTATGCGATGAATTCTTCATCACCCCTACTACTCCAAAATTCCTTCATCATTATAATGTGAAGGAAAACAACAAGGTGGTTGGGTTTAACATACCCTTTCTCCTCATTGGGTCAAGAACAAGGTCAGAGGGATAAAAAACTTCTAATTCATATAGAACCATTGAACCAACCCAACCAACAACAACAGATTTGTACATTATATGAACAAAGAGCAAACCGACTGACATTCCTGGTAGAGCTGTTATGGGCCTCTTTATCACCTTTACAAAAACTTCAAGGGTTACTTTTTTTGGTTCATCTCGAGACCAAGTCTATTCCAAATCACTTTAATCAGCAAGGGTGACTCTTTTTCCTTTCTATTGGACTCCTTCGCCCAATAAGGACATCATAAAACCTATAATGTACATATCTTCTTCCAATCAGGAGGGCATGAAGGTACTCTACACGTTTCCTAGGGCTCTTCACTTCACTGTAAGACCCTATGGATGTGCCTTTCTCCAAAACTCTGACCACAGATTTGGATTGTGAATATTTTTTACTTATGTTTTTCTCTACTTTCCTTGACGAGTTTTGACCTTGCCTTTCTTGTTTTAGGGATTATGGCTAAGTTTGATTACCAATCCATCAAGAAGGCACAAGGCAAGAAGGCCAAGAGGGCCAAGACCATAAGGGCAAAGGCAAATAAGACCATGTCATGGTGGAAGAAGAGTGGGTGCCTTATATTCCTCCCATCAGTCTTAGTATTGCTAAGAGGGAAATTTGAGTCCTTCTCAGCAAGAAGATGTTGCGACTAAGAGGCCAAGGTTGGAGCTTATGCCGGTTGCTTCTCCTTCCTTCATTGAGAGTCATCCCATATTTCTTTCTAAAAAGAAGGGAGTTGCCTTTCTTTAGGGTAAGGACATCAATCCCCATGCCCTCATCCAATCTTCCATGCTCAGTCATTCGGATAGCAAGATGCCGAGGGAAGTCGACCCTTGAGTTTCAATGTATTCCATTACTCGCTTTCAAGCCAAGACTTGGGGGATTGTAGAGTTTTGGACAACCGAATTTGAGAAGGCTGGCGGGAAGTCTAAGAAAGCTCAAGCTGAATGTGCCTTTGAGCAAGCTTTAGTTAAAGCTACCAAGGCCAACAAGATATTGTTGCGATTTTCCGAGGAATTAAGGAAGTCTCTTGAAGATACAAAGATTAAGTTAAAAGAGGTCAAGACCCAAGATGAGGCTTTAAAGGCCAAGCTGACTACCACTGAGTCTTCTGCCAAAGCTCTCCAAGAAGAGATTGAACACCTTAATAAGGGTTTTCCTTTCTTTAAGGTGAATGTGGAGAAGGCTGAGAAAAATTAAAGAATGGTCTCAATGAAGCTAAGGCTGGGATCCTTAAGACTCGTGAAGTTGGCTTCTTCAACACTACCTGGAAAGCCAAATACTTCTTCAAGGAAGTCAACCTTTCACTCGTCGATAGTGACAATGATGTGAACCATGAAGGGGAGTTAGTTCCTGAGGTTCAAGTAGAGGCGGCCATTTAAAAGCCTACTCAGCCCACAACTTATAATTTTTATTTCTTTTTTGTAAAGGCTTGGACCTGTCCTATCGAATAGGGTCCCTTTGATTTCACTTATTGGTGAATCAATACTTTTTTCTTCTAAGTGTTGTATTTGTTTGTATTGCTTTTCATTCTCTAACTTATAATTAGGAATTAATGTTGAGAAGATTCAAGAAATTCTATTTAGATAGGGAAGCATAAATGATAGAAGGAAAAGAGAAATGTCGTGTGATAACTGATGTCGTATCGCTTCAAAACAATTAAACTACTCTAATTCTATAGCACAGGATTAACCTAGATCGACTCAGAGACATGATCAATATGGTTCCAACTTCAATTCACTAATAAACAGTTGGGGGGTTTTTGTCAAACAATTTGCATGCGTTTAATAATAATTGTAGAATTGTAGAAAAACGTATAAACTAATGCGAATTGACAAGAGGTAATGTAAAACAGATTAACGAGCATCAATCTAATTCAACAATCAAGCAATAATAATTATCATAGTTCCCAGATAATGATTCTGTTTTGAAAGTTCATTCAATTTCATTAGAAGCGGTTCAATCGAAGTAACTCCTAAATTAATTGAAATCACAACCTAATTGAAATATCATTCAACTAATATGTGATTAAAATTCAAAATTAGGAAATGAATCTATAACCTAATCCGTTTTCAATCCTAAACATATTCATAATCATGAAAACTGAATAGATGATTGAAGAAGAAAGTGAACATTCACACAGAATTTAAAATACTAAACCAAAACTCAAATTCCCTTTTGCTTGAACTGAATCCTTGGATTGATTGATTGTTTAGCCTCCCAGACTATTGGCAAGCGTACCAATTGTCGTTGTAAGTTACAAAATTTATAAAAGTTCGTCTCCACAGGGACTTGATTTTTACTCAGTTAATTTAAATAAAGCTTAACAGTTTAATAGTTATGTACAATGAGTATGAACGGAGTTTCATATTGATGCACACATAAAATCACCCCAAATCGATCCCTCGCATTTGAGAATCCTAAGAATATTTATCAAATATCGATCCCTCACATATGAAATAAATATCCCAGCGTTATGATTATATTCGCGTGCTTATTTGCAATCCAAATGTTATGCTCTATTTCTAGCAACGTAACGTAAAGAGTAAATTTATCCAATTCAAGTTTTAAGAGTACTTCCCAGTTAAACTTAAAAACCTTAATTCATGAAACTATTGATCAAGTAGTTCAAGCGTTAAGTACGGAATAAACTTACCAATAACAAATAGAAAAGACTTATGCATAAATAAATATCAAAAGAAATACTATAAGGGTAAGAAGATTATATCCAATCCTTTGAGAGAAGCTAGCCAAGCATGAGCGGAACCTTCTTAGAAAAATAGGTGAAAAGATTCATCACCGCTTTCCGTTTCGGCAGAGTTTCCACACAAATTTTCCCTCACTTACTAACCTAAACTCTCCACTAACAAGGATTAGAGAAGCAAGAAGCTTAGGAACAAGCTTAGAGCAAGAGAAAGAAGAGAAAATTGGCTTGCAAGGGGGTGAAGAATGCCTTAGGGGGTGCATGGCTATTTATAGAGGTTGGTCTATACGAGTTTGGTCGCCCAAGCGACCAATTCCTTCATGAAATACTCGCTTGGACGAGTTAAATGCAACTTACAGCCCACTTGCCAAATTGGAGGCCCACTTACTGATGTTGCTCGCCCAAGCGAGCAAAATACACTAGCTTAGCTCGCTTGGGCGAGTTAAATACACCTCCAGGAGCTTCTTTTGGGCTATTTGGCTAATTTACTTGCTGCACCTCCCAGATTTGCTTCTATTAGTCTTTTTGCTTGCTTTAAAGTTACGGAAGCTCCAGAATTCACGAACACTAGCAAAATAAAAAAAGAAAGTTTGGATGAATATTAGAGAAACATAAATGCTAAGTGCTCAATATAAACTAACTAGATTAGGGCAAATTTTGATAGATATTTTTAGTCAAAACACAAGATAAGTGCCTTAAATGTAACCCAAATTTCACTAAGATATGACACTTATCAACTCCCCCCAACCTAGAATCTTGCTTGTCCTCAAGCAATAGTAAAAATAATTGGAAACATGTTTTATAAAGAATCAACTTCCAAATATGATCAGAACATATTTTCAAATGGTTAACCTCAAGAATTGAAACCGAAAGATGAAATTCACATATCCACAGGAAATTAAGATCAATTTACATTTCTTTTCTAAAGATATCAGAGGAAACATATGACTGATTTGCACAGAGGAAAACCTCTCAGTGTTTAATTCTCTCATAGGTAAGTGTTTTATCTCTATTCCTTCACTGATATTTTATAGATTGATTTTGCAATTCATTTCCTATCAAATCAAAGTGCATAATCAGCAAGGATCATCAGGGCTTTTATGGTTGGGCTTTTGGTTAGAAAAGAAACCTTGGCTTTTCTGGATATTCAAAAGAACCTTTAGAATAGGAGAGCATATATATAGATAAACAATGAAATTTTTACTTCCTATGTCTTCCTTTTCTTCCAAGATAGATATCAATCTTTTTATTCACCCAACTTTGTACAGCACAAGGAATTTGTTTCCTTTTCTTTTTCTTTTTCTTTTATTTCTTTTCTTTCTTTTCTTTTACATGAATAGCATATAACCACATTTAGAAGTCTATAGCATGAAGTACCCAAAGGAAGTTTCTCATCAACAGATTATTTCCCTTTTTGCTCTCCTATCCTTAGGTAAGGTAGGGATTTCCTATCCTAGGTTAAGGTTTCAACAAGAAATCAAATGTTTGGCTCAAAAAGGGTTGCAAATGGTAAAGCATTATATTCATGTTGGGATAGCTTTTTGGCCAGTGGCTTTAAAAGATGTTCAAAAAGAAAGATGGCCTAAATCATATCCATGCATCATATGTTTTGACAATTAGAAATTCATGCAAAATTACTATAAATTATATCAGTGAGGACACTCAGTGTAATTTAGGTGGTGGCACACACTCACTAGGCTTTAAGGGCTGTTTTCATGTTCAAATCAATTCACTTGTTTTGAAAGATATTCTTTATTAATTTCATGTAAAAAGCCTTGCCTTCATTTGATATTTGGGAAAATCATCTCATTGGTTTTTCATTCTCAAGATTTTTCACTAAAAATCATTTTGTTTTTCTGATCTAGTATCACAAAAAATCAAGTTTCAAATTAATGTCTGTTGATTCTTTTCAAAACATGTTACATTTCAAGAAAATTATTTCTTTTAAGTCCCAAAAAGATTATTATATTAAACAAAAAAGCAAAAATTTTGGTAAAATTTTCAAAAAGATATGCTAATAGTATATAATACCAAAAAGATTAATATAGTAACTAAAGTATTTAGAAAGCGATAAATAAAAATAAAAATTAAAACAGTGTCACAGTGTTTCAGATGATGCAATCCATGTAGGACATCAGATTATGCCCCAAATCATCATTCTCCTCAGCTGCTTTCCTCATCAATGTCATGATCATGTGCAGAGCCAGCTACAGGATCCTGCTCAGCTCTCTGATCCTCTGCCTCCTCAGGAAAGATTGGCCTGTCCCCAGGCCATGCAACTTGAACTCGGAACTGATAGTGGGCCATGAAAAAGGGCTAGGATCTTGGCTGTGTTGATGACGAGTGTAGTTATAGAAATTCTCGTTCATCTGCATCTGGGCTCTGAAGTTGGCAGCTTTCTGAGCAGCGACATGTTGCATATGGAGTTCCATCCTTTAAAGATGAGCAGAAATGGACTCCAAAGATGGTGGTGCCGGTGGCTGCTGCTGCTCTACTGGTTTGGCTTGGCAATATTTCTCAATGAATGCCCGGTTGATGGGAGGTCGGATCGTCTTGGAAGGTTATACCTGCACACCATAAAATTGACATAAAGCAGTTATTAGGGCAGGAAATCCAAGCGCACGGTTGGCTTTTTCTCGGTTCAATGGATGGTGGGGAGGCTCTGTAATGACGAACTGATGAATGGCGTCTGAGATCAACTGTGCTACATGAATACTGAGTTGCTCCATGCAATTGAAAACAAGCTGGCATTTGGGCATAGGCAAGTCAGAAGTATGATCACTTGGAAGCACGTTGCTGAGGAGGAAGGTCATCCAGATTTGAGTGAGGGTGGTCATGCTAGTTCTCATTAATCTCACCCGACTTCCACCAACATTGCGAGCAAAATCACAACCCGGAGCACAAAGAAGTTGGGCGACAGCTTGCTCATTAAACCCAGAAATGATGTTCCTCCTGCTAGTATATTCACAGCTTTGACCTTCTTCCAATATGAGTGGATTCCCGAGGAATTGATTGATCGCATCGGGATCATAAGGAATCCACTGACCTTGCACTAGGGACCTCTGATCAAGAACACCTTCTTCAGTGGGCCAAGCATTGGCATAGAATTCCAATACTATTGCCGGATTAAATTTTTGCATCGGTGTTGCAAGAGGCCTCCATCTTCGTCGATCAATTTCCATAGTGAATTTGGGATATTCATCATCCATTAACTAAACCCTCCATTCTTTGAGGAATGACCAATTTTTAATGACTTCATATCGCTTTTGGTGCTCCTCAGAGCGGAAAACTCTGTGCATCAAATACAAATTCTGCAGGAATGGCACTAGACCCTTCTCCTTCATGCCTAGCTCTTTTGGTTGACAACTTCTTGGGAGCCATCTGAAAAAGGTCTCAAAATAGCATAACAAAGTATATATTAAGATCAGCATGTATAAAGAATAAATGGCAGCCATGAAAATTGAATTGATGCATTTTTGACCATTACATCATGTATGCTCACAATTTCCAGTTTTTTCCAATGTTCATAAAGCACCAATATTGGCACTATTATTCCAGCAACTCATGGATGTTATTGTGCCATTAATCCTTTATGCTACAATCTTTTACATTTAAAATTTTGTGCACAAAATTTTAACTTACTCTTGAAATCTATCATGAGCTATGTGCAGTGGACATTTTTAATCAACAATTACTTATCCTTTGGTAAGTCTTGAATTCATGTAATTTTGTGCTATCAACTTTTGAAAAATGAATGGTTTTCAAAGTTCAAGCAACATTCAAAGTGATACATACAAGTGTGTTGCATGAATTACCAAAACCTACATTCGTTCAGTCCATTTAGCATATGCAATGAGCAATTTTTGTGCAAAGAGAATGAGGAAAAACATGGTCATTTTCATTGAAGCATTTCAACAAACATCTGGTGTGCATGAAAAGTGATCTATGGAAATGAGTAGCATTCGTACGTTCTTGCACCAATTTTGTAGAGAATAAGAAGAGAAGCAATCAGAACAACAACAATTTTCAGAAACCACATCAATCAAGGAATTGCAAAATCTGTAACTTATTTATCCTAGGGTTCTTAAATTTCAAAGCAAGAATAGAACTATACTAATTATAATTAAGCTATCCTAATCTATGCTATGTGCTACAACAACTGATTTAAAAAGGCACCAAGATACTTACCTGGATATGAAGGGTGTATTTGAATGAAAATGGAGTGGCTTGGGCGAGTTAGAGGAACAAGACCAAGGCAGCAACACAATTTCACAAATGATAGTGAAATTTTGGTAAAAAAATGGTATTTTAACCGTTTAAACTCGTGTTGTAGTTCCTTGCTCGCCCAAGCGAGCAAAATGTGCATAAAACACTCGTTTGGGCGAGTTAAAACAACCCCCATTTTTTTTTGTAGAAAAATTATTTTAGCTTATAATTATATACTACTTTAACTAATCTATATTTATATAGGCAAAAATATTTAAATAAAATGATAAACCATATAAAAAGAAAAGTTAGAAATTACTAGGTTGCCTCCTAGAAGCGCTTCTTTTACGTCGTTTTAGCTGGACGTGTTGCAGCTCAGCTGTCTTGAAGTTGTATCACAGTGATAAGCCTTTCAAATTCACCACCTAGATATGGCTTGAGTCTGCTTCCATTTACAGTCCATGTTTTCTTTGTACTGGGGTCCTCTAGTATCACAGCTCCATGTGATTTGACTTCCTTTATAATGAAAGGTCCGGACCACTTGGACTTCAGCTTTCCTGGAAACAATCTCAATCGAGAGTTAAATAACAAAACATTTTGTCCAGGATGAAAATTTCTTTTCACAAGCTTTTTATCATGATAAA
>PYAF01005332.1:61732-79390 GCA_007407185.1 Glycine tomentella | reverse complement strand
TTATCACGAACAGGTGGCTTTTCGGATGAAGGAGGATCAATAGACGAAGTTGCCTCTGATGTCCTACTGGCTTCTAGTTTCTTTTTCTTCCTATTTTTCCTTTCTGTTTTGGTGATTTCTGGGTCAAACAAAAGTTTATCTGCAGAAAACTTACTTCGCATAAAGGAAGAAGAACAAACTACAATATCCCGTAAGCATCGAGGTTAAAATAAAAGAGAATTTACAAACAAAATCAAAACTAAAATAAAATAAGAAAAAGTCCTACTAAACTGATAAATTAAATCTAAAAGAACTGAGCAAATAATTCAAATCCCTGGCAACGGCGCCAGAAACTTGTTAGATTATTGGCAAGCGCACCAATTGTCGTTGTAAGTTACAAAATTTATAAAAGTTCGTCTCCACAGGGACTTGATTTTTACTCAGTTAATTTAAATAAAGCTTAACAGTTTAATAGTTATGTACAATGAGTGTGAACGGAGCTTCATATAGTTGCGAATTAACAGAAATGATGAAAATTTAGAAGAAACGGAAATAATAAACTTAGTACGAAAGATTACGAAAGATTACGGAATATTATGGAAGATTACGAAAACTAAGAAAACGAATTTGATTAAGTTAAGAACGTAGGATTGGATTTCATCGTTCATACCCTTAGTATTCAATTAATATTACCATGCATAAGTTATTTTCTTTTATTATTGATGCACACATAAAATCACACCAAATCGATCCCTCGCATTTGAGAATCCTAAGAATATTTATCAAATATCGATCCCTCGCATATGAAATAAATATCCCAGCGTTACGATTATATTCGCGTGCTTATTTACAATCCAAATGTTATGCTTTATTTCTAGCAACGTAACGTAAAGAGTAAATTTATCCAATTCAAGTTTTAAGAGTACTTCCCAGTTAAACTTAAAAACCTTAATTCATGAAACTATTGATCAAGTAGTTCAAGCGTTAAGTACGGAATAAACTTACCAATAATAAATAGAAAAGACTTATGCATAAATAAATATCAAAAGAAATACTATAAGGGTAAGAAGATTACATCCAATCCTTTGAGAGAAGCTAGCCAAGCATGGGCGGAACCTTCTTAGAAAAATAGGTGAAAAGATTCATCACCGCTTTCCGTTTTGGCAGAGTTTCCACATAAATTTTTCCTCGCTTACTAACCTAAACTCTCCACTAACAAGGATTAGAGAAGCAAGAAGCTTAGGAACAAGCTTAGAGCAAGAGAAAGAAGAGAAAATTGGCTTACAAGGGGTGAAGAATGCCTTAGGGGGTGCATGGCTATTTATAGAGGTTGGTCTGTACGAGTTTGGTCGCCCAAGTGACCAATTCCTTCATGAAATACTCGCTTGGGCGAGTTAAATGCAACTTGCAGCCCACTTGCACGTCCACTTGCCAAATTGGAGGCCCACTTGCTGATGTTGCTCGTCCAAGCGAGCAAAATACACTAGCTTAGCTCGGTTGGGCGAGTTAAATGCACCTCCAGGAGCTTTTTTTGGGCTTTTGGGCTAATTTACTTGCTGCACCTCCCAGATTTGCTTCTATTAGTCTTTTTGCTTGCTTTAAAGTTACGGAAGCTCCGAAATTCACGAACGCTAGCAAAATAAAAAAGAAAGTTTGGATGAATCTTAGAGAAACATAAATGCTAAGTGCTCAATATAAACTAACTAGATTAGGGCAAATTTTGATAGATATTTTTAGTCAAAACACAAGATAAGTGCCTTAAATGTAACCCAAATTTCACTAAGATATGGCACTTATCAATGATCATCATCAATGAAAGCCCCACGAAATTGGTGCACAAAAATGGAAGAACAGAAAATGAAAATGAAGAACAGTGACGAACAATGAAGAACAATTGAGAGAAAATAAGAGAAATGGTTTTAATTCTGGAAATTTGTAAAATGTAATGTAAAATCTGTTTGTACTAAAATGTAGTGTAATATTTCACTCACTAATTCACTAGCATATAGTGACTAAGTTAGAAGGAAAGAATGGACCATGAATAGGCCCATCTACTCTAATTAATTATGTTATTTACACAATAAAAATCCAACTTGTAGCCCAAAATTCAAGTGCAGTGGTTCTTACTTTCAAGCCTAAAATGACCCTCCAAATGACAGAATTGGCCTCGGCTTATCTCTGACAAACTTGTATATATTTTCCTTATCTTTCCAAGGACTACTCATATTCTCAATTCAGAGTTCTGTAGAGCTCTGTAGGTCCTGCAAAAGGAAGATAGGTCAAGTGAGCATAAAATCCGAAAATAAGCAACAAATAGCAATTAAGCCCACTTGCTTGCCTAAGACAAAAACTGAATTAGAACGAGAAAATAAAAGTCCAAGAGAAGTCAAATAAGCTAATAAGAATAGAAAAATATTTAACTAAAAACAGCCAATCATCGTGCAAAATTGTTAAGTTTATTTTGCAAACAACAAAATTTACAATGAAAGGGTTCAAAGCACTTTCAAGCTCTCTGAACACAGAATACAAAGTTTCTTATAAAGAAGACAACAACTAACTGTCTAACTAAAAATGATTACAACAGAAAATAGTTACAGTTACAACATTACCTATGTTAATGAACTACCAAACTAGACGCTCCCTTCTATGAGACTAGACACTCCACCAGATTATAGAAGATTGGACGACCTATACAGAAAACCATAGTATTGAACTAGATGACCATTTTTGTCCACCCTATCTTTAACGTTCATCGTCCAACAATCAATAATCTCCACATTGGTTTAATAACATTTCTGAATTGCAAGTAACCTATTTAATTTCCATGAATCTATGTTAAGTAGATCCAGAAATGCATGAAATTGCTTCTTGGGATAGGCTTCATGAACATATTAGCTGGATTCTCCCTCGTATCAACTTTTTGGACTTAAACCCTTTTCTCAGAATGGATGAAGTGGTATTTGATGCCAATGTGTTTATACCTCTCACGATGGACTTGCTCCTTGGCTAATCAGATTGCACTTAGACTGTCATAGAAAATTACAGCCTTTCTTATGAAAACCCAAGATTACTAATCAGACCCCTCGGTCAGATTCCTTCCTTTACTACTTCTGCCAAAGCCATGTATTGTTCCTCTATTGTGGATAATGCCAATGTAGACTGAAGTGTTGCCTTCCAACTGACAAGAGATTTACCAATCATGAATGCGTACCTAGTCACTAATCTTCTTACATCCAAGCATAGTCAAAATCTAAGTAACAAGCGAGATCCCAGGATGTGTCTCCATGGTAGACGAGTCCAATATCGGTTGTACCCTTAAGGTGCCTGAATATATGTTCCATATCTTGTCAATGTTCCTCCTCAGGATCACCCATATACCTACTGAAAACATTGACTGCTTGTGCTAGGTCTGGTCTTGTGCATACCATAGCATACATGAGACAACGTACAACACTTGCATAAGGAATACAAGTGAATGTTTTCAGAGGAGTACATACTGATTTTGAGAATGATATCCCAAAACAATTTAGTATTTTCTGAATGTATTCCTTTTGAAACATAAAGAGCTTCTTATGGACTCAATCCTTCTTGATCTCCATGCCCAGAATCTTGTCAATAGCTCATATGTCTTTCATCTCAAATTCACTACTGAGTAGTGACTTTAGCTTTTGAATTGCCAACAAATTTTGAGATGTTATGAGCATATCGTTCATATAAAGTAGTAGATAGATGTGGGAACTATCCTCCACCTTACTATGAGAAACATATGAGTCATAGGGACTTCTGATGTACCCATGAGAGACAATGAATGTTGAATCTCTTGTACCACTGGCTTGGTGATTGCTTCAAGCAATAAAGAGGCCTTTTCAATCTATAGATGGAATTTTTCTTTACTTCTACCACAAAACCTTTAGGTTGTTGCACCATAATGTCTTCCTCCAGTCTTCCATGGAGAAAGGCAATTTTGACATTGAGTTGCTTTAACTCCATTTCTAAAGTTGCCACTAGGGCCAGCAAAACACGTATGTATGTGTGTCAAACTACTGGAGAGAATATCTCGTTGTAGTCCACTCTTTCCTTCTGACTATAGCCTTTATCTACCATACATGCTTTATAATGGATGACTTCTTCAATGGACGTTCCAGATTTCTTCTTGAAGATCCACTTGCACCCCACTACTTGTCTGCCTTCAGATAGCTTAACTAAATCCCAAGTTTGTTTCTTCTGGAGTGATTTCATGTTTGCATTCAAAGCCATTGTCCACTCCTTAGCTTTAGAACAAGAAATTGCTTCCTAATAAGTGGTTGGTTCGAATGAATCGATTTCTTTTGCTACTTGTAACGCATAAGACATTATATCAAAGCCATATCTTTTAGGAGCTTTGATTTGCCTTTGTGACTTTCTGGTTGTTGTGGTTTCGGGCTGCTTCAGGTGGTTTTGACTAGTCCAATCAGTCCTCTCAACTGGTGTCGAATTCTGATGTTGAGGGTGCATTTGAATATTTTGATTAGTCTCATCAAGTGCTTCAAACTGCTTCTAATCACTAATGTTTTTAATTATGAAGCTCTTAAACCTCCACATGCTTAGTGACATCCTTAACCTTTCCCAAATCTTCAATAGATTTAGAATGCAACATAGAGAGTTCGTCAAAGACAACATCTCTACTCTGAATGACCTTTCTTTCATATGGAGACCAGACTCGAAATCCTTTGACTCCATCTCCATAGCCCAAAAAGAATTCCTTCCTTGCTCTAGGCTTCAGCTTACCTTCACTTATCTGATAGTATGTGATAAACCACTTTTTGGGTGGTATTTTTTGTGAGTTTTTGTGTCATTTTGCATGCATTTTCTTGGCAAAATTCATGTTTGGACATTAATTTTGTATTGCAGAAGTACAACCACTCAATTGAGTGAAAAAGTTGGAAATTGCACAAATTTATGAAGATTTGAAGACTCTGCACTTGATAACGGTCATGTACATTCACCACGTCCATAGTAAGAAGATAACAACCATACCAAAATAGCATCATGGATCCGATAATGGTCGTGGTCAATCCACGATGGCCTCAGGCTTCAATATCAGTTCCTATCACGACCATGGTGAATTTACAACAATTGTAGTACACCTTTTCGTGAAATAACTTTAGGAAACTATATATAGAGGTCTCTATTTTTGTAAAAGGGGATTTTTTTTTTGGATTATTCAGTTTTATTCTTGTCTTTTACGATTTTGAGAGAACTTTGAGGGCTTTTGAGAGTTAATTGAAGAGTGTGGACAACACCGTTATGATGGATCGTGATCATCATTCTTGACTATTTGTATGTCTATGTTTATCTTTTATAATGTTGCTAGTTTTTCTCTGATCATGAGTGGATAGTCCCCTTAGTCTGAGAGCTATGATGTAACTGCCCAAATGTACTCATCTCCTTGTTCTTAATGGAATTTCTCATTGTTTTTATGTTAATTAATTTTCTTCCTTATTTTAATATTTGTTTGGAACCAGCCATTCTAATGCTCAATTGATTGCATAGCAGTGATCATCTGCATGTAATTGGCAGATCTAGGTAGAGAATATTTTATACCAAAATGCATGATCAAACTGTTTGTGTAATCTCTAATAGATTAGTTAATCTTTAATTAATCATGCCTAAAATTAATCTTATCCTTTGACTTAAATTGATAGATCCATAATCATTGGGGTATTGATTTAAGGCAAATAGCATCTTTTGACCTTGATCATAGGCTTTAGTTGATTTTAGGAATCTGTAATTAACTGGGGAAGGAATTTCATTAGTACTAGGATTGGAGGAAAATTTGTACTAGTAAGTCATAACCATTTATCACTCTTATCATAACTCAAAACCTCTCTTTATTTTCATTTAACTATTTTATTATAAAAACCTAAACCAAAAAACTATTTAAACTCTCTTTTTAATCAATTCTATTGTTAGTTTAATAAGCTTAACTAATTTGAATACAACTGGTCCTTTGAGTTCTAAATCCAAACAATCAATAATTACTCGGTAAATCAATCACTTAAAGATTTAAGCCATTTTTTTATTAGTCTGCTATCCAAATAACTTGATTGATTATTGGTCTATTTTTAGTTAGCTAAGGGTCTTAGTCTAGTCTTGCTTTAACCGAATAACTTAGTTTTGTTTGGTCTAAATATTTAGCCAAATAACTTAATAATTTTTAGTCTATTTTTAGTCGAGTAACTTCACTTCTTTGGTCTGTGTTTAGCCAAATAACTTAGTTATCTTCAGTCCATACTTAGCCGATTATCTTAGCTTCTTTGGCCGATTAGCTAAGTTATGTTCAACTTATACTTAGTCGACAATGATTGTCGATCTATAGTAAGCCAAATGTTATTTGGTGTTATCTATGCCTCAAATTGGGTCTTTAGTCAGAGAAACCTATTGGTCTGCTGGAATCTTTTGAACAAATAGTATAATGATAAAGAAACTTTTATTTAATGTAAAATTTGTGTGTGCCTCATTAAAATCTCTCTAACAAAAAACCTCATGGAAAATAATGCTAGAGTAGCAAAAAGAGTACATCACCCCTTACAAAGATTAACTATAATAGAATTTGAGGTAAAAGGTGTTCCAAGTCCTTGGAATCGCCTTGCCAGATAAGTGCTCTAGATGGTAGGTTCCGTTTTCGAGTGCTTCAACAACTCTGAAAGGGCCTTCCTAGTTTGTAGCAAGTTTTCCTTCCTTAGCATCTTTTTGGGCTTCCCCGCACTTTCTCCTTACCAAGTCATATGCATGAAATTTTCTCGGTTTAACCTGGCTATTATATCTTTTCCCATCTTTTCTTGGGTATTTGTCGGCTCATGTGGACTTTTTTAATAGTCTCTTCAACCAAGTCGAGTGCTTGACTAAGCATCTCGTCATTTTCTTTCTCCATGAAATTTTCCCTTCAAAAAGAGGGCTCTTCGACTTTTACTGGTATCATGGCATTTGATCCATATGAGAGTTGAAATGGAATCTCACTTGTTGTCAACTGTGGAGGGAAATGGTAAGCCCATAAGATGGGCAAAAGTTCTTTGTCCCAGTTGCCTTTAGCCTTTTCAACTTACTTTTTGATTTCTCTGAGCATAATTGTCCATTACTCTTAGATGTTCTACTGAAGTCGATTGGTGCTTAATCCTTATATTTGTAAGGAATTCCTCAACTTCTTTGTTGATGAACTGTTTTCCATTGTCGGATATCAAAGTGTTAGGGATTATTAATCTGCACACAACGTTCTTCCAAATGAACTTCTATACATTGGCTGCTGAAATAGTTACCACAGTCTCGACCTCGATCCACTTTGTGAAATACTCTATGCCTACTAAGAGAAACTTTACTTGTCCTTTCACCGAAGGAAAAGGTCGAAGAATATATACTCCCCAAGTTGAAAAGGGCCATAAAGCCATTGTCTTGTGTAACTCCTCAGCTAGTAGGTGAGATATGTTGTCAAATATCTGGCACTCTTCACACTCCTTCATATATTTTGTGCAATCTCTTCTTATTGTTGGCCAATAGTATTTGACTCTAAGTACTTAGGCGACCATTGATCGTGATCTTGAGTGTATTTTGCATATTCCTCTATGCATCTCTTTCAGCACATACTCAACTTGCTCTCGAGTTTGACACTTCAAAAATGGGGTTGTGAAGCCTCTTCTATATAAGTCTCCACCCTAATAACATAGTAGCTAGAATTTCTTTTGAATTTTCTTGTCACTGTTGTGTCTTCCGAGAGTAAGCCTTTTCCAAGAAATCCCAGATCTCGACCATCCATTCTCGATCGACGGGAGTTACACTTGGTACCATCTTGTCAAGACTTGGCTATGAGATTTTTTCTTGGATAACTATTTATGCTACCCTTTCTTCTTTGTGTTGTCAAGCTTTAATAGCAAGTTGACTGTAATTTTTCCTCTTATGACATGTCTGAGCTCGAAATTAGTAAACGCCTCTTTAAATTGGGTTGCTAAATGAAAGTGCTTTATCATCTAGGGCTCCTTAGTATGAAAATCTCCATTTAGTTGTCAAGTGATGAGTTTGGAGTCACTCCAACACTTCACATGCTTGGCTCCCACTTCTTTTGCTGACCTCAGATAAGCTTAGAGGGCTTCATACTCAAGTTGGTCGTTTGTTGTTTCAAACTCGAACCGAAGGTATTGCTATAGGATTACTCAATTCGAGCTTTATAAAATAACTCTTGTCTCGTTGCCTTTTGTGTTTGATGATCCATCTACGTATAGCTTCCACAATAATAACTCTGCCTTTGTTGTGGTTGCCAACTTAGCTATAAAGTCTACTAGGCATTGAGCCTTCATAGGCCCCCTTGATTCATACTTGATTTTGAATTTCAATAGCTCAACTAACCAAGCTATGATTCGGCCTACGAGTTCTGGTTTCTTCAACACTATTCGAATAGGACGATCAGTTCAAACCACTATCTAATGACTCTAGAAATAGGGCCTTAGTCTTCTAGCAAAAGTGGCTAAAGCTAAGGCTAACTTCTCAATAATCTGATACCGAGTCCCTGCATCTTTTAGGACTCCACTAACGTAGTAAATATGGGTCTTATTTTTACCCTCTTATACCACGATTACTGAACTTATGGCGTCTTCTTACACCGCCAAGTACCAAATCAACTTTTTTCTTGGTTGAGGTCTTGTAATTATAAGCAGTAAGGCAAGGAGTTTTTGAGCTTCTGAAAGTTACCTTCACATTCTTCATTCCACTCTGTCCCCTCATGTTTTTTCAGCAATTTGAAGAAAGGCCTAGCCGTGTCAGTGACTATTGGCGGGAATCTAGATAATGTTGTTGAATGGCCTGTGAGCCTTTGGACTTCCTTCAAAGTATTAGGGCTTCTCATTTCAATGATGGTCATACACTTCTCAGGGTTAGCTTTTATTACCCTATGAGTAAGCATGAACCCAAGGAATTTTCCGCCTAGTACACCGAAAATGCATTTATCTGGGTTTAGCCTCATAATGTATTTTCTTATTTCTTGTGAAGATTTATGCTAAGTCTTCTGCATGAGAGGGGGTTCTCGAGCTTTTGAACACCATGTCATCAATATAGAATTTTAGATTTCTCCTAAGTTGCGTAACAAATATTTTATCCATCAGTCTTTCATATGTTGCTCTGACATTCTTCAGACTAAATTGCATAATCGAGTAATAATAATTAGTTGTATCCGTCATGAGTGTAGTATTTTCCTCATCCGGCTTGAATATTGGGATTTGGTTATACCCAGAATAAGTATCTAAAAAGCTAAGGATGTGAAATCCAGATACTCCATCGACCAGGTGATCTATACTCAAAAGCAAGTATAAGTCTTTAAGGCAAGCTTTGCTCAGCTCTGTGTAATTGGTGCACATCCTCCACTTCCCATTAGATTTCTTTACCATTACCACGTTGACCAACCATGTGGTGTACTGTACCTCTCTTATAAATCCTACATTCAGGATTTTCTTTGCCTCTTCATCAATAGCTTTTCCTCTTTTAGGGCTGAGTTTTCTCTTTCTTTGCAAAACTAGTCTAGCCTCAGGATAGATGGCTAGCCAGGGACAATGGAACTTGGGGTTGATTCCAAGCATGTTTGATGTTGACTATGCAAATAAGTGTGACATCTTCGTTATCAATTGGGCTATGGATTCCTCTATTTCTTTACTCATCTAGTATCTTAGTTTGGGACACTGATATGGTTCTTTGTCAAGCTAGAAGGGTTTCACTTCTTTAGTGGGTTATACTTTCGGCTATGCTTCTTTAGGGTAGAGCTCTGCTTGTAACGACCCGCTTTCGTTACCTAACTAACAAAATCCAAGATTTTATTTCTTATTTAACTGGAAAGTGCTTGAATTGGTGTATTTATGAAAATGCTGTCAAAATTTTCAAAGATCTAAAACTAGTAGTTAGAAAACAAAACCCAAAGATAGATCATTCATATACAAACATATGTTTATATCTCTTTGCAAGGTAATACTAAAACCCTAAATTGGTCCCACTATACATATATGAATGACTATAAAACAAAACAAAAGAAACACTTCCAAGCATGTTTACCCATGATGCTTCATAAAGAATGATCCATCTCTAAAAGGAAGACCTACCTAAACGTCATCTGCTCCCCCGTATGTGTAGTTCGGGATCATCACAGGAATGAACCATAAGTGCAACATTCAAGGGTAAGCTCACTAGAACAAAAATTCATATACAAATAGACCAAAATAATTTATGGAGAAAGGTAGATAACCAATTTTATACACTTTGAAAATACTCTACATAAAATAGTAAGTTTACTAAAATCAGTTTATATAAAACATCATTTGTTATCAATCTTTACTAAACTTCAAACATTTTAGCTCAATTATTTCAAATGAAACACAACAAAATCAAAACCACATACACATCAATCCTCCCAATTCTTTTATCATATTCATTCATCACAATCGTCATACAATTTACTCACAACAACAACCAACTAGGCCACAGTCATCACAACTGACATACACTAGTAGCCAACTATAATACATTAAATTCAAACATCAACACTAACTCTACTCCCATGAGTTTCAACACAGTATGAGTAGTCCCCATTAGCCACATCCCCTAACATAGTCTCCTCATTGACCATTTAGGGAGTCTCTTTAGTTGACCCTACGAGGGAAGTGTGATTTTATCAAACATAAATGGGTGTGACAATAACTTACTGCTATAGGTTTACAAGACCTTACATATATATGGATTCGTCCACTCGTCTGCTTTATAGGCCCATTCAGCATTAGTCGTCATGAAAACCCCCAACACTAGGTCTAGAGCCCACCAAACACCCTCAACTTATGTTCATACTCATATGATCGTGCACCAATTGTGCACTTGTTTTACACCAACGACAATAGTACATTTTGTGCACCCACTGTGTACTAACAACAACAATAGTTCATTTGTGTGCACAAATTGTGTACCCACTGTGTACCAATGGCAACAACAGTGTATTTATGTGCACACATTGTGTATAAACGAAAACAACAACAACAATAACAATTCATTCCCTATATGATGCGTAAAATATGTAAGGCTCGCACAAGGGCGAGTGTACCTTACAGTAACAGTGGACTCGAAAGTCCAGATATTGAACCCAAAGAACTAGTTGTATTCTCAATTAGTCAAGTTTATTAAATTAACAATTGAGGTGATTATGAAGAGGATTTAAATATTTTTATGGTTTTTGTTTTTAGAAGAAAACAAATGCAAATAAAGGTTTTGAGTGATTGATAAGAATGACTAGGAGTTATGACTCACTAGTACAAATTTTCCCTCAATCCTAATATTAAGTAAATTCTTTTCCTAGTTAATTACCGATTCCCAAAATCAACTAAAGTCTATGATCAAGGTAAGATGTTCTTTACCTTAAATCAATACTCCAATGATCATGGATCTATCAATTTAAGTCAAAGGATAAAATCAATTCTAGATGATCAATTAAAGATTAACTAATATATCAGAGATTACCCAATCAATTTGATCATACAATTTGGTGCAAAAACCCAATCAATTTGATCATACAATTTGGTGCAAAACATTCTTTATCTAGATCTACCAATTACATGCAGATGATCACTACTATGCAATTGATTAGCTATTAGAATGGTCGGTTCCAATTAAATAGTAAAAATAAGGAAAATAATTAATTAACATAAAACAATGATTAAGAACAAGGAGGGGGATACAAATGGACAGTTACATCATAACCCCTGGACTAGGGGGACTAACCGCTCATAGTCAAAGTAAAACTAGCAATCTTTATACAAAATAAACATATACATACCAATAGGCAGGAACGATGACCACGATATGTCCTAGCGATGTTGCCCACGCTCTTTAGCTCTCAATGTTCTCTCAAATTCATAAAAAGATAAAAGTGAGAAAATATTGTTTTTTTAAAAAAGAGAGACCTCATACCTTATTTATAATATTTTGTAGAGGTTATCCTTCTATCTTTCCTTAATTAAAGAATATTATCAATTAGTATTTAAATCTGGCAGGTGATCCCTGCCATCTTTAAGTGATAGGTGACACAGGTAGACCACAGATGTATAAAATTACCTCACACGTACAAATTATCATGACCGTGGTCTTCTGATTGCCTCAAAAATTCATGACATTTAACTTTTTTCACATGAAACCTCTTAAGCACTTATCTTTCACAAACTTACACTAAATCGTGAGTTTTTCCAAATAAAATATATCGAAATGCATGAATATGTCATAAAAACTCACATCAAAATACAATCAAATATGGATTTATCAATATACACCAAATGAGTCAACTAAACTTCTTGGGAAATAGTTTCCATTACTCTGACACACCATTCGAAGTCAAAACATAGGGGTAGTACTTGGGGAGATACTCCATTAAGTGAGACACCTAGGTCACTTTAGTGAGGTGGAGCTTCTGGTGTCTCCCAAGTATACCATTTTCAACAATAACAAAAATCTACCCAACGGATATAGCTAACTCCTTTCCACACACAAGGATGGTTCTCATACAAGACATCCACTATCATTGACATTCCATCTCCATTAACAATTCATCATAAACTCATCCACATTTCATTAAGATCTCAATATCATATTCAACAAAATCCTTTCCAATTCAAAAATCATATCACACACATCACCAAAATCACTACCCTATCAATAGTATATTCACCACACTAGAGAACATAATCATATCATCATCATTATATATAATGTTCTTAACAATATAAAGAAGATTCATAGACTATTCAAAATATTCCAACATCAATTCACACTCACATGATACTTATCATCATATTAAACATCAAAGTTTAGTAAGTTAAATCATATATAGACAAAACTTTGTTTTCCATTAATGTTGTAATCATTTCAATAATACAGTTATCTTAATAACAATTAAACACTTAGCATCGTGGCCTAGCATCAAGAAATGATCTTCCATTCTTACGCCAAGCCACAACTCATTTGGAGTTATATACTTCATTTTGTCACTTTTTGGCCCATCCAAACAAATTCTCATTGGGCCAAAAACCCCTAGAGTGAAAAACACCATTTTGTCACTTGTTTGGAGTAGCCAAACGCAAATCTAGCTGGGCCAAAACCCCCCTGAAGCTTAAAGCTCCACTTTATCTCAGTCTGGGCCAATCGAAACAAGCTCTCATTGGGTAAAAACCACTTTGGGGCTTAATTCTCCATTCTAGCATGCTCTAGCACAACTAAACCAAACTCTAGTTGGGTCCAGTTGAAAAAGGGCTATGAATTTTGCAAGTTCCACTGTCATTAATTCATAGCCACTCATACTAACCTTGTCCTAAGACTCACCCAAACTCAGACATCAATAAACACCAAAAACATCAAAATTCCAAGCATTAATCACACAACGGAAATATTAATCAAATATAATTTAGAGCTTCCCTTACCCTAAGAATTAACCAAAAACTTTGAAGAAGCTATGGAGGAGGCTTGGTGATCCAAGAATGATCTTTACTTAGCTTTTGCTATGAAATCAACTAGAGGAGACCTAGATCAATGCCAAAATAAGCTTCAATTAAATTTTGATCTTTCAATCAAGAGTTTGGATGAGACCCATTTATCAAGCTCTTGGTACAAGAAAAGGAATGAACCAAAAGATCAAAGCAAGAGAGAAGTAACGAATCAACTATGGAGCTCTAAAGAAGTAGGAAATGGATCTTCTAGGTGGAACAACTCAAAATATCCTTATGCTAGGAAGTAGGTTTCTCTTGAAAGAGAATAAAATGAAGGAAATGGGAGAGAAAGGATGAGGTTCAATGTTTAAGGCTAAAGAGATAACTTAAAATTGCTACCCTTTATTTCTTCTAAGCACACCCCCTTTTCTCTACAACAAAAGGAAACTCACCTATAAGTGCCAACAATCTCATACCCCACACTTTAGGTCAAACACTCATGAAAGTTATCAACAATGCTACATCACATAACAAAACAATCATTTATTAAATTCAATTATAAATATCATGATCTAAATTTAATTTCCTCTTGTAGTATTTATCAAACATTCAACATACTTTATGAAAATCCATAGTGTTACAATTGGATTCTTTGCTGAGTGGGAAGGGTTTCAATTCTTTAGTAGGTTCTGCTCTTGCCATTGCTTCTCTAGGGTCGACCTTTTATTCTCCTAGGTTGTTAGTAAGAGAAGTGCATGCTATCAATTGTACTTTGGGCTCTACAACCTTCTTTCCCTTGGCAATCTTGAGACTTGCAGCGTAGCACTCCCGTGCCATCGCTTGGTTCACTCTAATAGTGATAATCTTGCCACTCATACTGAGGAGTTTCATTGCTAGATGGGGAGTTGAAATAATAGCCCCTAATTCATTAAGTGTAGGATGCCCAATTAATATATTAAATGAAGTAAGAGCATTAACCATGAGGTACCTGATCATGATGGTTTTTGAACCGTTCTTGTCTCTAAAAGTGGTTAGCAAGTTGCGTGTCCCATCATGTTAGTTGTCTCTCCCAAGAAGCCTATAAGTTGTTTCGAGAACGACTCAATCTAAATTTTGGGAATATCCAATTGTTTGAAGGCAGACCAATAGAGGATATTAGCTGAGGTCTCTTGGTCAATCAAGACTTTGCACACTAAGAAGTTAGCAATCTCTTACATGGGATCATTATTCATTCACTTTATCCCCTCAAAATCCTCATCTATGAAAGTGATGAGGGGTAGGCTTTTCACGATCTTCTTTTCAACTGTGACCAAGCTGACAATCTTAAGGTTGCATACATAGCATTTGCACACCAACTTTGAGCTTCCACCTCCTACTATCATATTGATCCCACCTCAAATTTGAGTTTCAGGTGAGGAATTCTCATCCTTGCGTTGCGCTTTTGTTGTCTCCTGAGTCTGGCTGCCTCTCGGCTTTTATCGCACTCTTTTTCTTGCTCTTGTGAAGGTTCCTTATCCTTAATTGATCTCTGTAAATGTCCCTTCTGGATCAATTTTTCTATCTTTTCCTTGAGGGTAGGGCATTCTTATGTGTTATGACTAGCGACTCGATTATAAAGACAATATTTGGACTTGTCTGCTCCTGGTGGACGTCGATTCTTAGCCAACAACTAAATTAACTGTACACCGCATGCTTCCTCTAGTACTCAATTTCTACTCTCTGTCAATGAAGTGTAGTGGTTGAATTTGGATCAAGGAATTCTGTCTCTTCTGGACATTCCTCTACTGCAGTTGCTCTCTGTGGATGAATCATACCTGAATGAGAGGGATCTAGAGGCTATGTAGGTAGGGACTATACAGTTGATGATGACTTAAAGGAATTAATTGGTACTACTTATACTAACAAGATGCATCTAATTTTCAGTAGCCTATCACTTAAGAATTCCATAGTTAAACATGATTGACTTGGAGTAGTTATGGATGGGTGACCTTCTAGGAAGTTTTCCAAAAAACATATGAGTGAGGACAAAGCACGCCGAAAAGTATATTGGTTTGTGGGGATAGTCAATGATTTTGAGAGCAGTTGAGTGATGTCAAAGCAGATTGACGAGGTCTTGAAAAGGACTACCTACAAAAGGTTCTGACCAACAAGGATGTTGAGTGAAGTGTCACCGTGTGAAGTGTAATAGTATGAGAGTCGTTGAAAAGTCAATATTTAGGGGTGTTACACTCCCGATCTTGATTTCTCGCTTCACTGGTTTCCTTAATAATTCACCATGTACTTTCTCTTTATTGAATCTGGTCATCTCTTCCATTTGGATGAATGTGGTAGCCCTTGCACACAACTTGTCCAATGTTGCACAGGCTGTTTGAGAAAGGACCAGATTTCAGAGCCATGATCATCGAGGTAAGTGATACTTCTAGAATTAGGTCTCAAATTTGGATTGAAATTGATGAGAACCTCTCCATGAAGTCTCTTAAGGACTCATCCACGTCTTGTTGAATGTTAGCAAGTGCCATTGTTGTTAAGTGATGTGGTGTGATCATCACAAAGTGCGCTCTGGAACGCATCTTAATAGCCACGAATGAATCGATGGAGTTTCTCGGCAAGCAAGTATACCAATGAAGTGTTGTGCCTTTAGACGTGGTTAGGAACACTCGACACATAATGGCATCATCATTCGAAAGCATACTCATCTATGTGACGAATGCGTCCACGTGTTAATCTGGATTCAAAAGCCTATCCTAATGATTGATGGTTAGCATCTTCCATCCAAGCAGAAACTGTGCCTCCATAATCCCATCAATGAAGGGGTGAAATCGAGCGTCAGCATTTGCTGCTCTTTGAATTAGTTGTGTGACAAAGGTAGTTCCTTTTGCCACATCGTATCAGCCTCATTGGTCCTTGTCTGATGGGTCTAGTGGGTTGTAGCTGTCTCGATCAAATTTGCACTTTGGTCCTCTTGAAGCTTCAAGTACTGCTCCCTAAGAATGACATTCTCCTTTGGAAGGTTCTTTGTTTCAAGGTGTTCATATCTCTTTGTAGGGTAATGATCAACGAGGGATCATCAAGCTCCTGACGCTAGGGACCCGCTGCATTTGCTGGGTTCCCTTTTTCAGGGGCTCCCATGACAGGCATCCTTGACACAGTGGATTCCTATTCACGTGGTCATTTTCCTTGGTTGACGGTGTTGGTGTCATTGATGTTCGTAGCCATTGATGATCTAGTGGTCGAAGGGAAAATTTTCCATCAGCCCCACGGTGGATGTCAAATGTTCTTATCAAATTTGGCAGAATCTCCTCACGATGATGCTCCTTCGTGAGCTCCTTCACAAACAGTGGTGACTCTGACGCTCAAGTTAGTGGTGTAGAGGTAAGAGTAGTTATCTTAAAGTCAGTTGGATTAGAGTTCATTTACTTAAACCTTGAGAACCCTTTTTATAGAGGTGAAATTGAATGATAAGATCTTAATTTCTCTCATAAGATAATTTAAATAGGAAAAAATATGATTCTATCTTTATTTTTCCTCTAATAATAGATAACTTCCGATTTTAGGAGATTTATTTTATCTTTTTGATAAAAGATAGATTTTTCCTCTTACCTTAATTAGATTTGCTAGATTTAATAACTTTCTATAAAAGTTAAATTCTATTAATCTAATGATTAAATTACATCACATTTTTGTGATTATATCGTTTAAAAATTTCTAAAAATGTAATTCGATTGAAATTGAGAAAATAGCTTACGCAATAACATTAACTATCATTTAACCACAAATCATCTTATATATTAAGAGAAGTGCTGCCAAAACACTCTTTACACACACTTTTTTTCTAACACAAACTCTCCTGTTGATTGAAACTTATTGAAAATTACAAAATTAAGAGAGAGAGAGAGAGAGAGAGAGAGAGAGTAATTAAATAAGAGATGAGACCAACAAAAATTTGTGATTTTCAATAAATATTATCCAATAATAAAGAGTGTGTTAAAAAAAGTGCGTTGTTAGCATTTCTGTAACACCCCGTAGGCCTCCGGTGCGTTAACATTAATAATATCAGGTTAGCGCTTAAGAAACATCAAATAGTATTCAGCGGAAGCATCGAATCGTTTTTCTTGATTCATTATGTATGGAATAACAACACTAAATCACAGATGAATTACTTGCTGATCCAGTTTCTCAAAGCATATCTCAGAAACCAAACACTTTATTG
>PYAF01005332.1:45596-61632 GCA_007407185.1 Glycine tomentella | reverse complement strand
ACTTCCCCAAGCTCTATTGTCCTTTCCAAGCCTTGAGTCTCGTCCACTCTCAAGTTCTCTGAGGTTTCTCGCTGGAGAACTCAAACTCTCACTCAAATGGGATTTCCAAACAAAAGGACGAAGGATTTCAGCTTTCTAATCGGTTTAAACAAGGTTTAAGGTCACAGGGAAGTGTTTAGGCTGAGAAATCAAGTCCTAAAAAGCTTAAGGACTTCAACCATGGAGGTTGGGCTAAGGGGAGGAAGAAGAAATGGAATTTTCCTCCATTTCTCATGTTTTGGCCTTTAAATACCAATTCTGCCGACGTTCCCACGCTACCCACTTGGACATCCACCCTACCCACTTGGGATGACAGACAGAAAATGCCATTTCTAGGCCACTTCCCACGCTACTCACTTGGACTCCCACGCTACCCACTTGGGATGGCAGACAGAAAATGCCATTTCTAGGCCACTTCCCACGCTACTCACTTGGACTCCCACGCTACCCACTTGGGAGGCCAGACAGCATGGGCATATTTGCACATCTGGCGCGGGTCGCGCCACACTTCACGTGGGTCGCACCGAAGGCCAGAATAGCTTATTTCCACTCTTTCTCAAGCGTTTAAGCCTCCTTTCAAGGGATTCCAAGGCCTAAGAATATCTCCTCAGTTATAAGCTTAATCCTAAGCTTAACACATGCTTAATCCAGGCTTAAACATATGCTTACGAATTCAAGCTATTACAATTTCTCTATATATTAATAGTGATTTTAATTGTAATTGATTGATACTGTATATTTTTTTCACATTATAATCATTAAGCTCATAAAACATTACTTAAATTTTTAATATCATGCCATACATTAAAATAAAAGTGCTATAATATATTAATTAATTTGTAAATCATATAAAAACTTTCAAACTTAATATACCAACATAATACCCCTGTCATGCACATGTGTTGAGTTTATAATTTATGATTTTCTTATATAAAATAATTATGAATATTCACAAACATATGAGATTGTGGGTGAGGATGACAATGGACAGGGTGAGCGCATGTATTAGTCACTCTTTACTCGTCTCGCCAGATAAATATTGTTCATTGCTCGCTCGTTACCCACATAGTATCCGTTAAACGAATACCTATGATTTTTTTAATATTTGAGAATATTTGCGGATACCCATGAATATTTTTTCAAAAATAAAAAAATAGTTTAAAAGTATTTTAACAAACATTTTTATTGGAATTTTATTTATTTTAATATTTTCTTAAAAAATAAATTTTAATAGTTACAACTATATTTATTCAAATATTCTACAATCTAATAATTAAAAATGCCCTTGAATAATTCTAAATAAATAAATTTTATGAACTCTAAACACAATTATATAAAAATTACTCTCTAAAATATAAAATGTAATAAAAATACACTAAAAGATAAGTCCAAATAAAATTATACTCCAAAACATAAGTACAAATAAAAAATATTTACATATTTAAGCTTGGTAGAAAAAGAATAATTAAGTATTTAATATTAACGAGTAACATGTATCCGTAAGTATGAGTACCATGATATTCGCCCTTGTGTCCATTAACAAACAGGTTATAACACCCTGAAATTTCAATAACTGCAAATATACGTTATATGAATTATTCTTGATGTAAGTATTAGATAATGAGAAATTTGGCTGGTCTATATTTGAATTAATTGGGTGAAATATCAATTAGAGACATTAAGGAAATGTTTGAAGACAAATGACCATATTACCCTTTCCTTAAATCAGAAATTACAGAAATGCCCTTAAGGTGAAAATGACGATAGTGCCCATGTATATTTTTAAAAATTACAAAAATGCTCATAGATATTTTAGTGAGATATTTTAAGATGAAAATTATATAAATGCCTTTGGATATTTTGAAAATGACAAGAATACCCTTAGATATTTTTGGCTAGATATTTTATAGTGGAAATGACAAATATGCCCCTAGGATGAATGATGAATTTACCATAATGCCCTTCAGACCAGAAATGACCAGATATCCTTAGAGATTTTGTGAGAACCTGATGAAATTACAAAATACTCTTGACTGGCAGAATATCAAAATAGTTTGTGACAAGAAACTCTAGAATAGAATTTCTATGAATTTTATAAGGTGACAACTTTGAAACATTATTCAGAAGAATTCAAGCATTGAAAAAATAATAAATAGAATCTATAGAATTTTCTATAAATTGTGGGGTGTCCAGATTTATTTAATAAAATGGTTTAGTAATTTTAATGATCAAAAATAGTACAGACCAATCAGAATTAAGATAAAAGCAGTCTCGTATGCAAGGTTGTGTATCACTTTGCTTGTAAGTAATTTTAACTGTAATTGAAGTCAATTTTTGGAGATCTCTAGAGTTCTATTATTAGGTAAAAGAGTTCAAATCAAACTTGACTTCTTTCAAGAAAATGCCATGTGAAAAACTATAATTGGAATTAGATTTTTATTCATCATAAAAAAATGACACATGTAGCATTCAAGGAAGTAAAATTTGTCTTCCTTTCCCCTTTAGCTTGAAGTTCATGTGTAGAATGGTGTAGAATGGTGTAGAAGGAAGGAGAACATTCATGAATAAGCCACTTGTAAAGATCATGACAAGTGAAGAGACACTTGGAAGAAGCCATAACACATGTACACAAGATGAGAAGAAAAATATTCTCTTGTCTCCTTTGGTAGTTCACGTGAACAAGGAGGAAAATTGGAGAAGCTTCAAGACATGCCAACTAAGTGGACACTTGTCAAAGGAAGCCTTATGATGAAGACAATTGGTAGAACACTTGTAAGGTGTATGATAAACCTAGAAGATTTTTCTTATAAAGTAAAGGAATCATAAGGAATCTAGTTAAAATGAAATGGAATGACATGAAATTTAGTTACAATGAAACCAAATGAGAGTAAATAGTTAGGAAGGGTAGAATTGTCCATGAATATTATATCATTTTCCAACCACTATATAAAGGGGTGAAGGGGTCCTTAAGTGCAAGTCATTTTCCCAAGACATTTCCCTACATACTTTCACGTGAAGCTCTCCCTCATACCTCTTTCATTTCATTTTCATCCTTCCCTTATTAAAGCCTAAATCAAGTAAGAAAAAGACTCCACATCTCCTTGAAGATCACGTGGAGAAAAGGCTAGCATCTTTAGGGAAAGTTTGTCAAGCTTTGAAGGAAGAAAAAGACAAGCCTATTAAGAGGTTACAAGGTATGTATGAGGAAGTTTTGTGGTAAAGATAATTTAAGTATTACTTGTGTTTGAATAAGTATGTATAGGGGAGTTTATGCTTAAATAAATGTTGAATGTTATTTTGTTTAAATAAATGTTTTTGAGTGTTGTTTTGTTTAAATAAATGTTTGGAGTTCAGATGTTGTTGAGTGTTTCTATGAATTTCTATGAAGTTCATGTGTTGCTAAGTGTTTTATAAATCTCTATGAACTTCATGTGTTTCTATGAAGCGATGTACATGGATGATATGTTAAGTTTTTGTACATGAGTAATAAGCTGAGTTCTGTACTTGATTAATGTTGAGTTTCTGAGTAAAGCACATGATACGGTAAATGAGAAGTGGTGTTATTTTGATATTTTGTCTGGCGGGGGTTAATCCATGTTATTTTGATATTTTGCCTGGCGGGGACTAGTCCGTGTTAATTTGATATTTTGTCTGGCGGGGGCTAGACCGTGTTAAAATAAAAAGAGAATCATGCATCATATAATTTTTGAGGATGTTGTTATGACTATCTGTACATTGTATGTATGCTGTTGCTTAAATTATGTTTATCATGAACTTACCCTGTATTTTGTGTATGTGGTTGACACCTGCCATGACCTCGATTTTATTTGGGCGAGCAGATGAACAACAGAGAAAGCGATTGTTAAGAAGTTTTGTTTGAAGATGTGTTATTTGAAGAATGTTATGCTTAAGGATGTATTCTATTGAGATAGAATGATTTAGTTATTTGTATCATGTAAAAAAAAATCGAAATCAATTTGTACTCTTATTTTACATTACATCAGTGTAATAAATATTAATCAGTAATGGAAATCTTTTTGAATATCAGTTATTAGTAAATTTAGTTTGGTATTTTTAAGCAAGTTGAAAAGAATTTTCATCAAAAATCAACAAAATAAAAGATGGTAAATTGAGGCGTTACACATGTAGTGTAAATACATGTCATACTATCATTATCGTGAGTACCCACTAAAGATACTCATTTAGTGAAAATTTTAACAGCAAATATCTTTGGGTATGAATTTCTTTGTCATTTCTAGTCTTACATACTAATTTTAACTATATATGAAACAACTTACTATATATTATTTTCACAATATTTATTTAAATGGTAAAATATATTTTCTAAATTTTATAATTAATTGGTTGAGCATAAATAAAAACATTAACAAATATTATATTAAATTCATAATTATATTACTCGATTGATATTTTAATTTATTTTAATAAAGATTTTTAAAAGTTATGACAATTCATAATATGGATGATTTTTGTTGGAATGTAAATAAACTGAAAAATAGAAGAGAGACAGAGAGAGAGAGAAATCACATGTAGGATAAATATAATGATAATTTTTTTATTTGATTGAATTAAATTTAAAGTATTAAAGTGATAGTTAATGTAATTTATTATAATAAATTTTACTATAAAATACCAATTAACTTATTAGTAATATTAATTTATTAACATCAATCTATTGGTTAATTAATATATTAACATTTTTTTGATAGAATTAGTTTATTAACATGAATCTATTATATTAATGTTAATTGATTGCATTTAATTGTTAATTATATTTGTTTGAATAAAATAATCTCATTTAATATTTTTTAGAAGAAATGAATATGAAATTGTCAGGTGATATTATTCATAGAATAAAACTTATATATATATATATATATATTAAATTTAATATTTAGTTTCATTCGATTTGTAGGAAAATGGTTATAGTTTTTCATATTTTCAATCACATGAAAGGTTAGTAAGAAAATGTTAAAATATATTTTTTATCTTCTTAAATATGAAAATATTTAGAATTTGTCTTTATAAAATTTTTAGTACTTTCTTCGTCCTTACAAAATTGAAACATGTTACATTTTGGTTTGAAGCAAGGTTCGAATGTTTGGACCTACATGTATTATTTTTTTACATTGATTATATGTATAATCGATGAAAAACATCACACTGAGATGTTAGATGCATAACCAATATAAAAAATCATCATCATAGTTTTGAATTCCGAACCTATGTTTGGATCAAAAAGTAAGTCATTTTAATTTTGTGAGGATGTAAAAGTACTCAATTTTACATGAACAAATTCATAATATTTTTATATTTATGAAGACAAAAAATTATTTATTTAAAAAATTAAGATTACAAGAGACGTGATGGTCTCATAGATAGGGGGTATGGGTCAGTTTGGGTTGAGTTTGGTCAAACTCGTGAGTCAACTCAATCAAATTTAAATAGCTTGGTTGGGTCGATTTTCAAAGAAAAAAATAAAACTCAATCTAAACCAATCTGTTTGTAAACGATTTGAGTTGGATTCGGTCAATAGATCAAAACATTTAAATTTTTTCTCTTTTTTAAAATCCAATATTTGTGTAAGCTAATTTTTTTGTTAAATGAAATATCAAATACGTTATTTATAATTGTTACTTGTAGTAAAATAGTGGAAAAAATATTAGGGGAGGAATTGCATTATTATTATAATCATCACATAAACTAACGTACTATGTTAAACATGATTTAAAAATTGAAATATAATAAACAAGCGCCACACCTAGAGATGTCAAAATGGGTTGGTTTGGCCTGACCCCCCTCAACCCACTCCTTAAACGGGCCAGCTTGACTTGGCCTAGTTAAAGTTTATTCTAGAAAAAAGTGCTATGGCCTAGCCCATCACGGGTTGGCCCACCAACCCACCTAAAATAAATATATATTTGTTTTTTTAAAGAAAATGCAACAAAAAAAAATCAATTTCTTTTAGAAAAATAAATTAGAAAAATATTAGTGAAATTAAATCTTCCGCTATCCACACACCACAAGACATATTATTACAAGCTAGAAGCCTAGAATTATAATAATAAAATTTTAAAAAATAGTCTTGAACAAAACGCTAAATAAAATAATGTTGAACAATAATAAAAAATACTGAAAGTATATTTTAGGTGAGTTTTACTTTATTTCTAGTTAAATGAACAAAATATTTTAAAGTCTTTAAAAAATATTATGAAATATTAATAGGTTATTTTTCTAGGTGGATTAGGTGGGTCAACCTGGCCCATCATAAGTTCAGCTCGGGGTGGGCTGGGTTGTAAGTGGATTGGGTCAAGTTTTACAATCAATTGTAATTTTTCTCCCTTTTTTTGGTCTGACCTGGCCTAAACCCGTTGTGAGCCAGGTTGTCCCGTGGATTTGGACTCATTTTGACAGCTCTATCACATGCACGAAGCCAAAAAAGATGCAAAAACTAAAATTATTTATAATATAATTTGATAATTTCAATGTACTTAAATAGTCAAATGAGTAATGTTAGTTGAAACTTCAACTAAATCTAAAATAATTTAAAATAAATTAAAAAATAGAATAAATATTCTACAATCAGTTTTGCTTCAAAAGATTTGAATCACAAAATTTGAATTATAGTAGTAATTAATTTTTTTAAATTTAAAATATATATTATATATGTTATATATAATAGTAATAATAATAATAATAATCATAATAATAATAATTTAATACCAATTAATGGGTCACATATGTTTAAGTATTAAAACTCATCATCCAATCTAAAACTCAACGAATTTGTATAAATTTGATTAAATTTAACCAAAACATAAAAATATTTAATCTAAATTATTTACATCAATTTGAATTGTGAATTACTATAGACATGAACATCCCTACTCATAGAGGATCACTTAGGGAAGTGGAAACGAGCACGTGAGGCGAGCAAAAAGAACAGTTAAGTTAGGGCGACATATTATTGCTTCTTCGATTCCTCATTTCTCCCACCTCAGCGGAATCCAAACCCAACAATTAACTGCATTGAAACCCTTTCCCTTTTTAATTTTAAATCCTTACTATTATTTATTGCTCCTCAGGCCCTCACAGTAATGCCCAAATCTACAACTCAGCAATTCCAATAATAATATTTCACATTTTATTTATTATTTCTATTATATACTATTAATATTAATATTCGCACCACCCGCGACACCTTTCTCTTCTTTCGTTTCGAATCCTTTCCTTTTCCTTCCTTCTCCGCCTCACCACCCTAACCCAACCCTCTCTCTCTCTCTCTCTCTCTCTCTCTCTCTCTCCCTCTCCAAAATCTCTCTCCCTCCCACCGTTATTTAGGGTTTTGGCATATCTCGATCCTTCACAATGGACGTTCGCAAGCGCGGAAGGCACGACATCAACCTTAACGGCGCCGTTAAGAAGACCAAGCAAGGTTATTACTTCTCCACTCTCTCCCCTTCCCATCCTCTCACATTTACGACACTCCCCAACGCCTCGTTTTCGCCCCGTCGTTTTACTTCTGCTTCAACGTCGTTTCACGTTTGCGCTTCCTAGCTAAGTCACTTAAAATTCTCACAAAAACTAATATATATATATATATATATATATATATATATATATATTACTATAAATTGATTTTATTTAAGTGAAACAGCAACTTAGGGTGGTTTAGTCTTTAATGTTCACAATGTTGCAAGTTTTTTTTGATGGTTGCTTTAGTAATTGTTAGCACGGGGTGGTGAATTGCACGAAATTGCGCATGGCCTAAGTTGAAACTTGACCTAATTAATATAATTCAGATTTTTTTTACTGTACGGAATATCTATTGGCATTGCCAATCACTAATCTCGGTCGGGAACCTGACTGACCACTAAAGTTGTGTTCTTTCTTTCCAATCATGTTTTCTATCAAAAGATCCGAATCCGAAACCTTACTTGAGGGGACTCAGTGGACCAACAACTTGTTTGGTGGCATAATTCCGATATATTATTACTCATAAATGAGGTGTTATTTTGAGAAAAAGTTCAAGGGTTTTGAATGGAGTGTACTAGATTAATAATAACGTAGAGAACGGTAACTGAGAAGAAGTAATTAATGTTTTGCAACAGAATTGGAGTCCTTATCAAGTGGTGTAGGAAGCAAATCGAAGCCATGTACCAAGTTTTTCAGGTTCTAATCTATTCCTATCTAATCTAAATAAATATATTTGGAAGTGCAGATTTTGTATTTTTAATGGTGTTATTATTATTATAAGTTATTTTAAGAATTAATTGTTTTAATGATGCTATAAAACTAATGAATTAACTGGGTTGGTATTCGAAGCTTTTATACAGGTACATATACTGGTCTTTGGTCTAATCAAGTGGTAACAGAATAATGGTTTAGTAATGGAGTACAATAAAGATGATAACAATTTGCAGGATGATCGTTGGCATTTGGAACTGAACAATATTATATCAAAGATAAATTGATTGTTTTCCTGGTTCATCTTTGCCTTGCTCCGTAATTAGTGTAAATGTTGTTCATTTAGTTAACTTAGTTAATAACAACTTTTCAGTTATTACTGCATTCTATTGTTTATGAACACACCTTTCAAGTGGTAAGCTATTAACAAACTACTATGGTGAACTTTTGTTGGTTGGGTCAGGTACTATTTGTCTAAATTATGTTATATGTAATATGCAATTAAAGTTTAGTGTCATGGTTGTGTCGTTACATTTTTCAGTAACTTGAACTAGCCAATTGTATCCAATCTTACAATGATTATACGAAACTGTTGATCAAGAATTAGAGGTGAATTTTGAGACGTCGTTTGTTGATTTAAAGTAGTCTCCAATGATAGTTTTAAAATCTTTCAAGCTTGCTTGTTAGGGATCTTCTTGATCAGCTTTGTAGCCTGGGGACTTCTATTTATTGACATCCTTTGTAATGTAAATGTATACTTTGCTTGCCAGTTCTAACCTTTGAATGCCTGTTTGCTGTGTTAACAAAGAATTAAATCACATATATGATAATTATTATGGGAAATTACAAAATAGTAATTCTTGGTAGAGATATTTCCAGATTAGAAATAGTTAATCATCTAATTTTTAATCAAAACCAAAAACTAATTGTTTTGGCTTTCAATGGTGTTCAAATTTGATTCTTGAGCAACCTTATTGACTTAATTACCACTTACGTGTATCATTTTTCCTAAGTTGGAAATAGTTTTTTCTGAGAATTCCTTTGTAATGTTATGTAATTATTATTAAAACTGTTGTTGAATACTTTATGAGAACCTTTTGTACTTTATCATAAATTGTTGTGTTACCATTCTGGGTATCACTTCTATAATGGAATTTTGTCCCTTGAATTTTCTCTGTGAAATCCAGTTTGACCTGCATTAATCAATAATTTGTAACAGTTATCTGAAACTCGGTCTCAACCTGAGGCTAACAAATATTTGTGCCGTTATCTCTGTAGGCTTAGTACCAAACCATCCTGATATGCACAGGGCAGGTAGATCCTCCCTGTAGAGCTTGTGGTGTGTTAGGGTTGTTTATCCTTGTGAGGTGGGCCAGGTGTGGGTTTAGATCAAATCAATCCTTCCCTCATCCTCTGTATAGAGGGGGAGAAATTTGTCACTTTTTTACTTGTGTTGTTATAAACTTTATATATATATATATATATATATATATATATATGAGTAAATATTGGCCATACAACCATACACAATTATTCCAAATTGTTTTAATTAGTTTTTATCAACCATCCATTTCAATTATATGGTTGATATTTGATCCTCACACATTCTCATTTCTCATTTGATATGCCCTCTATATATATCATGGAAAATTTAGTGTTACCAAATACCAAGATTGTAATCCACTGCACATATGGTCATGCAAACTTCTGATGAAATTCCCCTCAATGAGCACTCTCAATCAAGGTTCTGAATTGTGGTTTGGTTTTGTTGCAATCCTTGATCGTGTGGATAAATGTGGCCGCAATTGCAGTTGCAGTAACTTCAAAAACCTTGACATTGTGCCGGAATTGCGGTTGTTTAATTTTTTTTAAACCTTGCTCTCAATAGTCAATTCTACATCTGAACTTGTTTTAATTGGATACTGTAGAACTTCTGTGTTGGAGTTTAGAAATCATACCTTGTTAATTGATTTTTGCATAAAGAAACAAAGCCCAAGCCTGATTTCAATAAGAACCCATGCCCCAATGATCAGTTTCTTTAATAGCCCATAACTGATTTTGTTCAGTGAGAAGCGTGACAAGACAAACCTGGTAGTTTGGTGGGTGGGTGCTGTGTGATTTTGTTCTCTCTATGCAACTGATTCTCAGTGCATTTCTGTGCCACTGCAGTGTTTTGGTGGTTCTGACCAATGGCCATACTTACATTGTTACTATGTTTTGATTATGCTTTTGGCTTTTCTGCGTTTTTCTTATAAATCAGTTGAACTTCTGCTCTGCTTTTGCTATTACTCCCCCCCTTTCTTTCCTCAAGCACTTGACTGAGATGGGTGGGAATTGATGATTCATGACTAGGAGTGTGTAAGGTGGTTGGGTTGAGAAAACACAACTCTGGGACTATGTTTGCCCCAACTTTTCTTTGGTTTAAAAGATATTTGAAGCTTTAAATTAGAGTTTTAAGAATAAAGTAGAAGTTGTTTGACAGTTTTAGCTTAAAAGTTAACTTTAAACTAAAATCTTCATTTTATTGTCCTACATCGATTATTTTAGGGTGAGAGGGAGATTAGTTGAACTATGCAGATTATTTTTAAAAGTTACTTCAGTTAGCTTTTTTTTTTCAAAGCTACTTTACCCCCATTTTCTTTAATTAAAAGTAAGCTCCTTAATTTAACAGATTCTCTCTAAATGTGTTGCTTAGCTTCTCTTTTAAGCAGAAGGAAAATAAAAAAAAAGAAAGCTGGGCCAAACACTACCACACTTGTTTGCTTAGTACTAGTGAAAATTTAATCCTGTGAAGTGACTTAAAAGGGAAGAGTCCATTCTCTAAGCTTTTGGTGGAAATTGTATTTTTGTTCAATAATTTATCCCTCTGTTTGAAAATTCACCATCAGTTTTTCCCATCAATGGTTGTACACTTTGTTAAATGTATCAAAGCCAATGAGATAAGGTCATAAGCTAACAATAACATTGTGATAATCATTGTTCTGATAAATTTTCCCATTGATGGTTATATATTAAACAGAGACAATAATAAGTCATGGCTTCCATATGGCTACTTGTTAATTCATTGTTTTGCTATGATACAATGTTGCAATTATTAAGTATTGCTCTGTAGCTGCTAACTGGTCTTTACACATTATCATTATTTATCTTTTGTGAAATCAAAATAAGAATTTTCAGATTTTGTTGGGTGGATATAAAGTGGAGTGATTGTACTGTCTACAATTAAGCATTGAGTATAGGAAAGATTCATTATGCTAAAATGTTGACCTGGGTGCTCCTCTGCATGGGGGCCTTGCTGGATCTCTGCCCCATGTCACCGATATCTCTGTCTTGTGTTTGACTAATTGTTCCTGCTTTAGTGCTTCTCTTTCATGGACTTGGTTTTTGAGTTTCGCTGTTTCAAAATTTAATTCAACATAGCACATGCATGTCTTGCTAAATAATCCATGATCCCTTTCCATGTTTACATTCTTATAACTTAGGTTGTAGAAAACAGAAAACAAAAAGAGGCTTTCATTTTATGTAACAACTAACAAGTATTGATATGATGATCTGATTGTGCCATAACGTCTTTTGCAGCACTGCTGGCTGCCCATTTGGTGAGGGCTGCCACTTCTTGCATTATGTTCCGGGTGGTTACAATGTTGTTGCCCATATGATGAATTTAAAACCCACGGCTCCTCCACCAAGAACCGTTGCTGCACCACCACCCATCCTGAATGATTCTGCTCCATCTGCTGTTAAAACCCGCATTTGTAACAAATTCAATACTGCCGAAGGATGCAAATTTGGTGACAAGTGCCATTTTGCCCATGGTGAATGGGAACTTGGCAAACCTATTGCTCCATTAATTGATGATCATCATCGTCCTTTAGGACCTCCGGCAGGTGGTCGTATGCCTGGTCGAATTGAGCCTCCTCCTGCTATGGCTGGTAGCTTTGGTGCCATTTCTACTGCCAAGATTAGTGTAGAAGCTTCCCTGGCTGGAGCTATCATTGGGAAGGGTGGTGTGAACTCGAAGCAGATCTGTCGCCAAACAGGAGCCAAACTTTCAATTCGAGAGCACGAATCCGATCCAAATCTTAGAAACATTGAACTCGAGGGAACTTTTGAACAGATTAAGGAAGCAAGTAACATGGTAAAAGATTTACTTTTGACTGTGTCAATGTCTGCCCCACCAAAATCCACCCCAGGTGTTCCTGGTGCCCCTGCCCCCCCTGGAAGCAACTTCAAGACCAAGCTGTGTGAGAATTTTGCAAAAGGATCTTGCACCTTTGGAGAGAGATGTCACTTCGCCCATGGAGCTGCTGAATTGCGCAAGTCGGTAGTATGATTTTGTTTTTCCATTTGTATTAGCCAGGACTATTATTATTATCATCATTATTGTTGTGTTGTTGATGTTGTGCATTGCTACTTAGCGGTACTGAAATTAATTCTCGATGTTATAGTTTTGCCGTACTAAGTTAATTTTCAAAACTACTTTTTTGCGATTGCAAATACTGTTCTTTTTCTTAAAAATGATGATTTCACAGTAAGAACATGTTTGATTTAAGAAAAGGAAAATGCTAACCGGTGTTCTTGGTGAAAGAATTAAAAGGAATTTTATTTTATTGGAATGCATAAAATTATATTGGTTAGTAAGACTCAAAATGTTACCTATGATTATTTTGGGATACATAATGACAATTTTGTTTTGTTTTTTTAAAGATTTGTATATGAATTATTGATAATAAGTTATTATTTCACAACAGTAAATAAAACTAAAATAAGTTAATTTTTTTTTTTAGTTAAAACATGTAAAAGAAAATATATTTTCTCGCATGCCCTCAGCCTGTCTCGGCCGTGAAACTGATTAATTTCCGATCCTCAACCACAAATGTGCCTAATCATCAATATATTAATAATATGTTCTGTTTTGGACTTTTATTGAACTTGGGTGGTCAAGAAGCTTATCCAATGACGAAAGAAAACTCATTTGAAGCGAGACATATAGCAGGGTCGACTGTTTTTTTTTTTCCCAAGTGAATGATTTAATTGAAGGAAATGATCAGAAAATGATCTAAAGTTTTGAAGTGGATGAATTTTTTATGGTCTTTACCTGGATATGATTTTTAAAAACAAGGGTTGTCAACGGTAGTGGATCCAGAAAAATAATCAAGAGGGATAAGTTCAAATACATATCCAGAAAAATAATTATAATGTGATCCTTTTAGGTCTTATTTTTTGGAATTCCTTCATAATTGCATTATTGTCAATGCTTTCAAATACATCTTTTTTAATATAAGGCACTGAACAATCATTCAACCATTCATTCTCCATCCGATTACGAAGTGTAGTATTGATGTATTTCATAGCTGAAAATACTTTTTCCACATATGCAGTTGTTACAGGCAAAGTTAATGTTAACTTTACAAGTAAATAAACCAAATGATACATAATATTTTTTTTTTCAACCATCCTCTTAGTAAGATCAGCTATTCCTTGTAAATTCAAAAAATCAGGATCACTTTGTACATCAACAATATACGTGTCGAGCTGATATTCAAGCATGAAAAAATCATTCAAATCAAAATCTGAAGGATAAAAGTCAGCAAATTCACACAACTTATTTTTGTCAAATGCCAAGAAAGAGTTGCACGGATTTAAACATGTCATGCATTTCAACAAATTCGAACTAACTTCACTAAAACGATCATTCAGCTCTTCAAGTTGAGTATATCTATCACTGCATAAAATATGTCAACCTTAAAGTGATGCAGATGAGTAACTAGTCCTCTACATTTTGTTCTTCCTTGTAATGTAAGTACACTTTCCATATTAGGGATATCTATATTAGTTTGATACAAAATGCAGAAGTCTTCTGAAATAGATTATCCCACCCATTATCTCTCGTCTTCTGTAATAACATCTTTGAAACTTTTACAAGAGTCATAGTATTCACAATATCTTGATCTTTTCTCTGAAGTGCTTGTGACAACTCATTCGTTATTGCTAAGACCTTGATTATTGTTGATTTGAGGGGGAGCTCTTGAAGATTGAAGCAATGTAAAGACTTGGAAATGTTTTGACTTTCAACATGTTTGAAGGCTTGAAGATGAAGATTGTGATTAAATGTAAAAGGAAAGAAAGCTTTCTGTTGTTCCAAGTTCTTGCATGCATACCATTTATATTCATTTATGCATTATGTAACATCCCCAAAATTATAAAAATGTGATGATAGTTGGATACAAGTATGTTTAGAGAAAAATATATCGCTCTTTCCATAATGTAGAAATTACTAGAAAACCCTTAAGATGAAAATTTCAAAAATGCCCTTAGACATTTTTGAAAATAACCAAAATACCCCTAGGATGAATGACATAATTACCAAAAAGCCCCTAGGCCAAAAATGCTCAAATAACTTTAGAAATTTTGTAGAAACTTGATGAAATTATAAAATACACTTAGCTGACTAAGTATCAACATGTTTTATGACACAAAACTCTAGAATAAAATTTCTACAAATTTTGGAAGATGACAACTTTGAGGTTGTATTCAAAAAAACTCAAGCATCAGAAAAATATGGAAAAATGGTACATAAAATCTATAGAATTTTCTCTTAATTATAGGACGAATAGACCTACTTAATAAAATGGTTTAGTAATTTTAATGGTCAGAAGAAGTATAGACCAATCAAAAAAATAAGATAAGGATGTAGTCTAGAATGAAAGGTTTATGTATTGCCCTGTATAAGACTGCTTGAGATTAATTTAAACTATCATTGGGATAAATTCTTAGGAACATCTAGAATTATAATATTCAAAATTTTCTTTAGATAAAAGAATTCAAATTAACTTGGATTTCTTTTTAAGAAAATACCATTTTGAAACTAGATTTTTTATTCATCATTAAAAATGACCACATGTAGCATGAAACGAAGAAAAATTTGTATTCCTTCCCTTTGAGCTTGTCATTCATGTGGAGAAGCATGGAGAATGAGGAAGAAGCTTCTTGAATTCAGCCACTTGGAAGATAAGCCATAGGATGAAAACAAGTGGCAAGACACTTGTATGGCATGGATGCAAGGTAACATAAAAATCAAGCCAAGATTTCTCTACATTCTTCCATCTTGCACGTGGACAGCTGTAGACATTATATCAACAATCCCAACGGTCAAAAGTTACATATGTGAGATAGTAGTGTACCTTTAAAATTTTAAAGAGATCCAACGGTTAACGAATCCAGAATTAGAATTTTACTAAAACAGGTTTGGGATAAACTCAAGAATGGGCTACTCCACGAAAATGCAAGAGAAATGGAGAAACTTCATGATTTTGGACACTTGGAAGCAAAGGAGAAGAAGCTCTAAGATCATACCAAGTGGTAGGACACTTGGAAGGAAGAAAGGAAGAAGTCTTAAGATTATACGACACTTGTAAAGGAATAATGATGGCTTATGAGATTTTTTTCTAAGTAATCATTTCTTCAACACTATATTAAGGGAGGAGGAGGAACCTAAGTGAAAACCAATTCCAAGACCACTCCTTTCTTCAAACCTCACATGAACTCTCTTCCTCACACCACTTTCATTTCATTTCATTCCATTTCATTTTTCTTGCATACTTTCCTTTTCATCCTTCCTTTCATCCTTTTTACCTTTCATTTTCAAGTAGACTAAAAACAAAAACCCTAAGCCTTGCTACTTTGAAATCTCACGTGGAACTAGGAGCATTTAGAAGGATATCAAGACTCAAACTCACTTGAGGTAGGTGAAGTTTAAATCTCTAGTTAATCAATGGTTTAGGTTAAT
>PYAF01005332.1:22336-37992 GCA_007407185.1 Glycine tomentella | reverse complement strand
CTATGTGATATGTTTGATGTCCTGAATTATATGTTTTAAGTAAACGCGTGAAAACTTTTATTCGGAATTTTCATTTGAACCTTCATTTCTAAAATCATTCTCAAATTAATTTTGGGCGTTTATACTTCTATGAAAAAAAAAATCCGTAATTTATAAAATAAATACGAACTAAAAACAATAGGGGAAGCAGTCGTTTCATGTTAGGAATGAATGCTAAGTTAATAATAGATGTCTTTAACACTTGTTCTTACAAAGGGATTTTGAATTTTTCAGGTGTTAAGCATGTGCAGAGAAATGGTATGAAGCTTCTCCATTTAATCACAAGACCCATTGTTTTTTAATTTCAAATTTGGCATGTTTAAAGCCAAAAAGGGGGAGATTGTTGATTTGAGGGGGAGCTTTTGAAGATTGAAGCAATGTAAAGACTTGGAAATGTTTTGACTTTCAACATGCTTGAAGGCTTGAAGATGAAGATTGTGATTAAATGTAAAAGGAAAGAAAGCTTTCTGTTGATCCAAGTTCTTGCATGCATACCATTTATATTCATTTATGCATTACATCATAAAAGGCGTTAAGTAATTGTTTTGGAACTTAAAAAGAAGCTAAGTGTTTTGAAAAAATGACCTTAAGCTGGTTTAATCGATTACTTTACTTAAAGAATCGATTATATTGTTCTTCAAGCTTTCTGGAATTTATCAAGAACAATTTAATCGATTACATCATCATATTAATCGACTATTTCATTCTAGTATACACATAAATCTGATAGAATGACTGGTTTAATCGATTACCACTTATCTGTAATCGATTACTTGCCTATTTAGAAAAAGAGATCAGTCTGTCTTAATCGATTAACATTTATTGTAATCGATTATTTAGTTCATTTCATGTTTTGCACATAGTCTGCCTTTATCGATTACCATGTATTGTAATCGATTACTATTCACAAACATGATTTTTGCAAAGTCTGTCTTAATCGATTACACATCGGGATAATTGATTAAATGACTCGTTGCTGTAACTCAGAACCTACTATGAATACCTTTAGTCGATTACGGAAGCATGTGTAATCGATTACAAATGATAAACAATCGATTACAAGAGCTTATTTAATCGATTATTTCTGTTACTATTTTTAGTATAAATAGAACCCTTGCCTTGTCTGTTTTAGAAAACGATATAGAAATTGAATTTTCAAGCACTGAGCATTCTAAGAGCTTTCCAAGCATTCACAAAGGCTTTCTTCTGGGTTCTAAAGGTCTTGCTTCCAATAAAACAATAATGGGTCATTAGGATTTAGTGAAGCAAGTCAATTCATTTCAAAATTTAAGGAAAGGCTTGTTCTGCATATTGTTTCTGCATTCAACCTGGTATTTTGATTATTATGCATATCATTCTTGGATCATCAGGTGAATTCTTTCCTTACTCTTTTGATGGTGTAAAATTATGATTGAATCTTTGTATGTGAAGTTCCATTGTAATTGGTTTTTTTTTCTTGCAAGATTAGAGATAATGTTTCTCTAATGACAGCTGAGTAGTGTTCTCAGTGTGGGTGTTGCTTCTAAGGGTCTAATAGGTTTTTAGACTTCTGAACTTTATCTAGGGTTGATAAAGAGAAGCTTGTAAGGATAATATTTGTTATAGTGGAACTCTACTCTAGTGTTGAGTAGAAGAAACTGGATGTAGCCTCATAGCATTTGAGGTGAACCAGTATAAATTTTGTGTGTTCTCTCATTTTCTGCATAATTGTCAATTCTCTTTGTGAATTCTGTTTTTACATATTGTTTCTTGAGGCATTACAAGTCTTGGATTGATCTTGGATAAAGAATCTTGATTGTTTTTGAGATAAAGATACAAAGGGAAAAGAAACTCTGATTTTGATTCATCAAGTAATTTTTTAAATTACCAAGGCTAACCAATTCACTCCCCCTCTTGGTTAAGTGTGAAGTGTTCTCATATTTTACAATTATCAGGTTCAAAAGTAATACAAATTCAAAAGTTTGCATACGCATCATAAGGCCAGAGACTTCAGACCTTTTTGCATGTATAAGGGTTGTATCGTCTTTTATAATTTCTAACACATCAAGCACAGAATCAAACAATGTATACAGACTTACCAATGATTGGTAATGTGAGCTCCAACTTGTGTCCCCTGGTCGTGACAAACTCATTTCTTGATTCAAGCCTCTCCCTGATTGAACATCCTCGCTTGCAATACTTTTGACTATCTCATCAAATTGCTTTTCTCTCAAAATATCTGCTCTTTTACAAGAAGCACCAACTACATTACACACCAACGATATAAAATTAAAGAAGTCAATCAATGTGTAAACCTTTTTTGCACAAGCCATTAGAGCTAACTGAAGTTGATGTGCAAAGCAGTGAATATAGTAAGCATAATTATTTTCAACTAAAATCAAGCTTTTCAGACCACTGAATTGACCACTCATATTACTTGCGCGATCATAACCTTGACCACGAATCTTTGTCAAGCTCAAGCCATTTTTGGCAAAAATTAACTCAATCATTTCTTTAAGTGAACTAGCTGTAGTATCTGAAACATGAACAAAACCAAGAAAACGCTCAATAATGTCACCGTTGTAGTTCACATATCTTAAAACAATGACCATTTGTTCTTTAATTGATATATCACGAGCTTCATCAACTAGTATAGAGAAGAAATTATCCCCAATATTTGAAATAATAGCTCTGGTAACTAAACTAGCAACAACATTAGTAATATCTTTCTGAATTGAGGGAGCAATCATTTTGAGATTCTCTCGGGCATTATTCAAAGATACATTGTTTACCTTCTCATTGCTTTCACAAAGGAATTTTACAAGATCCACAAAATTTCCCTGATTCATTGAAGCATCTGTCTCATCATGTCCCCGGAAAGCCAAACCTTGTCGTATAAGATATCGAACACATCGAATAGAACCATTCAGACGAATACGATATTCCTGTTTGGATTTGTCAGAAATGCCAAACACAACAATGTCAATATGTTGATTTTGATTCATCAAATCTTTGGCAGCACTGAAGCACAACTTATGAATGCTTCCAAATTTCCCAATATGTTTAAGAAGTCATTGTTTGTCCTTCCATTTGCTAAATCCTTCTCCCACAAATGAATCATGACCACCCCTTCCATCACCATGCTCACAACTAAACAGATAACAATGCAAGCAAAATACAACATCTTTTGATTCACTATACTCCAACCAAGTGCCAAACTCATTGTACCATTGAGGATTAAATCTACGCATTTTACCCCCTATTAAGGATTGAGCAAGTTTTGGTTGACAAGGACTAGTCATTAGATAAATTCTTCGAATCATTTTCGTTTCTTGACCACTCTTTGCAATGCTCAAAATAGGAAGTCTTTTGCCCGAATCAGAAACATACAAATCATTTTCCTTTCTTGAACACTCATTTTGTTTATCTTGAACTAGATCAACAGATGAAGAAGATTCACATCGAGAACGTTTAGCACAACTACCACTTGAATTTGTAAAAAAAGAACCTAAATACCTTTCCATCCTAAAAAATGGCAAATGACAAAAATTAATCAATATATAAGTACGCACCTAATTTGAAAGATTGGGTTCTTTTTCTTTAGGTTTTTTGTTCATTATTAAACTATATACAAAAATTAATCAATATATGTTGAGTTGGGAATTTTTTTCAACTCGGCATTGTATGCTGTGGTAGGAATAGTAATGGCTTCAATCTTTGTTTTACAAAAGAAAAATGAGAAAAGCCACTACCATTAGTTTTAAAACGCAAAATGATTGCAAAAATCAAAGGAAAAGTCTTGCTTAACATGTCCCAATTGAACCTAGTTTAGAAGTAAAAAAAATTCAAGGAAATGAGAATTATAGATTGGAACAACAAAGGAAGCCAAGTGGGCCCTAGTATTAGACCTCATTTAGAGGAAAATGAGCTAAACAGCAAGTAACAGGTACTAAATAAAAAAACACTAAATAAATTGTTCTCTATTTCCCCTTTGTAAAAATTGATGTGTACCTGAACGAAAGCATAGTGCATAGAAACGGAAGTGCTGAAGTGCAGCCCTGGAGGTGTTGGTGGAGCGAAGCTCAGAACGTAGCTTGGAGTTAGAGCGGAGCCTTGGATCGAAGGTTTAAGGTGTTGGCGTGCCGCACTGTCGCGTATTGCACGAGCCGTGAGGAGGCTCTGCCTCTGGAGCTCGTCGGTGCTGCGGTGGCCGACGGTAGGCGGTGGCGAGCAGAGCAGAAGGATGTGACTTATGAGAAAGCAGAGCAGAAGCGCAGTGGAGAGCAGTGGAGGCTGGAGTGCGCGTGGTCTCTACTGTCTTTGTCTTGGATAGTTGGATATTTTTGTAAAAAAAAAAAAATTAAAAAATAGGGGTATTATAGTAATTTCATGCCAAAATTTAGGGGGGGCACTTGCCCCCCTGTCTTATACATAGATTCGCCTCCGGTTGTCAATGGATGGGTAAGTATATTCAAATACATGTAATGACATATTAAATTGAAAAAAATGACAATTTTGAAAATATCCTATTCTTGTTTTTGGAATGAAATCTTTGGTCTCCAATTTGCATATAGTTTGTTTCTTTAATTAAATGATTAATAGTTTGGTAAAACAATATATTATTTAACATTGTCTGGGACAGGTGTCGCGCTCTCTTTCATCCTCAACCAATTTTTCTGACGTGTCGCTTTCTTCTTCTTCTTCTTCAGCTTATTCAAAAAAATTTCTTCCTCAGCTTCACAAACGTTCAAATCACAAAGAAGTACTAATCCAAAGTGAAATATTTTTTGAAATCCGTAGTTATGCATACGTGACCTACTTAGGCTTGAAAAATAGCCTCTGTTACTTGCGGTGTATGATTTGACGTCGTCAAGCTAGGAATGCTACATTGTTATCTCCTCTACCTCAAGCAACATCCTTTGCATTTTGCATTTTCATTCTTCTTCTGCTATGTTAGTAACATGATCTCCATTTTTGGATTTCATCCTGCTACTGCCAGCTTAGTATTTCGCATTCGTTGTGGTAACTCCTGTACCCACATTTTGTTATATACCCATTTTAATGTTGGTTGTTTAACAACTATTTCGATTATTCAAATTTACACTATTTTGTTATTTACATTTACTACGTTGCTACTGCAGGTTGGTTGTGCTGGTACTCTCTGCATCTCCTACTTTATTACCAGCAGCTCCATTTTCCAAGTTCATCTTACTACTGCTACCTGATACTTTGGGTTTGCTTGTGGTAACTCATACATCATCTGCTACCTTTTTACTGCAAGTTTGATGTGGTACTACTGATTCATATGATTTACTAACGAACTTATGTGGTACTACTATTTAAAATTGGTTATCATCCTCTGAAACATTTGTAAAGAAGTTTATGTTACTTGTGTAGTTTTCGTTTTTTGTAAACTTGTTCCTTTGTTGTATTTGAAGTATGAAACATTTGTGAACCTGTTCCTTTGTACCTCCTCGATATATGAATCTCTTTATGATATGCTCTTTAAGATATGTTAATCATCCTCTTATAAGTACATCTTTGTAGTGTGTGAACAAAACATTAGCTGAGTTTGTGGTGTATCAACAATTAAACGTTTGTGAAGCTGTTTTTGTTATGGATGTTGTAAAATTTTGATATTTCTTACATTTTACAAACCTCTTTGTTTGTAGAGATCGAACAAATAGTAATGGCTGCTGGTAAGTTTTAAATTCATGTAATAGCAGATTTTAAGAGAATGTTTGTGCTATAGCCGATTTTACAAACATAATAGCATTTCTTTGTTTGTGTATTTGGTTAGCACTATTTCGTAGATTGAATGTTATAGCCGAAATTAATGATAGCAAGGAAACTTGGAAGATTGTTGTTCGGCTTATGAGCATGTGGACTATACAAAGATCACCTAAGTCTACCATTGAGCTTAAATTAATGGACAAGGATGTTAGGTAAGTTATTTAGAATGTAACAATAACACTATTTTTGTTGTTTATTTCAAGTACTGAATTGAAATTTGGTTTAAATGTTGTTTCTCTAGGGTGATAAAATTGTAGCTCAAATCAAGAATGTTGATCATCAACTGCTTAACGTAAATTTCCAAATAGGTGAAACTTATGTAATCCAAAACTTTGAGGTAGAGAAAAATTCTGGTCAGTACAAGGCTACCCACCACGCTTTCAAAATAAACTTTGTCAAAGCAACTAAAATAATGCCACATGAAATACCTGACATTCCTCATCAAATGTACACTTTTACAGTGTTTGATGCCATTGTAAATGGCTCTGCCTCACCTGATTATCTAAAAGGTACAGTCTTCGCATGTGGGACACAATATATTCCAGTTTCTGTCATTTATTTGTTTAATTGTGCTTTTATGTTGATTTTATGTTGAAGACGTTATTAGTGAGGTTGTTGACATTGGTCAGTGGAATCTAGATGGGAAGCCAAAAAAAGTTGTTTTTACATTTAAAGACGAATGGTATTTATTAGCAAATAATTATTTTATGTATTGTATTTGTGATGTTATAAATAATTGTATATATCTTAATGAATTATTCATTTATATTATAGAACAGTGGTAGTGTAATGAGTTGTACTTTGTGGGAGGCACTTGCTATCACGTTTAAGGACTGCTTTGATAGACATGTTACAGGGCCTGTGGTATTACTACTGAGTATGGCTAAAATTAAGGAAGCTAGAGGTTTGTTGTTTTTAAGGTTAATTTTTAAATATGGTTTTATATAGGGAAAATACAATGTAGGTCATGTTTTCGTTTGTTTACAGGCAGTTATCCTATAGCTATACATAATTCAATGTATAGGAGCGACATATTTATGAATACAAATATTAAGTAGATTGTGGATTTCAATGATCGATTGGTTGCTTTTTATTTATATATTATAAATGTCTTAAATCATTTAGTGTTTTGTATTGTACTATTTTAATATTGTTATGTGTCTTTATTTCAGAATGGATCCAAGTCAAATAACCATGAAAACATGTACCCAACTTGGAAGTCAGATTTCGGGTTCTTCACTGTATTTTATTAGGGATTAGTTTCTTCATAATGCACACGTGAAATCTTTTGATCAACTTAGCCAAGTCAAAATGGTTTGAATTAAGATTGCTACACTATTTTCCTTTCAGTTTTGTAGTCATCAACAGTATTCAAGGATAATATGATCACCTGCCATTGTAGCAGGATTTTATGTGTGTCAGTGTGGCTACAATAACTAAGTTGTTGGTAGCTAATAGTTGGATTTATGATGCCTGTCCCTAATGCAACAAGAAAGTTAATGCAGAGTCTTTGCCTTTTGTTTGTGTTGGCTGTGGCAATCAAAGTGGAAGCATGCACCCAAGGTTAGTTTAACTTATATCATGTGTACTTTCAAATACAAGTAATTGATGTGTTTTTAACCATTTGATACATATTAATCATAGGTTTTGTGTTGAGGCCAGAGTATCATAGCCATGTGAATCTGCAATTTTTACATTATGGGATCGTGAATGTGTTGCCCTCATTAACGAGACTGCAACTGATATCAAGCAGAAAATGATTGTTGAGGTGAATCGTGCTATGTTTGATAGCATATTAGGCGACTATTACTTTTAAACACATCAAATTGTAAATGTCATGTTAATAGTATCATAATTCTAATTATATAGGAAGGAGAATTTGATCCAAGAGATATACCAGAAGCTCTTGATCATGTATTGGGAAAAAATTGGCCTTCAGATTTAAAGTCATTCCTGGAAATACATGGCATTCGATTTCTCAAATATCTGAAGATAAGGCATTAATTAGCTATGTGCTTGCCAAGTTATCAACCTTTCGCCTTGAGACAACATTTGTAACTTAGTACATCGTTAAGAATTATTTAGTATATAAACTAATGCAAACTTTATTATATTATTAAGGATAAAGCTGATCCATCTATGTCGTCAGTGTCTTAGAATCATGATGTTCTTGACAGTGTAAGTGATGAAGTGTTTTGAATCGCTTTCATTGTTAATTAATAATGCACAATTGCCTGAAAATAAAATGAACACTCTTCAAATAAACCAAGAGGGGGGAGGGTGAATTGGTTTAAAACAGATATTTAAAAATTTTCTTGAAACAATTTGCGGAATTTGAAATCTGGATCGTATCACTTAAAACCTTTTTCAAACCAGAACTTTTCTTTCAACCAAGATCAACCTTGTTATGTAAGTAATGCTAGAAACTTTGTTTTCTTGATTATATATTGATTACCCAAATACAAGCAATGAGAGATGTACAAAATTAGAATAAGAGACTCAACAATATATACTAGTTCACCTCACAAACTTGGAGGCTACATCTAGTGTCTTCCAACCAACACTAGGTCAGAGTTTTCACTAAATCAAAATATTCTTTACAAGCAATTTACAAGTGATTATCTTTATCAACCCTAGATAAAGAATCTGAATTCTAAAACTCCATTAGAAAACAAATCACTAAGACTCTGAGAACCCTACTCAGATCTTTCACGTAGAGAACCCTATTCGCTTGACAGAATCAAATTGATTTATCACAAATGAAAACAAATATCACAAAATATTAAAAAGAAAGATTCAAGATAAACACAACCTGTGATCCTTCATGTATGAATGAATGAAAATGAATTGAGATTACCATACATTCCAAGTTGTATGAAATCTAATGCTCATAATCAATATCTTGAAAACTTCTTTTCTTTAACACATTTTCACAAAAAAACTCAGAAATCTTGATCTTCACAAGATGTGTTTTTCCACTTAGAAATCAGTCTCTTGAACTCTTAGAAAGCTTAGTGTCTTTTGGGTAAGTCACTCATGTATATTGAATATTTTGTTTAGAAAACAGACTCACAAAGCTTTATATAAAACTGATTTAACTGACAATAATCAATTAATCCGCTGGTGTAATCGATTATTTTGCCATGTGTAATCAATTAAAACTACTAAATAACCGATTAAATTGTTCTTCAGTTTTCTGGAAAAAGTTTATGAACAGAATAATCGATTATTAGGCAATGTAATCAACTAAAGCAGCAAACCACAATTTTCAAATTGGCCTTGTAATCGATTATGATTTATGGTAATCGATTAAAACAGTAAATCATAGTTTTCAATTTAGCCTGTGTAATCAATTACGATTTATGGTAATCGATTAAAGCAGTGATGCATGATTTTCATAATCCACTATGTAATCGATTAAAATAAGCTTGTAATAGATTAAAACGTTCTTCATGGCTTTTCCAGATTTAGAACAAAAACATTTAAGCAATTAAATAACTGTGTAATAGATTGAAGTAGTAAGTTTTCATTTTTTTCAAAAACTTAACCATGAGAATTTAGATTCTTTTGAAATCATTTAACAACTTTCTTATTTTAATGAAACTATGAATGCATGTTTATGTGAAATGCAAATGCAATGCAATGATCACAAAGCAATGTACTTGAATCAAACATAAATAAATTACAAATGCCTTCATACTTGATTGGGCATGTAAAAAGCAAAAATCTCTTCAAGCAAATATCAAGCTTGTTCTTCATTCTTGCTTTGATTCTTCTTGCAACTCCCCCTATATTCAACAATTTCCCCATTTTTGGCTTTGAGCATACCAAATATCAATTGTCCATTTGTTTAACTTTTGATTGCTTTTGAGGGATGAATGATAGAAGAATTATACTTGATATCCTGAAATTTAAATCAGCTTCTGCAAGAACAAATGTGAACAAGTGTTAAGTATACAATACTATAATTTGCTCCCCCTGACTTGTATAATTTCTCAAGAAAATACAAAGCAAACAAACAGAGTACACATCATAAATTATTTTTCCCCATTTAAACAAACAAAGTTATTTCTCATTTCTCTCCCTATGATTATTACAATTATTTATCCCCCTATTTGGCTTAACAAAGATAAAAATAATGTTCATAGAGAGAATATTAAGAAGAGAAAACATAACTTATTAATTGATTTAGATGATGTAGTGCATTGAACAATAGCAAAACATTAACCAAAACATAACATTCTTAGAAATAGACAAAAGGAATCAAGAACATAAGCAACCTAAACTAGTTTGTCAAAGTCATCAAGAACAAGCCCAGCCTCTATGTTTTCCAGTCTAGATTTCATCTCTTCCATAGATGAATTAGTTTCAACCCTGTGCTCATGGTGTAGAGACAGCAAAGCATCCATCTTCTGAATCATTAGAGATTCAAAGGGGCTGTAGGATGGCTGAGCAGGGACTTCAACTTCTTCTTCTTCATCACTTTCTTCTTTAGCACCTGCAGGAGGAACTTGCTGTCCAGCCATCTGCCATCCATAGGGAGTTTTAATCATCCCAAGCTTGTTAAGATGCTTGTCCTTGATGAGACTGTTGCTTGAGTTAGTGTTGTCAACCACCTCATTAGTGACATCTATCTTGAAGTAATCAATGATTCTAGAAACAAGAACAGCATATGGAAATGGATAGTTAACCAATCTCTTGGCTTTCAGCATGATTTCCTCAATGATGAGGATCAAGTTCATTTGAATAGAATTCTTCATGCCATACACAAGATGTATGTCATCATCTGTGGCTTGGGCATGATTTGTGGATCTAGGGGTCATGATATAGGTGATTATGTAATGAGAAATTCTATCTTCATGAGTCATTGGACCAGTACTAAGCCTCAATTTTAGCCTTATTTGAGGGTCAAGAAGCATTCCTCTATAGGTTTCAACCCTATTATAACCTTCAGTCTCCTCCTCAAATTTCCTTTCACCTACAAAGGAAATGCCAGCAACTTCTTGCCAGACCTCAAAGGTGATTTCTATGGCCACCCCATTAACTTGAGATAGGATAGTCCCATCCAAAGAAGCTTTAGCATAGGTGTAAAACACCTTCACTAATTCAGGGTATTTCAACAAATTTCTTCAATCTCTGGGCTTCAATCATAGCAGGGAATTGAAAACCTTCTCTAGTAAACCATGTAAGTTCAAGGTGTTGGGGAGGGCATATGAGTTTAGTGGCATTAAATTGTAGGTAATTAATTTTATCACGCTCAATAGGAAACCAATGATCTAACCTATTCACAACAGGGTTGGAAGTTTCAGTACTCTTTCTCTTAGAGGTTTTTGATCTCTTAGGGCCAGACATAGTGAATACAGAGGTAGAAACTAAATGAGCAAGGTTTCTAGACTCAGGAGAAAAGAAACAGAAAAGCCCAACTAGGCTTAAGGTAGAAGAAGAGAATGGTGTGATTTCTTTCTTCAACAAAGCTGTATTTATAGAGTATTTTGAGCTCCAAAGTTTGAAATTTGAAAATGTAACTGTCATTTCAAATTTACCCACTAATACAAAAGCTCAGAAGTTTCAAATTTTGAATTTGGTGGCAGTTGGGCAATTACAATTTCTAAGAAATCTTGCAGATTTTGCAGTAACTCCATGAATAATCGAATACGAGCTTATGTAATCGATTAATTCGTAAGCAAAAATGGTTTCTGCAAAGGGCTGTAATCGATTAAAATGAGGCGTAATTAATTAAACTAGTGAGTGATTTATTTCAGGAAGATGAAGTGTAATCGATTACGATACTAAGTAATCGATTATTCCAGTGAAATGTCATGTTTTAAAAGATTTTTCATCTTGTGTAATCGATTAATTCGAAGTCGTAATCGATTATTCTAGTGAACATTAATTTTTGAAATAATTTTGAATGAAGAATAATCGATTATTTCGTCTCTGTAATCAATTACATAAGTACAAAATTCATTCTAAAAGGCTTTTAAAGTCCATTTAATCGATTATTCCGAGTCTTAATCGATTATAACAATCAATTTATCAGTATGAACGGTAATTATGCAGCACATTTTGAATTTGCAATATTTTGAGATGAATGACTAATAAATGATGAAATTTCATGTAGATGAGCACATAAACAACATGTTAACACACACTAGATTCATCTAGAATTCCTAGCATGTTTCTAAGTGTGAAGACTCTATCTTTATCCAAAGGTTTTGTGAAAATATCAGCTAATTGATTTTGATGTTACCCTTTTGGATATGATCTCTGATAAAGTGATGTCTTATCTCAATTTGCTTGGTTCTTGAGTGCATAATCGGATTTTTGGATATGTTGATGGCACTTGTGTTATCACACAGCAAGGGTATCTCCTGTATCTCAACACCAAAGTCTTGAAGTTGTTGCTTCAACCAAAGGCTTTGTGCACAACAACTTCCAACAGAAATATATTCAGCTTCAGCAGTAGATAAGGCAACATATGATTGCTTCTTGCAGTGCCAAGAAATCAAAGAGCTTCCCAACAAGTGGCATGTACCACTGGTACTCTTTCTATCCAATTTACACCCTGCAAAGTCAGAATCAGAATATCCAATCAAGCTGATAGATGTACCTTTTGGATACCACAATCCTACTCTTGGTTAGACTTGAGATATTTTAGGATTCTTTTGACTACTAATAGATGAGATTCTTTGGGATTTGCTTGGTATCTAGCACACAAGCATACACTTAACATAATGTCAGGTCTACTTGCAGTTAAATATAGCAAAGAACCAATCATTCCCCTGTATTTGGACTCATCAACACTTTTTCCTTTGTCATTTGAGCCAAGATAGGTAGATGTTGCCATTGGTGTTGCAACATCCTTGCAATTTTCCATTTCAAATTTCTTGATCATTTCTAGACAATACTTGGCTTGGCTAAGGAAAGTTCCATTCTTCATTTGCTTGACTTGTAATCCTAGAAAAAATGTAAGCTCCCTTATCATTGACATCTCAAATTCACTCTGTATTGAGACTGAAAATTCTCTGCACATAGATTGATTAGTTGAACCACATATAATGTCATCCATATAAATTTGAACCAGCAAGATATCATTTTCTCTTTTCTTGATGAACAAAGTTTTGTCAACATGTCCTCTTATGAAAGATTGTTCAAGCAGAAATTTGCTCAACCTCTCATACCAAGACCTTAGTGCTTGTTTCAAACCATATAAAGCTTTTATTAATTTGAAAACATGGTTCGGATGCTTGTAATCAATAAATCTAGGAGGCTGGTCTACACATATTTTTCCTCAATGTAACCATTCAAAATGCACTTTTAACATCCATTTGAAACAATTTAAAAAGTTCATCAAACAAACATTTGCAAGTAACAACCTAATGGCTTCTAATCTAGAAACTGGAGCATAAGTTTCATCATAATCTATGCCTTCCTCTTGGTTGTATCCTTTAGCAACCAATCTAGGCTTGTTCCTTATTATGATGCCACTTTCATCTAGTTTGTTTTGAAAACCCATTTTGTGCCAATAGGAATATGAGTAGATGGTTTAGGAACTAATTCCCAAACTTGGTTTCTTTTGAATTGATTCAATTCATGATGCATCGCTATTAACCAATGTTCATCCAGCAGAGCTTGATCAACACTTTTTGGTTCAATTTGTGAAACAAAAGCCATGGTACAACAAAGATTTCTTAAAGAGGATCTAGTAGAAACTCCCTTGGATACTTCCCCAATTATGTTGTCAAGGGAAAGATCTTTGGTAGTTCTCCAATCCTTGTGCTTTTGTAAAGGAGTTGACTGTTCTAGTTCATCATTTGGTTCAACTTTTTCTTTTTCATTCAAATCATTAAGTTGCAGAAATTCTTCCATTTGTCCTGCATCAACATCACACTCCAAATCCTCCTTGGAAGGTTAGTCTCATCACATATAACATGGACAGATTCCTCAACACACAATCTTCTTTTATTAAAGATCCTATAAGCTTTACTTTGCAAAGAGTAACCAAGAAAAATTGGTTCATCAGCTTTAGAATCAAATTTGCCAAGAGAATCTTTATCATTATTTAACACAAAACACTTGCAGCCAAATGCTCTAAAATGAGATATGTTTGGTTTCCTTCCTTTGTATAGTTCATAAGGGGTTTTCTTCAAAATGGGCCTTATGACAATCCTATTCAAAGTATAACAAACCGTACTTACAGCATTCGCCCAAAAGTGCTTAGGCAAGTTTGTTTCATTTAGAAGTGTTCTTGCACCTTCCTCAAGTGATCTGTTTTTCCTCTCCACAACACCATTTTGTTGGAGTGTTCTTGGAGCTGAAAAATTATGATTAATTCCAAATTCTTCACAAAACTTTTCAAAATGTTCATTTTGGAATTCTCCACCATGATCGCTTCTAATTGAAACAATATTGCAAGCTTTTTCATTTTGAATTATCTTGGCCAATTTTCTAAATGTTGTGAATGCATCACTTTTGGATCTTATGAATAAAGTCCATGTATATCTTGAGTAATCATCTACAATAACAAGCCCATAGAAATTACCCCCCAGCTCATAGTTCTAGAAGGACCAAATAAATCCATATGAAGCAACTCAAGAGGTCTAGAAGTAGAAACAACATTTTTACTTTGAAAAAATTCTTTGTTTGTTTACCTCTTTGACAAGCTTCACATATTTTATCATTCTCAAACTTAAGCTTAGGCAATCCTATAACCAAGTCCTTTCTTACAAGCTTGTTCATATGATGCATGTTTATATGACTTAGTCTTCTATTCCATATCCATGTTTCATTAGTTTTACTTACAAGACAACTAGTGTTTTGAATGAATGCATGGTCAATGGACAACACATAAATGTTACCCTTTCTTTTACCAACATGGATAACTTCACCATTTTTACTGTCACAAATCAAACAACAGTTGTTGTTGAAAGAAACTTTGAAGCCTTTATCATATAGTTGGCTTATGCTTAGAAGATTATGTTTTAAGCCATCAACATACAAAACATTTCTGATCATAGTCTTAAGGCTGTCTCTTATGTTTTCTTCTCCAATTATCGTCCCTTTGCTATTATCGTCGTAAGTGACAAATTCTCCATCTTTTAGTATGACATTTGCAAGCATGGATATGTCACTAGTCATGTGCCTAGAGCAGCCACTATCAAGATACCATAGTGATGATCTTGCTCTTAGACACACCTGCAAAATTCAAATCAAGTAACAAGGAAAGGTACCCAATTGAGGTTAGGTCCATAGGGGGTTAGCTATTTTCTTTTTCTTTTGCACCCAAATACATTCTCCATTATGCACATAATATTTCCTAGAATAACATTTAAAAGATGTATGTTTTTTCTTCATGCAATAGTTACAAGTTACAGCTCTTGATGATCTTTCAAAATTACCATTTTGATTAAGCTTTGATTTATAAAAGCTCCTTTGATTCTTCTGTTTTGGTGGTACAAATTTGGTTTTTCCACAAGATTTTGAACCATGTTTGTAACCCAAACCAGAAGTATCTGCAATATATTTTTGCACACTTAACATTTCAACCAAGTTGCATTTTTCTCTATAAAACCTTTTCAAAAGATCAATCAAATAGTTATTTTCTGAAAGAAGTAATAAATACTTTTCTCCTTGGCTTCTTTTGAAAGTGATGTGTTGCAAACACATCTTAATAATAGCTTAGTTTTAGGTCATAATTGTATTGAATAGTTAGAAAATAGCTTTAGAAATTAGGCATAGTTAATATTTTGTGTTACATAAGGCATTTTAATACCAATTGAGCATTTGCAGGCCAAAAAGAGGAAATTTAAGAGCAAAATAAGAAGGAAACAAAGTCTGGAGCCTCA
>PYAF01005330.1:133278-149520 GCA_007407185.1 Glycine tomentella | reverse complement strand
AGCAGCCATGACCCGATAAGTCGTGCAATGTGGGCCTTCGTGAACTGCGTCACATGCACAAGTTCGGGAACAACCTCACCCCAATGTGCAAAATGTCTGTCAAAGAAAGACAGGCGCAAATATCCACCTGTCAGCTCGCCGTCCGCAGGTTCGTGACCAAACACCTCGTCAATGACGTCCGCCCACTCGTCAACCGTCAATCCAGTAACCACATTGCCCTCCGTGGGCAATCCCAGAATACCAGCCACGTCTTGCAACGTGATGGTCATCTCACCCTGCGGCATGTGGAAGGTGTGAGTCTCTGGCCTCCATCGTTCGACCAGAGCACTAATAAGCGCAGAATCCATCTGAAATACAAAAAAATTATTAAACAACTTCATTGTTCAAAGTAACCAGTGTTAACTCATTTCATAAATGCGTGGTTGCATACCTGGACGTGTCGCATGCGTGCGACATGAAGAAACCCAGCCTCGCGCAACATGTCAGAAACAATATCAGGTATATCGTCCGCATCTGGTCCACCACCCAGTTTGCCACGTCGAGTCTTCAATACCCGAGGTGGCACGGAACCGTTCCACACAACTTGTGAAATGTGCGTGCGCTGAATTCGCCTACGCAAAACACCCCACTTGTATGGGGTAGGGACAACATAGGCAGTGGGATCCATCGGCTCAGCCTCATGATCGGATGCAGAACGTGATGACGATGTGGAGGACGAATCAGCCATCTAATCAGTATTTTCATGAACAACAATTTAAAACCACGTTAAACAAAATATTAGGGATTACCAAAATCATTCCACCAAAATTTTCTTACATATCAACTGTATTCAACCCTAAACCAAATACACTAACACACAAACCCTAGCTCTGTACCCCAATCCATATACCCTAAACCCTAAACCCTAAACCGAATTACGTAACGCAATCACAACCCTAAACCCTAAACCCTAAACCCTAACCACCCGCTAAACCATACTCAGAGCTTAAACCCTAATCTAAACCGAAAACCCTAATCGTCAACCCTAAATCCTAAACCCTCAACCCTAACCACTAAACCCTAAACCCTCATCCTAATCACAACCCTAAACCATAAACCCTAAACCCTAACCACCCGCTAAACCATACTCAGAGCTTAAACCCTAATCTAAACCGAAAACCCTAACCGTCAACACTAAACCATACACCCTAATCACCCCCTAAACCCTCATCAGATCTTAAACCCTAATATAAACCTAATTAAATAACCCTAAACCCTAAACCCTAATTTAACCCTTAACCCTAATCCCTAACCCCTAATCCTAAACCGAATTACATAACCCTCATAACTCGACCCCCCTAAACCCTAATCACCCACTGAACCCTAATCAAATCTTAAACCCTAAACCCTAACCCCTAATCCTAAACCGAATTACATAACCCTCATCACTCGGCCCCCCCTAAACCCTAATCACCAACTGAACCCTAATCAGATCTTAAACCCTAATCTAAACCGAGTTACGTAACCCTAATCACTCGCCCACACCCTAAATCATTATCACCCCCTCAACCCTAATCAGATCTTAAACCCTAATCCTCAACCGAATTACGTAACCCTAATCACTACCTTACCCCCTAAACCCTAATCCGATCTTAAACCCTGATACTCAACCGACTAACATAACCCTAATCACTAGCCCATACCCTAAACCCTAATCACCCCCTAAACCCTAACAACTTCATATGATCCTAACAATTTTCTAATTTAAAAATACAACAAATAAAATACAAAGCACAATCAGTTAAATGGACTTACTAGTTGACAGCGCTTCAAATTCGACAGGGCTTCGCTTCAGACAAATCAACACCCATAATCTAGAGAGAAGGCAGAGCTAATTCTAGAAAGAAGGCGTCAATTCTCAAATGTCACTTTCAGGGGTATATATAGGCAAAAGGGGGCCAAACAAGCCTTGCCAGGGCGTGTTTAAACACGCCTAGATGGGGCGTGTTTAAACACGCCTAGGCAGGGCGTGTTTGGCAGCCCCATTTTGCCAAATATCCCCTGATTTGCCCCATTTTTCAAATTAAATATTAAAATTGTATTATTTTTAAAAATTTTCCTGATATAGTGAGTAAGTAATTTAAAACTTTTTTTTAACAAAAATCATTTTTACAAATTAAGTAATAAAAAGTATATTTGGTTTTCAGTAATAAAAAAAAATAGCATGAAAAACGTTTAACAAATAATATGCCTTCTCAAGCAAAGGACCTGATTTGGGAGCTCCATCATATTCATCTCTCTTCTTTGCATCAGACTCTGTCTGAATCATGTGACCAACATGCACTACAAGAATATAACTTAAATATGTGGAAACACGAGTATAAACATAGAGCATATGAAAAAAAAATTATAACCAATGAACTTCAAATCAAAGATATTTAAAGACATACAGATTCATAGAAGGAATGTATCTGATGGGGTTCAAGATCTGCAATAGTGATGGGAAGACATCTCAGAAGCTCAAACACAAATGACTCGTTTTCCCCTACCTGAAATAGCAATCATTGTGACTGTTAGTGGTAGTTATTATGTCATGTACTAATAGACACTTTTTTTAGCAACAAGAAGATGGGAAGGAGATGCAATTGTAGCCAATATCCTAAAACACAAGAAACATGATTAATATTCTCGTGTTAATGCATTTCCAGAGGCATATATATAGATAAACAAGCAAAATCATAGAAAGCTTTAGCAATTGCAGGCACACCAACTAAACCCTATAACGTAATTTAGAAAGAATTATAATTCTTTGTCAGTTTCATTACCTCCAATTGCAAACCAATTAAACCCTTTCCTTATGTTAAGTTGTGAATGATGTACCGCTCCTATAACTCAACCTGAAGAGAACCACACATCAAACAGATAAGTCAAATTATGTGCCTACAAAAGAAAGCATGGACCAAACAACTTACAGATATAATCAGCCACCAGTAATTAGACTAAACAACTCACGCTCTCCATTTCATTTATATAATAAGCCCAATATTACAGCATGGACCAATTTATAAGTACCTTCAAAAGAAAGCATGAACCAAACTCCTTTTCTTTGTCCTGTAAATAGTACTTGGCTCCTCACTAAAAATATCCTCATAATTCTGAAAAATAGTACTGGCTATTGTGATAGTGAAAAATAGTACTATTGTGAAAAATTTCTTCACTGCTTGTCATACATAGAAATAAGAAAACTTAAATTAAAAAGACTGACAGAGCATTTACAATTGTATTATCGATTCATGTTAAAAAGTCTTTATTAATTTTAACATCAAAATGAAAATAAAATACCTTATTTTGCAAGTCAAATTCTTCTTTATTCCATGGTAGGAGTGACAAGCAGTGAACCAACCCAGCAAGAGCATCCTTTAGTTTTCCTTTTTTGCCCTGAATATAGTATTGGTTCCTCACTATTAAATGGTGTTTTTGATAATAAACAAAACAATAGTTGTCGACAAACTCAAACTTTAAAAAAGAAATAGTAAAAAACATCAAAACGGAAAGAAAGTTGTTGGAATGTCTAACTGAAACTGCACTTAGTGGGTAATGTTTTCCGAGCCTTGATCTTGGTTGTTGTTTGGGTGAAGCAAAAATCCTTCAATTTGAGCTTTCTCCTCAAATGCTAGCACCATTCTTGAGTTCTTCGGTGTGTGTATTGGGAAATGGAATAAAAAAAGATAAAAAAAAAATAGAAAGAAAGAAGAGATTGAGGGAGCAAGAGATATGGAAGGATCAAAGAAAGGAGGAAGAAGCTTGTGGTTTAGGATTTATGAAGCTGGAAATGAAAAAATAGTGGAGACGAATAAAAGAGGAAAAAGAGAGAAAAGATGAAAAAGAAAAGAGAGAGAAATAGAGGTCTGAAAAGGGATAATTCAAATTTTGAATTTAGAGAGAAAAGTAGATTGCTATTGTCACGTGAAGTTTTGAATTTCAAATGAGCTGAGGGAGTGGTTGGAGCTGAGGAAGAGTGTGGGAGTGACACGTCATAAAAGTGAGTTGAGGAGCGCTGTGAGAGTGACACGTGTGACTAACTATCTTCCTTTATTATAAGATAGTAGATACACTACTACAAATGTAGCTTTTTACGACACTGATTCTACGACGTTTGTGCGAAAATCGTCTTCGTTTTATAGGTGGTGACAATTTTGTAATTAATGGGAAAATTACAACGACGGTTATTAGGCAAACGTCCTTGAAAGGACAAAACGAAGACGGTTTCTAAAAAGACTGTTGACGTTTTGGACGCTTTAAGACGGTTATTGATAACCGTCTTTGTACCTTCCTGTACCAATTTTGAAATTAGGTTTACATATGAAGCGTGCCCTTCTCGACATAATAGCACACCATCATCTAGTTGGAGCTTTGTGTCGGCTGCCGCTACCTCATCTTCCAACTTGCACACGCCGTTACCGCTCCGACGAAGAAGTCCCCTCAACGTCGTTCCCGCTCCATCCCAAGAAACGTCAAACCGAACCGGACCCGAACCCAAACCCAAACCACACCGTCTTTGTCATTGACGATGACGTAACCCCTCATAAATCCGCCACACCTTCTATCGTTCCTGAGACTCCAATGTCTGCGCTTTTCGATTCCGAGATTGCAATCGTCAAATGCACAATGATTCCGAGACTCTAATGTCCCCGTCGTTTGGGTTTCCCCTAAAAAATTCTTAGGTCAAATTATTTTTCTCTCACTGCTATGACTTCACTTTAGCTCTATGTCTCCTTTCTTATTTATTTCCACCATTACTCATTTTCAGCGATTATAAGTAAACATAAGTTTGCACTCTATAGTTACACCATTTATTATGCCAAATTAATTTGCTATTTAGAAGAAAAATGGCATTGCATTGTTAGGTATTTGTTTGTTTCTATCCTAATATGCAGCTTTGGCTTCCTCGTGTATAAAATTTGTGCCTTGTGAGTGAGTTTGGGGTTTCAATTTCAAATAGAATTGAATTTTGAGAACGGAAGGGAAAGGAAGAATGATAGTTAGAACTCCAACGCCATCTCTTTGAAAGTATAGAAAGGAAAAAAAGCGACTTTGTGATGACCATTCACAACTGAAAAGCGACTTAAAGTTATCTATTTCAAGAATATCCGCAAAGGTAAGTGGCTATGTTTGTTGTTCAGACTCAAAAGCTATTTACAACTATGCGTAATTATTTGAGTTGTGTATTGTTTTTGTTGTAGCTTAAACAAATGGAATGCAGAGCTAAAATGCTGAGAGAGAAGCAGAGCTGCTAAAAGAACAACTGAAATATCTTAAGGATCAACTTAATGAGGTTTGGGTGTCTAATTACCTACTTGCTGGCTTTTATTGTTCCTTTAAGAATGTAATGTGTGAACAAAGCTATACTCACTCTGCAATACGAAATTTGATTTGGTGTTAAGTGTAACGACCCGAATTATAAGTTGCTAATCTGGATGCTTGATGTGTGTATTATATTGATTTGATAACATGTGTTATGTTGTTTGATAAATTGTTTTATTCATAACTTGTTGTTGAGTGCTTTTGTCTTGGTATGCGTGCTTGATGGGTATTGGACATGGGTCAACTCTGTTGTGCTGTGGTTGCTGGCTGTTTACATTAAGGGGACATGCTGTGTTAGCCGTGTTTACAAGCAGCAGGCTGGCACAGCAACAAGCTTACTCTTCCTTCTTCTACCTTTGTGTTATCTTTGTTTTCTCTCTAAAACTCACCCAAAAACCTCTTGTTCCCAACCCTTTCTTTGTTATCTTCAACGTATAAGAACCACCGTAGCCGCTGCGAAATTCGGACACCAAGGAGAACTTTGTGGTCGGAGAAAAAGTAGGGAACAAACCGTCGTGAAGTGTGGATGAACTCCTGGTTAGGTAAGGGAAGTTTATCGTGTTTCTTAACAGCTTTAGGTACCACGGTTTGGGGGCCGAGGAGTCCAGCCGTGACGATAACTGCATGTCCTTGGTGTGTGTGATGTTCTTCCCAGAAAAGCTACGTCTTTTATGAATGGGATGTGGTATGCCTTGAATCTATTGAATGTTGTTTTGTGTTGATGTTTGGTGTTCTCGAGGGGGGAGTAGATGTTTTAAGAACTCCCCGTGCATGTGTGTGAAGTTGGCATTTTGATGCTGAAAGGCTTCTAAGACACTTGCGAAAGTGTTCGTGAAGGTGATGAGTACTGGGATGGGTTGTCCGTGTTGCACATAGGTATCAACCCTTGTGTTTAGATGTCAGTTACCGGGATGGGTAAGCCGAGTTGAGCGGGTTACGTAGTATGCATGCATGCATGCAGGACGTAACTTGGTCCTCGTTGGCAGACTTCAGTAGACCGGGTTCCCTACCCGAGGTCATTCCCTTAGAGTCGATAAGACTCGCTTCCCTTTCTACAACGTACATCGGGTTCCTTACCTGGGTAATACGTTAGAGCAGTTGAGCTCAAGTTACCTCAAGACATAATCTTTTGTACTTGTAATTAAATTATGTCTGGTATGTGCACCCATATATTCGAAATGCCTTATGAGTACCTTTAATTACATGTATTTTCTATGATGATGATCGTTATATGGTCGCAAAAAATTTACCATCGTTTTGACAAGTAACCAAATTGGGGGTGTTCTTTTATTAAAATGAGTTTATATCACAGTTACGAGTTAGTAATACAATAGCGACGTGGCGGATCGTTACATTAAGCCTCTGAAATCATGTAGACCTTTTTCTGGTTGAGGATATGTATTGTACATGCTTCATTTTATTGTTGCATTCCCTTTTCCACTAGGGTTATTAACTTATGATTGCATTGCATCATGATTCCTATTTCCAGTGTTTGCATCAGAAGATTGAAGTCGGAAAAAAACTATCTACTTTAATGTTTCAACAAGTTGCTTCAACAAAGAGTAATGTTTTAGTTAAGGCTGAAGCTGTTAGATGCTGTTGAAATTGGTAAACAAAATGCTGAAGCTAAGGCTGGCTAAAGATAAAGCAGAAGTATTAAAATCAGAAAAATGACTAAACTTCTGTGCGATATATTTATTATAGCTTTAATTAATTGCTACATGACAGTGTAGTTACTGTGGATAGCTGTGTCTGAAATCTGTTGCTGGACACATGAGAATCTTATCTTAGATATGTTATTGCATAATAGATATCTTCCAAATATTGGAACTATGTATTTATAAATTTCATCACGTTTTGGCCTTTTGTACCCCCCTTGTGTATTTTTCATGACCTGTTCTTCAGCTTAGATAAAGATTCTTAATAAGGTTTATTGAATTACATAAGACACTTGATAAAATTCTTCAAGCTAGGCTAATCATCTTTTTGCCTTTGTGAATGAAAAGTGTAACTGATGATTGGTTCCTCCATTAGAATGGTGTAACACACTTTTTTGATAAGTTCTTAAAGAGACTAATCACTCCCCACCCACCCTTAGAATGGCGTTCAACGACGATTGTAAGAAAACCATCGTGGTATTGACAATTTTGTAATTATTTAAACAATTAGAATGAAATCGATGTCAATTTCTATAATGACCGTAGTTGACCATAATTCAAATACGATTTTGTAAATAACAATCTTTCAACAATTTTAAAATTAAAAACCTAATTCGCGTGGTCATGACCATTTCGATTCCTTTCTGTTTACCCATTTTCCTCTTCTCTTTGCTAACCACAGGTTCCCTTTTGTTGACAAGTTCTTCTTTAGCGTCTAGGGGTGCGAGTTCATCTTTCTCTCACGACGTTCGAGTTCCATTCTTCTTCATCGTTTGCGAGTTTTTCATCATTCCTTTTCTAGTTTGCGAATTCTCCATTATTCATCTTCCAATTTACGAGTTCTCCACTATTACTTTTCTAGTTCGCGAGTTCTCCACTGTTTCCTATCCAATTCGCAACAATGACGAGCGTCTCCATTTGTCTTCCTCTTCGACGTTCACGAGTGCTCTGTTTATTGTTGTCTATTTCTGAATGGGGCTTCAATGGAGGACCAGTTTGAGACCACTTATGATTTTTAAAATCATTTGTTTATTATTGTTGATGTTTAGGACTATAGGAAACACAATGGATGAATTGAAAATCATTTGTTTATTATTGTTGATTAAAATAATGATATTTGGGACTATAGAAAACACAATGGATAAACTCGAAATCATTTGTTTATTATTGTTGATTAAAATAGTGTTGATGTTTAGGACCACAGGAACACAATGGATGAACTGGAGTACATGGGTCCTGAACCAGGTAACGTGGATATTTTGATCCACTTTTGTGAACAACATTGCTAATGATTTAGACTTACCACTATGTCACCCTTTTATTTTGTGGTTTTGTTCTACTCCCAGAGGCGAAACTGGGGGGCTAGGGTGGGCCACCGCTCCTCCCCCTAAAAAAATAATAAAAAATGAAAGAAAAAAAGAGAAAAGAAAAATATTAAAAAGGTAAAAGGAAAGAAAAAAAATATAAAGAAAACATAGTAAATAAAAGAAAAGAAAAAAATATTAAAACAATAAAAAGGAAAGAAAACATAAAAGAGGAAAAAATATATATAAAAAAAAGAAAGAAAATGTAATAAAAATAAAATGGGAAAGAGAGATAATAGAAAAAGAAAAAAAGGAAAGGAAGATGATAAAACAGAAAAAAATAATAATAATGAAAAGAAAAAAGAGGAAAAGGGAGAAAGAACATTATAAAAGGGATAGGTATAGACACAAAGGAGAAAATGGAAACACAAATCCCAAGAGAACAGAATGCGTCAAAAAAGTTATTTTATTTGGTAAACCAATGATAAAGAAGAGTTTTATGTATCCTCTCATTCTTTTCTTTTTTCCTATTTTTCTCTTTCTTCTTCATGTTGTTATTCTTCCAAAATAAAATAAACTGTTATTTGTGCCCCTTGTTTTTACACATGCACCCCCTACCATGTCTGGCTGAACTTGTTTTTGTTAAATCTGAAACGAAATAAAAGAAACATAAACTACTATTTCGGTTGTTAATGTTGTGCAATATGCTGTGTGCATCTCATTCAAATGTGATTGACTTGCAGAAAAATTATGGGGAAGGGTGCTACTACCATTGATGCTTATTTTAAGAGAAAGAATAGTGAGCATTTGCCATTGTCTACTCCTAATGTTAAATTGTTGAATACCAAGGCTCCTTCTTCAAAGTCTCCTAGAATTGAAAATAAATAGGTAGTTAAAGAAGTTGATCTTGCTTTATTGGAAAGAGATCCTGCACTACGCCCTCCAATATGGAAATATCCTATAAATCAACAAGATGAAATTCGTCGTACTTATCTTAAATTTGGTCCATTTCAGTGCAAGCTTCAAAATTATCCTTTTTTTGGGTCAGAGAAGAATCGACTTCATTTTTGCTCTTCTTGGTTTGATTTGTTTCCATCTTGGTTAGAGTATTCTCCAAGCAAAGATGTTGCATTTTGTTTGCCTTGTTATTTATTTAGTAAACCATATGGCAGTGGTCGTTTTGGACATAATACATTTGTTGTTGAGGGATTTAGAAATTGGAAAAAGGTTAATTGAGTTTTAGCACGGATTCAATTATAGATGATTTTAACAATATGAAAACACGCAGAATAAGAGTCAAGTGAAGTGATTTTAATTTTTGTAATAGTTTTTTTTATATTAGGTTTGTATTGTCTTCCGAATACTTTTATTTATGATATAATTTCTTTTATGTTCGCCCCCCTCTCAATAAAATTTCTGCTTCTGCCACTGTCTATTCCTAGTGTTAAAATTCTTCCCCATAAGACTAATCATGATGTGTTGAATATATTTGCTGATGCTGAGAATCAAAATTCAGTTCATATGTATGTTAGTAGAACAAAGGATGAGAGGAAGATGTTAACACTACGTACCAATAAGGTGGGTTCACTTCCAATAAAAAGTTGAGTTTTCGTCCAATCAGAAAAACCAAAAACGAAGAAGAGTCTTAAAATATTTTCATGTTGAGAGGAAGAAGATGATGATATTTTAGACATAAAATTTTATTAAAAGTCATGTGACCAATATGTGCCTAATTTCTGTTAAATTATTAAATGGTGTTTAGGACGGATGTGATCTAAGTGTAATGTGAGTTAAATAATTAAGGGATTTTTTTGTAGGATACAAAAATGGAGAGGTTTTGAATGAAATTTGAACAAAACACAAGGGATGTGTGTGTAATTTACTCATATATATATATATAATGTCATACTTTATTTAAATATATATACATACATATATATAGAGATGAGATCTATTTACACTGGTGTAAGAATTGATAGTTTTACACCATTTAATAATTTTTTATTGAATAAATATTTTACAAAATCCACCATTAGATTGAAAGCTTATATCATGTAGATCACATATCTCAAATTTCACAAAATTTAAACATCAATAAGAATATAATCAAATAGTCTAATTTTCACATATTTTAGAAGTAAATATTAAGTTAATTTATATATATATATATATATTAATTAAGTTTCAAATGATTTCGGATTAATATGAAATTTGAGACATGTGATCTACATGATATAAGCTTTCAATTTAACAGTGGATTTTGTAAAATACTTATCCAATAAAAAGTTATTAAATGGTGTAAAACTATCAATTTTTACACCGGTGTAAACGAATCTCATCTCATATATAATCTTTATCATTATTTCGATTATATGTGCTTTCTTTCTTTAGCTGATATGCTTAGAGACGGCAAAAGAACCAAAATAGTATTTTTTTAATAAATATTTACCGATAAGGGGCGCTTTCAAAATTATTTACCAAAATAGGGCAGTGTAACATGCCTGAATTAGGCATGTTACAACATGCCTATATTGGGCGTGTTGTAACATGCCTAATTCAGGCATGTTACAGCTGTCCCAATTTGGTAAATAAGGCCCCCCCGCTCTGCAGTTCCTTCATATCTTGGCTTCCAGTGTTCTCTGTCTCTGCTAAACTGCCAACCATTATGGTGTTTTTTGGTTTTTTCATAGATTTTTGAAGTTGTTTTGAGTGACGAGAAGCATGAGTTCAAGTGGTGATTCTGTTCGCGTTTGAGGGATTAGGGTTTGCTGGGCACGGTTAGGTTGTGTTTAGGGTATGGTCATGTGACGATAGTTTGTGGTTAAGGGTTTAGGGTTTGGTGGGCATGGGACGTGACGTTTGGGCCATGGTCATGTGACGATGGTTTGCAGTTAATGGTTTAGGGTTTGATGGGCATGGTATGTGACGTTTGGGCTAGGGTTGGGGTAGGGTTAGGTTTCATGGTCATGTGACGATGGTTTGCGGTTAATGGTTTAGGGTTTGGTGGGCATGGTATGTGACGTTTGGGCTAGGTGGGGTAGGGTTGGTTTCATGATTTTGGTTTCAACTTGGCAAACTGCTTCACCTTCTTCATCAGCTCATGCTCATAGTCTTCAGAGTAACCCTTTAATCCCCGCAAACTGCTTTCAACAACTTGGCAAAACGAATGCAGCAAAGCACTTGTTACAACTGTGATAAGTTAGGACGGTGGTGTTAGTGCTGTCCTTCCAAATGTCCCAAAACCAAACCTTTCTCACCTAGAAAAGATTCAACTATTCCCTCTAATAGGAACATACAATTCCCTTGTGGCCATGGCTTATGCGGAATGAACTCACGATATGGCAAGGACTACTATGCCTGCCCTATCAACCTAACCAACATCAATAGTAAATCATTAACCATTAACCTGAACCCCCAAACCCTAAAAGCATGAACCTCGACGTACATTGTTTCGACTTGTGCCAAGTCCATCATCATATACATAGATAAGAATCAAAACACAACAAGAAAAAATCACACGACCCTGTTATCGAGGAATTAGGGACTTGACTGACCTGGGTAGTCGAATAAAGTCACGAGTTAAAATGAGTTTTTCATTAGTTGTTTCCACTTGTGGCAAGTCCATCATCATATACACAACACCAATCACACTCTTCACTCTTCAGTCTGCATTGAGAAGAAGCAAAACACAACAAGAAAGAAAATGTCTGATCATGTCTTTCTCCCATTCACCTTCTTCATCAGCTCATGCTCATAGTCCTCAAAGTAACCCTTTAATCCCCACAAACTGCTCTCAACAACTTGGCAAACAAATGCAGCAAATAACTTGTCCTTAAACCCTATATCCTAAATCCAAACCATTTAACACAAACCCTAGCCATTTAAACCAACATACACCTAACCCATAAACCACACAACTTAAACACTAAACCATTAATCTCAACCCCCCAAACCCTAAAAACATGAACCTCGACGTACATTATTTCCACTTGTGCCAAGTCCATCATCATATACACAGATAAGAAGCAAAACACAACAAGAAAAAATCACGCTGACCGTGTTATCGAGGAATTAGGGACTTGACTGATCTCGGGAGTCGAATAAAGTCACGGGTTATCATTTGGCCCTGTGTTTCGATCTATCATATGTCTAGTGCCATTTCTGACAACTTCGTGAACTAGACAAGGACAAAAACATAGCCACAGCACCAATCACTCTATTGACTCTTCGCTTTGCATTGAGAAGAAGCAAAACACAACACATTAAGAAAACGTGTGATCATGTCTTTCTCCCATCCAACAGGAACATACAGTGCCCTTGTGGCCATGGCTCTTGCGAAATTAACTCACGTTATGGCAAGGACTACTATGCCATCCCCATCAACCTAACCAACATCTACAGTTAATCATTAACCATAAACCCTAACACCCTGTACCCATGCCCACTAAAACCATAAACCCTAAACCCTACCCCCTGCATACCCCCTACAACCATGGACTGCCAATCCTAAACCCTATGCCCAAATTCCAAACCATTTAACACAAACCCTAAACCATTTAAACCACCAATATACACCTAACCAATAAACCCACACACCCTAAAAGCAAGAACCTCGACGTACATTGTTTCCAGTAGTGTCAAGTCCATCATCATATACACAGAGAAGAAGCAAAACACAACAAGAAAGAAAACGTCTGATCATGTCTTTCTCTCATTCACCTTCCTCATCAGCTCATGCTCATAGTCCTCAAAGTAACCCTTCAATCCCCACAAACTACTCTCCACAACTTGGCAAACAAATGCAGCAAATAACTTGTTACAACTTTAAAGGTTCATACAATCATAACTTAGCATGATAAACTAATAAGCGGACACTGTATGTTTACTATACTACAAGTACGAAGGCACTATTACTGGTTACAGGGAGATGTAGCATGTGATAAAAGAAGGAAAGTACACAAGCAGAGCATGTCTTTACAGATGCAGTTTTTTATGTGCCTAGACAATAGACATGTATTTATTATATATACGTATATAAAGTAGAGATTTATTTATTTTTCAATCCATAAACCCTAAATCTGTAACCCAAGCCCTAAACCCTAATCACAACATAAGCCCTAAAACTAAACCGGTATCCATAAACCCTAGGTCTGTAACCCAACACCTAAACCCTAATTATACATATATTGATTGGGTGTCATTCAACATGCCCACCAACCATAAACCATGCAACCAGAACCATGAAACCAACCCTAACCCAAACCTAGCCCAAACGTCACATACCATGCCCACCAAACCCTAAACCCTTAATCGCAAACCATCGTCACATGACCATGAAACCTAACCCTACCCCAACCCTAGCCCAAACGTCACGTCCCATGCCCACCAAACCCTAAACCCTTAACCACAAACTATCGTCACATGACCATACCCTAAACACAACCTAACCATGCCCAGCAAACCCTAATCCCTCAAAAGTGAACATAATCACCACTTGAACTCATGCTTCTCGTCACTCAAAACAAGTCAATTTAAAAAAGTCAGGCAGACGTACATGGTGTTTGGGGTTTAGGGCTTTGTGGTGAGTTTAGGGATTGGTTGGGGTTTAGGGATTGGTTGGGGTTTAGGGTTTGGCTGGGGTTTAGGGTTTGGCTATGGTCTTGGGTTTAGGGTTTAGGGTTTGGTTGGGGTTTAGGGTTTGGCTAGGGTTTAAGGTTTGGGTTTAGGGTTTGGCTAGGGTCTTGGGTTTAGGGTTTAGGGTTTGGCTAGGGTTTAGGGATTGGTTGGGGTTTAGGGGTTGGGTATTCGGGTGAGGGGTTAGGGTTGTGTTGGCAGGCGTACATGGTGTTTGGGGTTTAGGGCTTTGTGTTGAGTTTAGGCTTTGGTTGGGGTTTAGGGTTTGGTGGGGATGTAGGGTTTGGTTTAGGGTTTAGGGTTTGGTTGGGGTTTAGGGTTGTGTCGGCATGCGTACATGGTGTTTAGGGTTAGGGTTTAAGTTGATGGCAAAAGAACCAAAAGGGTGTTTTTTTAAAAAATATTTACCGATAAGGTGCGTTTTCAAAACTATTTCCAAATCTGGTGCAGGGGGGGCCTGTATTTACAAAACTGGGGTTGTGCAACATGCCTGAATCAGGCATGTTGCAGCAGCCCCAATTTGGTAAATAAGGCCCCCCGCTCCGCAGTTCCTTCATATCTTGGCTTCCAGTGTTCTCTGTCTCTGCTAAACTGCCATCATTCTGGTATTTTTTTTTGTTTTTTAAGAGATTTTTAAAGGTGTTTTGAGTGACGAGAAGCATGCGTTCGAGTGGTGATTCTGTTTGCATTTGAGGGATTAGGGTTTGCTAGGCATGGTTAGGTTGTGTTTAGGGTACGGTCATGTGACGTTAGTTAGTGGTTAATGGATTAGGGTTTGCTGGGCATGGTTAGGTTGTGTTTAGGGTACAATCATGTGATGTTAATTTGTGGTTAAGGGTTTAGGGTTTAGGGTGGGCATTTATGTCTGTGACATTTATGTTTAGCATGCTCGGTCCAACTATTATTTAACGACGTTAACCCCGCAATGAGGGTTCTCTCACCTTGAGTATAGTTTATCCTTTGCAGTGGCTTTTTCTTTCGTGAGTGTAGGCGGAATCCTTGGATCTACTGACCAGTGAATCACTGATCAAAAAGAAGAAACTTTGAGATTTTGAATGATGGAAGGAAGCTGAGATACATGGTGTGTTAGAAAGCTTATGGGAACCACTGACCAGCAAAAACAAATCGCCAAGCGTGTAAAGACAAAAAATAGCAGAACACGGACAAATATACACTTTGCCTCACAAATTCTCAAAAGCCAAAGGACAGAAGCATGATAGAGACAAGACAGTAGAAAAAGTGTGAAGCATAAATGGTTGATTAATATTAATTTAGTCAAATTTTAAATCGGTTTCAACTTGGCAAACTGCTTCACCTTCTTCATTAGCTCATGCTCATAGTCCTAAGAGTAACCCTTTAATCCCCGCAAACTGCTTTCAACAACTTGGCAAAACGAATGCAGCAAAGTACTTGTTACAACTGTGATCAGTGAGGACGGTGGTGTTAGTGTTGTCCTTCCAAATGCCTCAAAACCAAACCTTTCTCACCTAGAAAATATTCCACTATTCCCTCCAACAGGAACATACAGTGCCCTTGTGGCCATGACTCTTGCGAAATCAAATCACGTTATAGCAAGGACTACTATGCCTGCCCCATCAACCTAACCAACATAAACAGTAAATCATTAACCATAAACCCTTACACCATGTACCCATGCCCACCGTAACCATACCCCCTACAATCCTGGACCGCCAATCCTAAACCCTATACCCTAACCCTAAACACCATGTACGCATGCCGACATAACCATAAACCCCAGCCAAACCCTAAACCCTAAACCCAACCCTACATCCCAACCAAACCCTAAACTCAACACAAAGCCCTAAACCCCAAACACCATGTACGCCTGCCGACACAACCCTAACCCCTAACCCCTCACCCGAATACCCAACCCCTAAACCCCAACCAATCCCTAAACCCTAGCCAAACCCTAAACCCTAAACCCAAGACCCTAGCCAAACCCTAAACCCCAGCCAAACCATAAACCCTAAACCCAAGACCCTAGCCAAACCCTAAACCCCAGCCAAACCCTAAACCCCAACCAATCCCTAAACTCACCACAGAGCCTTAAACCCCAAACACCATGTACGCCTGCCTGACTTTGTTAAATTGACTTGTTTTGAGTGACGAGAAGCATGAGTTCAAGTGGTGATTATGTTCACGTTTGAGGGATTAGGGTTTGCTGGGCATGGTTAGGTTGTGTTTAGGGTATGGTCATGTGACGATAGTATATATAATAAATACATGTCTATTGCCTAGGCACATAAAAAACTGCATCTGTAAAGACACGCTCTGCTTGTGTA
>PYAF01005330.1:96542-133178 GCA_007407185.1 Glycine tomentella | reverse complement strand
TATGTAGGGGGTATGCAGGGGGTAGGGTTTAGGGTTTATGGTTTTAGTGGGCATGGGTACAGGGTGTTAGGGTTTATGGTTAATGATTAACTGTAGATGTTGGTTAGGTTGATGGGGATGGCATAGTAGTCCTTGCCATAGCGTGAGTTCATTCCGCAAGAGCCATGGCCACAAGGGCACTATATGTTCCTGTTGGATGAAAGAAAGAAATGATCACACGTTTTCTTAATGTGTTGTGTTTTGCTTCTTCTCAATGCAGAGTGAAGAGTCAATAGAGTGATTGGTGTTGTGTCTATGTTTTTGTCCTTGTCTAGTTCACGAAGTTGTCAGAAATGGCACTAGACATATGATAGCTCAAAACGCAGGGCCAAATGATAACCTGTGACTTTATTCGACTCCCGAGGTCAGTCAAGTCCCTAATTCCTCGATAACACGGTCAGCGTGATTTTTTCTTGTTGTGTTTTGCTTCTTATCTGTGTATATGATGATGGACTTGGCACAAGTGGAAACAATGTTCGTCGAGGTTCATGTTTTTAGGGTTTGGGGGGTTCAGGTTAATGGTTAATGATTTACTGTTGATGTTGGTTACGTTGATAGGGCAGGCATAGTAGTCCTTGCCATATCGTGAGTTCATTCTGCATGAGCCATGGCCAGAAGGGAACTGTATGTTCCTATTAGAGGGAATAGTGGAATCTTTTCTAGGTGAGAAAGCAGTTTGCGGGGATTGACGGGTTACTCTGAGGACTATGAGCATGAGCTGATGAAGAAGGTGAAGCGGTTTGCCAAGTTGAAACCAAAATCATGAAACCAACCCTACCCCAACCCTAGCCCAAATGTCACATACCATGCCCACCAAACCCTAAACCATTAACCGCAAACCATCATCACATGACCATGAAACCTAACCCTACCCCAACCCTAGCCCAAACGTCACATACCATGCCTACCAAACCTAAACCATTAACTGCAAACCATCGTCACATGACCATGAAACCTTACCCTACCCCAACCCTGGCCCAAACGTCATGTCTCATGCCCACCAAACCCTAAACCCTTAACCACAAACTATCGTCACATGACCGTATCCTAAACACAACCTAACCATGCCCAGCAAACCCTAATCCCTCAAAAGCGAACAGAATCACCACTCGAACGCATGCTTCTCGTCACTCAAAACACCTTCAAAAATCTCTTAAAAAACGAAAAAAATACCAGAATGATGGCAGTTTAGCAGAGACAGAGAACACTGGAAACCAAGATATGAAGGAACTGCGGAGCAGGGGGGCCTTATTTACCAAATTGGGGCTGCTGCAACATGCCTGATTCAGGCATGTTGCACAACCCCAGTTTTGTAAATATAGGCCCCCCTGCACCAGATTTGGAAATAGTTTTGAAAACGCACCTTATCGGTAAATATTTTTCAAAAAAACACCCTTTTGGTTCTTTTGCCTTAAGTTGATTTCTTTTTAGTTACTTTTTAGATAGATACTTGTAAACGTTAAGTGATTCATTTGTTGGTAAGAATTTGTGTTGCTAGGGGTTTAGGGTTGTGTCCCTTTGGCATTTGCCATTGTTGAGGGGGAGACACTGGAAGCTTGGAATTACTTCCTTTCTAACATTCGATTCCACGTTACTCGCATGCAAAATAGTTTATTCGCATGATAATGTATGCATTTGTGGGGACCCCAACCCTAGCCCAAACGTCACATACCATGCCCACCAAACCCTAAACCATTAACTGCAAACCATCGTCACATGACCATGGCCCAAACGTCACGTCCCATGCCCACCAAACCCTAAACCCTTAACCACAAACTATCGTCACATGACCATACCCTAAATACAACCTAACCACTTGAACCCTAATCCCTCAAACTATCGTCACTCAAAACAACTTCAAAAATCTCTGAAAAACCAAAAAACACCAGAATGGTTGGCAGTTTAGCAGAGACAGAGAATACTGGAAGCCAAGATATGAAGGAACTGCGGAGCAGGGGGGCCTTATTTACCAAAATGGGACAGCTGTAACATGCCTAATTCAGGCATGTTACACTGCCCCATTTTGGTAAATAATTTTGAAAATACCCCTTATCGGTAAATATTTATTAAAAAAATACTATTTTGGTTCTTTTGCCGCTTAGAGACACACGTTTTGGATGAGCTAGATATATAATCTGCATTTTGGATCCATATAATCTTTAGGACTGCACAAGCGCTCCATAAGTAGTTAACAGACAATATCACAAACATTTATTTATGCGCGCAGCCACGTAAGTTAAACCTAACAAACCTTCTCAAAATCTTTAAACGTGATTCACAAAGTTTGTGATCATTAAACCAATGTAGGTTTAAAAATTACTTTTAAATGCTAGTACAATTTAATAATTAACACATTTTAAAATATGGTCAAATAATACTACAACTGATAAACGTATGTTATTATTATTGTATTTTTTTCTTTTGCGAGCGTAGGTTACACGTAAAAAGGGTAGCAACACATTTCTACCTCTAAATCCTTATCCCGTAATTAAATAAAAATGAGGGTTCATCCCAAGTTTTTACGATCAGTTCAAAGGTACTTTTAAGGAAGGAACTCATACATTTTTCCCCATCATAATATCATTTAGTGCTTGTACAATTATAGTTATGTTCACATATTAACAAATTTCAATTAACTGTTATATTTGACCGTTGCTTGCTAATTCAAATCGTCTTTTTGCTTCTTTGACTATATAAATTAATTTAATCTACAATATATGTGATCAAAGCACTACATAAAATGTTAAATTCAAACTTCAACACTGGACACTTGTATCCTTATTCATACTTGGAGAAACAAGAATTAGGTTTTGCTCCTTTCTTTACTCTAGGACATCATCTAAGTATTGTTATTGTTCTATTGATGAGTCTAACTTAGGTAAGATTAAGATTAGTAAACCTTTACTTTTGTTCTGGATTTAGTAATTAAATTTATTATAAAAAAAGGAAGGATCAAATTATAATGGTGTAATTTTGACAACTATTATACCATTTTTATAACTTGATATAGAATATGATTTATATTAATCTAATAGTTGAATTATATATACATATTATCAAGATTATTGTGTCAAATTTTGTCAAAATTGAACAATAATAAGAAGGTAATAAAAAAAAATCAAATTTTAATATTTTTGAAATGTTTATATTACATCAATATTAATCTATATGAACGAGATAACAAATGATTTTAAAATAATATGAAATTTTACATATGTGATTCATGTGAAAGACACTTACAATCCAAAAATGAGTTTTAAGAAAACATTATCCAATTGAAAGTTATAAAAATATGTAATAGTTGTCAAAGTTATACTTTTGTAATTTGATCCTTCCTCCTAAAAATATATTTTATAAAATATTATAAAATCATATATTTTATTCATGTTTATCATATTTTTCACTAGTATCTATAATCTATATATATATATATATATATAGATAGATAGATAGATATAGATTCTATATAAAGGAAATAAGGTACTTTGGTGTACATATTTTATACCCGGTTCATCTTTATAACTAGAGGACGAGTCCTGACACACGAAAATAGTCTTTTTGCATATGCAATGGTAAGTAATTTGTAGTTTTTTTTTTATCTTTATAACTACATTCATAAGTTACTATTTTATTCCTATAACTACTTTACAGATCACCCACAAATTTTTATTATCTTTCTTTTTATTTAAAAATATATATATGAAAAATAATTAGGCACAAAATATTTGTTTTCTCTAGTTAACTTATAAAATGAATGATATTTAATAATGATAATAATAATTGACAAGATCAACGACTAAAGTTAAAAACTAAAATGACTTACACTTTTTTAATCTCTAATTCTAAAGTGAGTATTACTATTTTACCAATAATAATGGCAAATTTATTAAAATAATATTAATTAAATAAATAATTATAAAAATGGGGCAGTTTGGAAACAATTTAGCAAAATAGGGCTGCCCAACACGCCTATTTTGGGCGTGTTTGGGTTGGTGGGGCCTATAAAATGCAAAAAAAAATTACTTTTTACCATTTGTGTAATTTGAGCCTTGGGTGAAAAAATTTGGCTTGAGAGAGTCTGGGAAGATTGATCTTGCAGCGAAGCTCTGTCAACAAGTAAGTGCATTTTAAGAATTGAGCATTTATTTATTTAATTGTTAGCGCGATACATGTTTTATACTGTATATGTTAGGAATTTACATGGTAGGTTATTAAAATGTTAGGTTCGTATATGTTAGGAATAAAATTATTAGGTTCATTCATGTTAGTGTTAGGTATTTTACATGGTAGGTTTGATGTTGTAGTTTTAATGACTGGTAGGGTTAGGGCTGAGGCTGAGGGCTTAGTGTTGGGGCCGAGGCTGAGGGCTTAGGGTTAAGGGTTACGGTTAAGGCCTAGGGTGTATGGTTAGGGCTGAGGGCTTAGGGTTAGGGCTAAGGCTGAGGGCTTAGTGTTGGGGCCGAGGCTGAAGGCTTATTGTTAAGGGTTAGGGTTAAGGCGTAGGGATTATGGTTAGGGCTGAGGCCCAGGGTTTAGTGTTGGGGCCGAGGCTGAAGGCTTAGGGTTAAGAATTAGGGTTAAGGCGTAGGGATTATGGTTAGGTTGAGGCCCAGGGTTTAGGGTTAGGGCTGAGGCTGAGGGCTTAGTGTTGGTGCCGAGGCTGAGGGCTTAGTGTTGGTGCCGAGGCTGAGGGCTTAGGGTTAGGGCGCATGACTTAGGTCTTAGGGGTTAGGGCTTGGGGTAAGTGTTTATGGTTTAGGGTTTATGTTTAAGCGATTATGGTTTAGGGTTGAGGGTTTTATGTACTTTAGATTTAATTAATTTGATATGATAATTATTTGTAATGTGTGGTCAAGTGAAGTAAAATTTTGTTTAACTTTAATTTTGATTTATTTATATTAATATAGTTGTTAGATGGATGACTCATCTTTGAGTGATTCTTCACGCTCTGGATCCGATCATGAGGGTGAGCCCATGGATCCGACGACACATGTCATTCCTACCCCGTATAAGTGGGGTGTTCTGCGTAGGCGGACTCAATGGACGCACTTTTCACAGGCTGTCTGGAACAAGGACAAAGTTCGCCTACTGAAGACTCGACGCTGTAAAGCGAGAGGGGGCCATAGCATGATGATATACCTGACATCATCGGTGATATGTTAGGACGTGCCGGCTTTCTACATGTCGCACGTATGCAATTTATTCAAGTATGCAAGTTCGAAAATAATCGAGTAAACGCATATTTTTAACATTAATGCATATAAATTGATTTGTTTTTTTTTTTTAAAAAAAAGATTGATCCTGCGCTGATTAGTGCTCTGGTTGAGCGGTGGAGACCAGAGACCCATACATTCCACATGCCGCAGGGCGAAATGACGATCACGTTGGAAGACGTGGCAGGTATTTTGGGGTTGCCCACCGAGGGCAAAGTCGTCACAGGGGTGACGGTCGCGGATTGGGATATCGTGATTGAGGATGTCTTCGCTCACGAACCTGATGCAGACACGGAGCTTAAAGGCGGATATTTGCGTCTGTCTTTTTTTGATAGACACTTCGCTTTTTGAGGTCAGGTTCATAACGATTTGATCGATGTGTCGCGATTTGCTAAGGCGCACATTACACGTCTGATTGGATCATGGCTGCTGAGCGACAGATCCGGGGGGAGCATGGTTGCGGCCCGTTACATCCCATTGCTTGCTGGGGACTTCGATGACATTGGAGCATATAGTTGGGGATCTACGGTGCTTGCACATTTGTTTAGGCAAATGTGCGAGTGCACAGATCCAAGCAGGAGTGACATTGATGGGTGTCACATGTTACTTCAGACGTGGGCATGGCTCAGGTTCCCCCCATTGGTCCTGCCATTCCGCTTCCCACTCACCCGGAGTGGCATTTTGGACACCGGTATGTCTTAGAATATTTGTTTTTGTTAAACCATTTGTGTGATGCAGTGTTATAGTATTCTGATGCAATTATTTTGGATTAAGGTTTAATTCTTTAGGCCGGTTTAAAGCACACGAGGTTCTCTGGTATAGGATGAGATTCGAATCTCTCAGTCGAGATGAGGTACGTTTAGTTATTTTTTAAGTGTTCATTGTTGTGCTTTAACGGTCGATGTCTATATTTCATTGTGTGATTATTGTGTCTGTGTAGGTGGTTTGGCAACCGTATATGCATTACCACTTTCTTGGTGCTTCTGAGCAGGAGAGACTGTTGTGGATGGCAAGTACTCCTGTTATATGCTTCCACACCATAGAGTATTTGCAGCCTGACAGATGCATGCGCCAGTTTGGGAGGGATCAGCCCATCCCACGTAGGCCAAGGAAGCTTAAGGGTGTGCATGATCTTTCTTTGCGTGGTAAACGTGAAGACAATTGGGTCCGTAAGCTTGGACCCTTTATTAGACTATGGGAGGATCGACACCAGCACATCGAGCTTCCCCCTCTGGTTCAGGGGTTGATGTCACCAAACCATGAGTACATGGTTTGGTACATGGAACATGGGAAGCGACACATATCAAAGATGGCTGCGAAGACTGGACGTGGTGTAAGTTTTGGTTCAACAATTATCTTGTCTATTTATGTTTATTATCATACAACACGTGATTGACACTAAAGTTTATATATCTTTATTTATAGATTGATGGGCTGGAGATGCTGTACTTCACCCTTAGTCATGATCAGTGGTCGGGTTACAGTCGCGAATGGGCGCAGCAGGAGGTGGGACGTATTATTTCTATATTCAGAGAGAGTTGTCGCTTGGAGGAGGCAAGGCCACATGCACCAGACACCCAGCTTCAGGATGAGCCAGAAGTGCCTGTTGCTGTTGGCCGTCGAAGACGGGAAGGGCATGGGCTTGAGCGTAGACGACAACCGATTCATGTTGTTTCTGAGCCCATCGTTGCTGTTAGGCCTCGTACTTCTGGTTGTTTTAGGCCTCCATATGTAGCATCGACGTACGACAGCTAGCCCATATATTACAAGACTGATCAGCAGGGTGACATGGGGTACAGGGGCACCAGTTCACAGAGTCATATGCCTACACCCCACGACTACCAACCTGTATATGTGGCAATGGCAATGGCAATGGCAATGGCGATGGCATCAGCGGATATTGGGACAAGTGGTTCTGTAGCTCCTGATAGGTGGGCTGGTCCCGACATTGACGACTTACTGCAGCAGTTTGATTATTCTGCTGAAGGTTGTTGGCCAGCAGGTGTACCGTTACCCACCGTAGATGATGAGCATCTGCAGCCTTCATATGCACAGCAGGGCAGTCCATGTCCACCTCCATATGTAGATTCGTATGTGGAAGGCCCTTCCCAGCCATACCTGCATCAGACAGAGGCTACTCAGGCAGAGGCTACTCAACCAGAGCCTTCCCCGATACCTCGTAGACAGAAGCAACCTGATCGTACGGCCCGTCATAACCAATGGTCACCGCCATCTTAGTTTTCTCGCCATTTATGCCTTTTTTATTCAATTTGTAATACTTTTAGTGTCTGCATTTACATTTTTTTTTTGTATTATGTTTAATTAATAACGTTGCGAAAAACATTACTTTATATCATAGGCAACCATCAGTTCGACAAATAACATTACTTTATAACATAAAATAACGTAACCAACATTTTAAATTACAACCACAATAGAACATAACTAAACCTGATAGACACTACTTAACACATTCAACGGTTATAGTCAATAGTATGACCATGTGTCATTGCATTTAGCCTGTTGGTTTCGTAAAAGTAGCTAAAATCTCAATTGGACCATAACGTTTCCAGTAGTTGGCTTCAGCTAACAACTTTAACACGTCTCCATTGCTTGTCAACTCTACGATGTGATATTCGAGTGTGTTGGTTGAATATTTTGCATGGCCGAGCTGTCGGAAAAATAGTTTTCTGACTACCTATGAGTTGTGAATGTCGTTAGGGGGAACCCCGACAGGCGCAACTTGCTTTATGACAGCCTTCAGTGTTTCAATGTTGCATCCTGAAGGAATTTCAAATCTTGTAGGGTTTGTTCCAGTGAAGGAATAGCCCACAAAGTTGCCTTGTCGTGGTATGTTCCAGGTGCCGTTGTAATATAGCATTGCAGCATGTGTAGGGACGATGGTGGACTGAAGTAGGTTCAATATATCGTCGAATGTTCTGTTGATCGTGCATAATATTTCTATAGGGCCAGCACCTGACATTTGGTCATTGCACAATAACATTGTGCAAACATCATCATCACTTGTCAGTTGTAAAGTATGAAAGAAATATTGCTGACCTGTATGTATGGAAGGTTGGCGGTAGTAGATTTCATCAACCAAGTGGTCAGAAGTTAGCTGAAGGGTGTCGTGCATCCTGCTCTTTAGTGTCTGCAAAGAACAGTCATTAGGCACTCACATTGGCTTTGGAGACGGGCATTGGAAATAAACGCCTGTTTCGTTGTGTTTCATTGATCCATTTGGATAAATGAATGCTAATTTCGAGTTATAAATGTTCTAACTACTTGTTTCTCCTAAGAATGTCATACTATTCAGATTCAATTCCGAAGCCGAATGTATGTTGTCCAGGACTGGGACTGAATGCCTTAAATAGAGATGACTGACGCCGTATTTCGACTTGTTAATTCACGCCGTATTTCGGCGTGTTAGGTCACGCCCTAATTATCGGGCGTGTAAAGTCACGCCGTATTTCGGCGTGTTAGGTCACGCCCTATTTATCGACGTGTTAGGTCACACCCTTCATTTAGCAACTACTCTACAATGGAGTCATTAGAGGATCCCGTCATCCAAGGAAAAGAAGAAAAACTCATGGTTTCACCATTATCCGGTGAAAACCCAGTTCACAGAACTGCTTATTTCATCAAACCTTGCGTGGAAGACTCGACAACTCTTCCTCATTCCATGTTATCTTCTGGAAGAACAGCCACTTTGAATTTGGACCATGCAAAGTTGGTTGAAGTAAGATACAATGGGTGGCATTACCCACATGAAGAATGGAATACGTTGGTTATACTTTGCTTCCTGATTCAATTCGACTTCAACTTCCATATTTCGGTATAGTGTCTAGAAATAGGGAAAGGGTACAAAATTAGGGTTTAGGTTAAATGTAAAGTAATATCACATGTCAAATAAATAAAAGGGTTACACATGTCTCTGTAAATAAAAAACATTAACAGTACAATAATTAAAATTACATAGTTTCAATGTTGCGAAGCACCACCACGAGTAGGACAATTCCTCCGATTATGTCCAACCTGCTTGCAAATTCCGCATTTGACGCGCCTTGGAATTGTTTTGACTTCGTCCATCTCGTTACGTAGTCTAGTGGACCTTGGACGACCCTTTGCACGCAACATCTCCCTGTCAGGTATGACAACTGGATCTTCACTCGGTGGAATAGCACATTCATTACCGATTGGCTGCCATGGCAATGAATAAGCCTGAACCAAGTTGTCAACCAGGAAGACATCATCCACAAACTGATAAGGATTTTGCCAAACATGTAAAGCAGCAGCTGCGGCGTGACTACATGGGTATTTGAAGGCCTTGAACTTGCCACACTGACAAGAACGCTCAGCAAGGTTCACAGAATATCCTATCCCAACCCTCTTCCACCTCAAAAACAGTTTTTTCAAGATTATACGTGCCTACATGGTGGCCTGTAGCAAGGGTTTGATTATGCCTCATAGCCTCAACCACATTTCTGCAATGTCACTGCGAATGTTGAAGCTGTGAAATGGCAGCCTGACCTCTGCATACAAAATAATTAACCAAACGAGTGTATGTGTGCTTCACAAGAGCAGTGATAGGCATGTTCCTTGCTCCCTTAAACACCCTATTCACTGATTATTGCAAATTTGTTGTCATATGACCATATCGTCTCCCCTCTACATCATATGCTCGTGTCCACTTTTCCTTAGGGATGCCATCAATCCATTCTGCAACCTCAGGACTGGTATCACGGAACCGTCCAAATGCGGCGTCAAAATCAACTACACTGGGAGTATAACCTGCAAAATAAATAAACAAATTAACACTTAAGGCCTTCTTAAAGCAAACGTGGTTCAAATATTTACGCTTACAGATATTTGTTAACATACCTAAAGTCATAAGGGCCTTCTTCAATCTTGGACTCTGGAACCTTTGATTAAAATTACTGGCAATATGACGAAGGCAAAACACGTGATCCGCATAAGGTGGTTGCCAACCAGCATGATTTTCCACAGCAGAAATGATGCTCTGGTGCCTGTCTGAAATGAGACATATATTTTGCATTTGGGTAACGTGGAGGCAAATGTTAGCAAGGAAGTATTCCCAAGCTTCTAGCGTCTCCCCTTCGACAATGGCAAATGCCAATGGCAGACACTCATTATTTTCGTCCTGAGTCTTAGCAATCAACAATTTGCCTTTATACTTGCCATATAAATGAGTTCCATCAATTTGGATGACGGGTTTGCAAAATTTAAAAGCCTCGCAACACTGCCTAAAAGTCCAAAACATGCGATGAAATGCACGCTTTCCTTGTACCAGCTGATTTGCCACAAAATAAGCACTTGTTTGAATATCTGATAAAAAGAACCTGGTGAAAAGCGAAGCATGTAGTCACACCACCTCGGCAAAAATGCATACGACTCTTCCCAATCCCCATAAATCATGGCCATTGCTTTCTGCTTCGCATACCAGGTCTTTGCATATGAAACTTTAAATCCATAGGTATTGGTGATCCTCTCCTGCACCAATGCAATTGACACAAACGGTTCCTCTCTAACCATTCCTGAGAATGAAATGGAAACATTGACATTTACAACATACCTCTAAAAACAACATTATTCATAATAACCAAATTGTTTAGAAACATACCTACTACAAGTGAAGCAATAACATCAACGTCAAGCTGTTTGTGACCCTGTGAAATTTGATCATTCAGGCAATTGTGTTTCCCACCCCACCTTGAAACAACCCACTTCTCATCGTAGGTTGGTTTGATTACCCTAACCCTCCAAGGGCAACCATCGCTGTGTCGAACACACTTCATGCTAAACTTGGTAGGCTTGCTCTCAACCGCATTTGCTTCTTGATGATCCTTCATCAGGTTCCGCTTAATTGCAATTTGGGCATCCATTTTTTATTCAAATTCCTGCTTAACAAACAAGTCATCCCCTAATTGCCATGGACCTTGCACTGAACCTGAACCCGAACACAAACCCGAAGCAGACCCGGTAAATGATTCGTCTTCGTCGCATGGATGGCTCCAATCAATATATGTGTAATGTGGAATTCCATGCCAAAATGGAATGACCTCAGCACCTAAACATATAACCCAAATAAAATACAATTATATCACGAAGCCAAGCATAAAACCCTAAACCCTAAACCATAAATCCTAAACCCTAGCATAAAACCCAAATTATCGACCTAACACCCCAAACCCTAAATCCTAAACCCTAAATCCTAAACCCTAAACTATCCAACATCCATCCTAACCCCTAAACCAGAGACCCAAATCTTAACCCTGAACATTTATTATAAGCAACATAAACCCTAAACCATCCAACATCCACCCTAAACCATCATCGAACCAACACCATAAAACCTTAACCCTAAACCATCCAACATCCACACTAAACAACAGCTACATATTATGATCATTAACAAGTAAATATATATCACTACAATTTCACTGATTAAAGCAGTCTAACATACCTTCAACAGGTTCCTCTACCTGATGATGCCTTTGAGACGACCCCACACCAGTGTCTTGTTGGAATTCAGTCGCATGCACGCCATCATCCTCATGATTATCCTACGCACTGGCATCCTCCTCAAGAAGACGATCTTCCATCGCGATATCTTCGTCATTGTCGTCCTCATCGTCCTCATCCATAACCCAAGTTGGGTCATGTTCGGCTTCCTCGGACACATTTATACTTGGAGCAGCATATGAACCACCATATACAGCTAGAGCAAGAAATGATGCTTCATTATTTGCAGAATTAAAAGCCGCTGACCTCATGGCTAACGGCAAAACATCATCCTTCACTGCATCATAATCCACGTACATTTCTAACAATTCATTCCTTGACTGCTTCACATATTGGTCGATTACAATTTCTAAATCTTCATCATCCAGCAGTTGACTCCCCGTGTAATGATCGTGTTGCCATAATCTTGCCGTCACCAAACTGATACGTTGGTTGTCGTTTAAACGTATTTTTCTGTGTATCTTCTCATGTAATTCACTGAGCGTTGATCTTCGATTGATACGCATCGACCTATTATCCCCTTCAAAAATAACACCCTGTCGACCTCTAAATTTTCTTCCATTAAAAAACAACATAACGTCAACACTCTGACTACCTGAACTCATATTTGGAGCACGCTTAAACTACAACCAAACCAATGGACCAAACCCTAAACAACTGAGCCAATGCATCTGCACCCGGATTTGCCCAGCTTATATAGGCCCAAGGGACTGGAACACGCCCAAAATAGGCGTGTTTAAACACGCCTATTCGTGTTTAAACACGCCCAATTTAAGCGTGTTTAAACATGCCCAATTTAGGTATGTTTAAACACGTTCATTTAAGGCGTGTTCAACAGCTCCATTATCCTAAATATTTTCCAAACTACCCCTTTTTCTAGTTATTTATTTAATTTGTATTTTTTATTTAAATTTCCCAATAATATTACACAAAGTATGTACTTTAATATTTTCCTTGGATGTGTGTGTCGTTTATTATATGTCCAACTCTTGTTGGTTTTTCGCCTTCTCTCCTATTCAAAGGTGGAACATTTTCTTCTAATTCCTTTTCTTGACTTTGATACTTTACTGCTTAGAGATTAAAATAATTCACATGTTTGGAATTCTTTTTTGGTTTCGTGTTGTGGATCAACAAATCATCAAAAGGAGTGGTGGATATAATATTTGAAGCACGAAATTCTGCTCTACAGTTCTACGAGGAATCAAAATCTACATCATTAAACAGAATAGCCACTTTTTGGGTCTAAATTAGACTGAGTAAAGACATGCATGAATTTGATGTTTTGCCCAAAAGCTAAATATCCCACAACAGATTTCGGGAATCTTTTTGTTTAAAAAGTAAAGAACGTGTTCTTTTTTATTTTTTGAACAGCAAAAAATAATTTTATTAAAAGATCCAGTTGAAACATGAAGACCGTGTTCTTTGATTTAAACGGGGAAAGAAAAGAATCTGAAATAGTCAAATTCAAACACGTTCTATAACTATTTTATCTTAAAGATAAAAGTAAATATTGTTTCCACGAGTGGTGTTGAGTAGAAAAAGTATTCCTCAAATATGAAATAAATAAACACACACTTCTGATTTGAGAGTTTCTTCGACTAAATTGTATAACTACTCCAGAAAAGCAATCTTATGCTAAAATGTCAAAGAAAGTGCTAGTAACTCTTTTAAGTATATTTTTTTCATTGGTTAAAATTCACATGAATCCTACTAGTTTACGAATGAGATTCATCAAATATAGAATGAAATTCATGTAAATTTCACTTAATAAGAAATAAAATGTGTTAAAAAAAGAGTGTGTTATTAGCAATTTAGCATTTCTTATTGTGAAATATGTGGTATCACAGGTCCTCACACACACTGGTACACTCGCACAAACACACAACAATCTCTTTGGTAGAATACTTCTGATATATTTAGATAATTGTCTGTCAAGTCACACATTGGCCTTTTACATGAGATGTTATTTATAATGCGACATGACTATTCACTGAAGTAACTCTTCACCTAGGGACATGACTCTTCTCATGAGTAACTTCTTCACCTAAGGACATGACTCTTCACATGAGTAACTTCTTCACCTAGGGACATGACTCTTCACATATCTAATTTATTATTATTAAGGTTTAATCCAACAAAATCCCCCCATAAACTTTAAATATTTCTTCCGTCTTTCATCCCCAACATCTTCTTACAATTTTCCAGCAACAATGTCGGTAATGGCTTCGTGAAAACATCTCCGACTTGATCTCGGCTTGCCACATGAAGTAACTCCACCTTCTTTCCTTTTACTTGATCTCGGATGAAGTGGAATCTGAAGTCAATATGCTTGCTCCTTTCTTGATTGACCGGGTTCTTTGCTAACTCTATCGCTGACTTATTATCTACTCGGATCTCGGTTGGACTGTCTTGAACTTGTCCCAGTTTTTCCAACAGACTCCTCAACCAAACTGCATGACAAACGCACCAGGATGCCGCAACGTACTCTGCTTCACAAGTTGATAGAGTCACAATTGGTTCCTTCTTTGACATCCAGGCAAAAGCTGTGTTTCCCATAAAGATCAAGTCATCAACATATAAAGCTACAAGCAACAGATCATCTCCGTTTTTCTTCACATAGAGGGCATGCTCATAAGGACACTGTTCAAAATCATCCTCCTTGAAGTATGCATCAATGCAAGTATTCCAAGCCCTCGGTGCCTGTTTTAGTCCGTACAAAGCTTTCTTCAATTTTAGCACTTTCTTTTCTTCTCCAGCTTTCAAGTATCCCGGCGGTTGTTCGAGATACACTTCCTCTTCAAGTAGACCATTCAGAAATGCCGACTTGACATCTATTTGGTAAATCAGCCATCCAAATTGCGCTGCCTGTGAGATCAATAGTCTGATTGTCTCCATTCTTGCAACGGGTGCGAACACGTTGTCATAGTCTATTCCTGCCTTTTGCTTATACCCCTTCGCTACCAGTCGAGCCTTATATCGTTCTATCTTTCCTTCAGCATTTATTTTTCTCTTATAAACCCATTTAACTCCAATGGGCTGACTTCCTTTTGGCAGTTCGGTCAACTCCCAAGTTTCATTCTATTCAATGGCCTTGATTTCTTCATTCATGACGGTTTGCCATTTTTCATCTCGGATTGCCTCTTCAAATGTTATTTCTTTAGAATCTGTAATCAAACAAACAAGGTGGGCTTCATTAGTTGAATCATACAGGTCCTGCAAACTCCTCATTCGGGGTTGTCTCATCTCGTCTTCATCAGATATCTCACTTCTTGCCGGGATCCAACTTGGTGATCCGCCTTCCTTCTCTTCTTGTTGAGTAAGCGTCTGTCCGGGATCTAAAGTGACCTCGGATGAAGTGCTCCAGTTCCATTCATCTTCTTCATTAACTTTCACATCTCGGCTTATTATTTCTTTCTTGGAGTCGGGATTCAACAACTTGTATCCCTTTGTCTTTTCGTCATATCCAATGAAAATAAATTTCATGCTCTTGTCTTCCAACTTGGTTCTTTGCTGATCAGGGACATGTGCATAAGCCACACTCCCGAAGACTCTGAAATGGCCTACTGATGGCTTCTGACCAGTCCATACTTCCTGTGGGGTCTTTCCATTCAGACTGGAATGCGGACAACTATTTTGCACATATACAGCACATAGTACGGCCTCCCCCAAAACTCCTTAGGCATTTTCTTCGTTTTTAACATTGATCTTACCATGTCAAGAATGGTACGATTTTCCTCTCAGCCACTCCATTTTGTTGTGGTGAATATGGTGCAGTTAAGAACCTTCTTATCCCATGCTCCTCGCAATACCTTTTAAATGCAATTAATGTGTACTCCCCACCTCGGTAAGAACAGATTGACTTGATTCGCCTTCCAGTTGCATTTTCTATCATCATCTTAAAACTCTTGAATACTTCAAACACTTTGGATTTTTCTTCCAGCAAATATACCCAAGTTTTACGACTAAAATCGTCTATAAACGAGACAAAATACCTCTTTCCACTGAAAGACCCAGGAGAAATGGGTCCACACAAGTCGGTATGAATTAGTTCTAGTGGTTGTTGAGATCTGTATTTGGCCATCTTTTGAAATGGACTCCTAGCATGCTTGCTTAACACACATTCTTCACAAAATCTCTTTTCACATTTCAAATTCGGCAACCCTTCCACCATATTCTTGTTCATCATCTCGGCCAGGCCTCCGTAGTGAAGATGCCCAAATCGGCGATGCCATAAGGATACTTCATTACTCATCTTGGCTTGCAAACAGCCGACCTGCATACTTCTCAACATTAGTTTGAACATTCTATTTTTCTCCATCTGAACTCGAACTATCAAACATTCTTGTTTATCCTTCAAGAAGAGAACTCGGTCTGTCATGAGAACCGAGTAGCCATTTTCCATCAGTTGTCCCACATTAAGAATATTACTTTTTAGATCGGGCACGTAATAGACATCTTGGATGCGCCCAATTCGTCCATCTTTCTGCAAGAAACAAATCGTACCTCGACCTTTGACATCAACCTTTGAAGCATCTCCAAATGAAACATGTCTGGCTTCTATTTGTATCAGATTACTGAACAAATGCTTATGCCCACACATATGATTGCTTGCACCAGTGTCTAGATACCGTTCCATCTCAGATCCTTGGTTGACTTCACTTATGGTCATCATCAGAATTCCTCCATCTCTTACTTCTCCTTCTGTAACAAGGTTTGAAGTTTCATTTCTTCTTTCATCTCGACAATCCTTCGCAAAATGTCCGACTCGACCACAGTTGTAACATCTGTCCGAGTTGCAATCTCTCGAGTAATGTCCATACTTTTCGCATTTAAAACATTCTACATTTGATTGATTTGAATGTCGGCCTCTTCCACGACCTCGGCCTCGCCAATTCTGCCGACTTGATTCAGCATGCTCCTTATTCCTTCCTTCTTGACCGCGGCCTTTACTACCGCGACCATCTCCTCGACCTCCATAGCCACGCCCTCTTCCTTGGAAGTTTTGAGAATAGAGTACCTTTTCGTCCTTGATTGAAGCTTTTGTCTGGAGTGCTTGCTCCAGTGACTCTGCTTTCTTCTTTTTCTTTCTTTGTTCATGCGCCTCCAAGGAACCAGCAAGTTCGTCAACGGTGAGCGTTGCTAGGTCCTTTGACTCCTCAATCGCACATACAACATTCTCGAAGTCGTCAGTGAGAGACCTCAGAATTTTCTCCACCACTCTGGCATCAAACAACACCTCTCCATTTCTGTTTAGTTGATTTACCACGGTCTGGACCTGGGTGATGAAATTGGATACCCCTTCTCCTTCCTTCATTTTCATTCCTTCCAACTCTCCATGGAGAGTTTGAAGTCGAACCTGTTTGGCTCGATCGGCACCCTTGTAGACATTTGCAAGTATGTCCCACGCCTCCTTTGAAGTCGTTGCACCAGCAATCTTCTCAAACCCGGAATCATCAACAGCCCGGAATAATATGTACAACGCCCCTTTGTCTTTCAACCTCGTCTCCTTCAATGTCTTGTTCTGCGCTGCCGTATATCCTGCTGTGGATGTTGGTTCCTCGAAACCACCATGGACAACCTCCCAACTATCATGGGCTCCCAAAAGGGCTTTCATCTGGATATTCCAGTTTTCGTAATTAGCCTTTGTAAGGCGGGGTAGTGACAGACTACTACTTGGCCCACTCTCCATTTTCTCACGCTCTGATACCAATTTGTGGTATCACAGGTCCTCACACACACTGGTGCACTCGCACAAACACACAACAATCTCGCTGGTAGAATACTTCTGATATATTTAGATAATTGTCTGTCAAGCCACACATTGGTCTTTTACATGAGATGCTATTTATAATGCGACATGACTCTTCACTGAAGTAACTCTTCACCTAGGGACATGACTCTTCTCATGAGTAACTTCTTCACCTAGGGACATACTCTTCACATATCTAATTTATTATTATTAAGATTTAATCCAACAAAATAACTCTCATTGATTTGTTGATGTGAGGGGTGGGCTCCGGTTGCATGCTGTGTCTTGGATTGAAGGGTAAGATGCATAACATGTTAATGCTGTTTTAGATAAGGTTTCGTAGTACTGAAAATGAAATGACAAAATAAACAGAAATGTAGCAGAGGGAAGAATACAAAGAGGGTCCTTCCCCAAAGGAATTCTGAAGTGGATATTCTTCAAGGTTCTGAATTCTTTTCAAGAGCCAATACAAAAGAGGGAGCACATTCCTTTTCTGGATACCACGTACTATAGCATCTTTTTCTTTCTTATAGGTTCTATTGGAGCTCTATTGTTATTTAATGGTACCCAAGAAAGAACGAGAGAACAATATAATTAATAGGAGTACAATTATATTTATATGAACAAATTTCAATAAACATCTCCTAATAAAAAATCTTTTTATAAATTTAAATTAAAATAAACTTATGCATCTCAACTTTTTCATAAACTCATTCGTCTAATTTTTCCGCAAACTCTAATAATAAACCTTAGCATTTTTAAGTTAGAAAAGTCTTGAACAATGGGATATTACAATAGAATTTCCGCAAACTCTAATAATAAACTTTAGCATTTTTAAGGTAGAAAAGTCTTGAACAATGGGATATTACACTAGTAAAGTTCTGGTGAGTTAGAAACTAATTAGGGTAATAGGGTGGTTTTGTGTTGAATTGTATAATTTAAATTTTAAATTATTATTAGAATTTGTTAGATTGTTACATATTATATCAGTTTGTTATTATTGCTTATTATTAGTTGGTTGTTAAACTACTCTTATATGTAAAAGAACTTCAACTTTAAGTTGAGGAAAAATATATGAAAGAGTACATACGAATGAATGAAACGAATTAGGAATTATTATTCTAATTTATGCATATTCACTTGTTAATATGGTATTAGAGCCATGATTCCTTCCATGAATAAGAGTCATGGTATCTTCCATGAAAAAATCATAATATCCTCCATGAATGAGAGTCATGGTTCCCTCTATGACAAAAATTATCTTCCGCATTTTTCTTCTTCATATTCTCAAACTTTCATCTCTTTTTTTCTTCCTGTATCAATACCTATATTTCACTTTTATTTATCCTCACATAACCTTCGCATCTTCAGTCTCGGCTTGAATCCTTGCCCATATCTTAATCTTCTTTTCAAAAACAACACAAACGACATAACATAAATCCGTTTTGAATCCTTCTCGTACCTCAGTATTGAAGTCTCCATGCACGTATTCCATTTGAAGGTCATTGATGTGAAACTCGCTGCATTGATCTGAATCCTTCACAGACCAACCCTAAAGTCTATTGACATAAATATGTGATTGTTCCAAACCCCTTCTCGTATCTCAATTCTCCATGCACGTATTCCATTTGAAGGTCATTGATGTGAAGCTCGTTGCATTGTTCTAAATCCTTCACAGACCATCTCTGCTGTGGACTATCCTGAAGCACCTCTTGAACCTATTTCTGATCAAAGTCATTCATGAAAGAGTGTTTGAAGAAGCAATTGGCAAGTTGGACATGACCGATATTTATGCAACAAATTGAGGGGAGTGTTGAATTGTATAATTTAAATTTCAAATTATTATTAGAATTTATTAGGTTGTTACAATTTTTTATTATTATATTTAAATAGGAATTAAAATTAGATCAGTTTATTATTATTTTGTATTATTAGGAGAAGGTTGTTATACTGCTCTTATACATATAAGAACTTCAAGTTGAGAAAAAATATATGAAAGAAAACGGAGGAATTAATGAAACGAATGAGAAATTATTATTGTAATTTATGCATATCTACTTTTTAAGAGTTTGGTACCACGTTTGTACACTTAAAATTGACGTCACACCTCATGAAAAGTTATGTTTGCTTTTTTGACAAATAATTTTTTCAGTTTAGTTGAGCTGACTTTCACCCAAACTAAGATTTACCTTAAAACTACTCTCTTCCTTTTCCCTTGAACTTAGAAAACTCCAAGCATAGATTAAGTTACATTAAACAACTAAACATAAGTTTACAAAGTTAAATCATACTGCACTTCTATAACCGTAATCCAAACACGCTTAGTAGTCCATCTCCTTGCATATTCAACGTCAAAACTCAAAACTGCATCCAATTCTTGAATTGGATGTAGTTAGGGACACCTTATCTCTTGGGTCAAGTATACATGTGTTTTAAAATTTTAGTTTTGGATCAGGTATCAAGCTTCCAGCATTGATATTGTAGAACATAGGACTTTAACCAGGACCATTACATATTCATGATCTCTTTCTAAACTTGACTAATGCTACAAATATTATGATTAATAAGAAATCACCTCATGCAACCAACTTAGCCATGATTTTGAAATGCCCTATATGTCAATATATGAATGGAGCTAGTCCTACTTTACAGTTCTACACTAGTACGGATGCAAAATGTGTTATCAGCACAACTCTTTATTACTTGAATTTCGTAAATAAAACTCAAGTGAATCAAAATCTCTTAACCAGCAACAGGGCTGGTCACAGTTCTCTAATCAAATGTCATCTGTTCTGCCTCTTGTCTAATGGACTCAAACAATGGAGAAGAGAGGTAGCGCTCTCCAGAACTAGGGAACACCACCTGCAGCAACAAAAATTATTAGAAGATGATTAATGAGGATTCATGATACAGATATGATAAAATTTTAATACATCTGTCCCCAGTGATATGACTAAAGATTGTCACCAGTTCAATGCACATGAAGGTTCAAGTATTCTCCGTGGTGTGCCACTATAAAAACATACAATGCCCCATGCTATTCCAAGTAATATATACAGAATAATGACATGAAGTTGTAGGGTACTTTAATTGAATGCCAAACAATATATCATAATCATAATACATGTCAATCAAGAATTCAGATAAGTAGGCCTACAACGATGAGTTTGTCAGCATTTTCTGGCCTCTTTCCCAGTTTAATTGCTGCTGCTGCTGCTGCTCCAGATGAAATCCCTACCTATTAGAAGTGAAAACAGTTTACAGTCAGCATAACTAGAGAGAAATAGTTGAATAGCATTGAAGTTCCACAGTTATACACATAATGGCCAAAACAAAAATATCGTAATACAATATTTTAATTTTAAAAAAAAGAATGGAATATAACTGTAGCCATACCAGCAAACCTTCTTTCAGGGCTAACAGCTTAGCAGTTTCTATAGCTTCCTCACTTGATACCTGAAAAAAATTAACAGATAGAAAACCAAGGGTCAAAATCCTTCCACAGAAAAATAATCATAAGGAAAGTTCCAGAAAATTATTTGCAGTTATGTTTTATAAGAATCTATAACCTTCAGTGAACATCTAAATAATGAAAAACAAATATATAAAATTTGTTTGAATCTCATTTACACTTGATAAAGGGCTAGAAAAAAAATGAGATGATCTTAGTGAATTGCTTGAGTGATTTGAACTTAGCAGGCTGTGTTTGTATGCCTCAAGAATAAGCACATCCTATATTTACAAGAGCTAAAACTAGGAAGAAAAATATTTACGATCCAAAATTTTCAATGCTTCATTTAAACCTATTATTTGTTATTTTTTACAATTTAAATTTTATAATCCTAATACTTCCTTCACTTTACTAAACACTATTTCAAACGCCATCACTGCTAACACTTTCGTATCTCTATATAATCAATGTGAGACCTCACAACAGTTCCCCACAAGCTGGTGAATGAATATATTCCTGGATTACAGCTGACGTTCTGAAACTTTTAAGTAACATGTTTACTAAATTGAAAATTTGAGAAAACAAATGTAGTAGCAATCAAAACACTATTTAATTTCTACTTTGTGAAACAACAAACAATCTCAATTTGGTTTTGTCATGTTGAACTAGATTGTGAACAATACAAATAGAAGATTTATTAACATTCTCATGGGAATGCATTTTATCCTTAAATCATCAATCACAATCTTCAACCAAAGTAATTCAAAAATTCCTTGTGCCATGGCTTGAAACTCAGCCTCTACACTTGACCAAGTCACAAAGTTTAGTTTTCCTATCCTCTAAGTTTGTAGGTTCCCAGCAAGAAACATATAGTAGCTGGAGTTTGACCTCCTATCTATAACCTACCCATCATAATAAGTGTCAGTATACGGTATACCCATCCATGGATAAACCCTCAACCCTTCTTGAATAACAACCAACTTTCAGGGGTAGTTTTAAGATATTGAAAAATTCAGTATACTCTTTCTAGGTTCCTTTCCTACATATCATGCATAAATTGACTAACAACTAGAATATCAGTGGCTAAATTTGGTTTGTCCTAGACAAGTAAATTAATCTTCCTGTTAGTCTCTGATAGCCTTATAACCAATATGACTCTCTGTTAGAAATCAAGAATTGAAATAGCAAAGAAAAGAAAGAATTTTATTGAATCGGATGAGAAATAACATAAAACAGGAGAGATAACTCTCCTCCAAGGGTTTCCCCTTCACAAAGGATTTCCCCTTTCACAAAGAGCTACTACTCAATCTACAAATGAACAGATCTCCCTCTCTCCTATCCATCCTCCCCTATTTATATCTAATAATCCCCTCTAACTAACTATCTAACTCATTAACAGACTAACTATCTTAGCTAATCTTCCCTTCTCCTTATATCCTAACAATACACCCCTCCTAAAAATTGACCTTGTCCTCAAGGTTGGAATTTGAAAACTGGAATTACACACCGAAATGACACACATCCTCAAGTTTTCCCTGATTGTTGGAAGACAATTGTACTCATTATAGCTTAACTGGGAATGACCTACTTCCTTGCATGCTGGTAGAGTTTGGTGGCTCCAGTGGAGGTTGGGATGAAAGCAAATTCTGATTAATCTGGACCTCCATGGGTGATGCAGCAATCTTTTTCCACCTCTTCTCTATAATCATGTCATCAGCGGCATCCAAGTTTAGTGGTATAAATCTTGCCACCCATTTTAAACTCTAAGTTTCTGGTTGGAATTGTGGAAGATGGATCCCATGGCTCATCTTCATCACTATGATCTTCATCTGCCTTTCCTGATAACATTCTCGTGCTTTCCTGCCATAGGATTGGGATCTAAATCCCAGAATGAGTTTGGTTGGCATATTATCCAATTTTCTGCTCCTCTTTTATGCATACCCAGACCCATCATGTAAAATGTTGGACATAATTGGTAGAATTCCAAAAATTCCCTTTCATCTTTCTCATCCTTCAGAATTCAATCATTTACACTAACAGTATGAGCCTCTTTGGTGTCCCTCCATGGGGGATCAACTGTGAACCTGCTGGCCACTTCATGCAAACTCAACTCCGGCGGCTTCGATAGTGGTAGGGATGAGGGTGAACTCCATATAAGTTGAATCATCATGACTGTCTCGGTACCTCCCTTCTGCCTTGGCTACATTGTTGAACTATCATCCATTGACACAACAAAATTTAACGCTAAAAGCTCACCCAGCAAGTTGACATTCCAAGATTCCAGCACCATCGATGTTCCAACCACCTTCATGAGCGATTTATGTTTCATCATAACAATCTTTGTATGGAAATCTGAATCTTGAAAACAATGAGGCTTGGTTGCATCACCAGCTTCAACTTCCTTCTTGATCAAATCTGTTATTGGGTTATCAAGAAAATCGTCTTCGCAGCCCACATTCATCACTCTATTTTCCTTATGCTTCTCCCTCTTTATCGATGGATTAACTTCTTCCTCCATAACCTTTTCAGTCTTTGTTTCTCTTGCTAATTTTGCTACATCATCTTTGGTTTCTTCTCCACCACAAAGGGTGCGGTTCTTGATTATTGAACCTTCTTTACTTCTGTTTTTGGATTCAATGGGTCACTGCACACTCAAAACTGCTACCCTTTAAATCAGTTCCCCCTTCTGTGCTTCTATCAAAGCAGGTAGTTCCAACTTTCTTGTCAAAGAACTAGCCATAGCTCCACTGCATTCGAACCCACTTCCGTCCATGCGATTTTTGTCTTGTTGAGAGGCATGGGAATCAACTTCTTCATTCAATATCTTGCACACATGTGTTTCAGCTCTGAAATGTTGGTCCTCTCTTTCAATAACTCTATGGAAGTCTCCCTTTTTTGATGTAGGTTTCCGTTTCAATTTGCTCTTCTTGCTTCAAGATACTCAATCTTTCAAAGACATGGTTACCATAGCGATCTCTGAATCTTTTGATCAAAGATGTGGAAAATGACTCCCAATCTGAATCTGGGTTCTTTTGGCTCCAAATGTATAACCAATGTGTCACAACATCCTCTATGCTCATGAATGCATATTGCAGCTTATGGAACGAAGGAATTTCTTGTACATCAAAGAATTTTTCAGCCCTAGCAATCCAACAAATTGGGTCTGTCCCCATGAACACTGGAAGCTCCACCTTAGCCCAAATTTGCACTTCCTTCATCTCTAACACTAGCTCTCTGTCGAAGATCCGGCAGGTTGGACCAATTGTTAGGAACCAAGAATTGAAATGGCAAAGAAAAAAAGGAATTTTATTGAATAGCATGAGAAGAACTAGATATAGGAGAGATAATTCCTCCAAGGGTTTCCCCTTTACAAAGGATTTCTCCTTTCAGAAAGAGCTAATGCTCAATCTACAAATGAATAGATCTCCCTCTCTCCTATCCTTCTTCCCCTATTTATATTTGATAAACCCCTCTAACTAACTAACTCCTTAACAGAGTAATTATCTTAACTAATTTTCCCTTCTTCCTAAGACTAAATTTCCTCTTCACTTACAATTTATGGTTTTACTCAATGGGAACTTCAGCACCTCCAAGCCTAATTTCCCTGTTTAATTTAGTAAAACAAGAACAAGCTTCCTTTAATATGTGGCTTGTATAAACTCAATTGCCAAGAGATTATTTTATTCTTCCTAAATCTTATATTTCAAATTTAGGTGCTAGTCTCTACTTCAATATTTCTTTCTCATTCAAATGATTCCCAGTTCCCTAGGATACTAATATCATCTACATCTACATATGTAATAATAAGATGAACACACTCAAAGCATACCACAGAGAAAATAATAGACACAAAATTTATGTAGTTCAACACCTCTTGCCTTCATGTATGAGAATGTTCTAATAAAGTATTCACTCTCAACAAGATTACAAGTTTTGTGGAATACCCAAATGTGTATCACACTACAAATCCAAGTACCTTACCACTAAAAAGTTATAGGAAATGATAAACACTCACTTCTCACTTCACAAGACACTCTCTACTACTCAAATGACCTCTCACACTAGCTTGTGGATTTCTCTCTCTTCTCTTAGATGTGTGTTGATGTTTCTTAACATCATGGTCGAAGACTAGATGTGTGTACTTCATAGCAGTGAACCTAGGACCTCATTCCTCTTCCTCTTAGGGAAGAGTATTTTTGGATGTAGGTAGGTTTTCACCATAAAGGTTGTCCCTAATGGTAAAGTTAACCAGCTTAAGAATTTTGGATTAGACTATGGTGACACTTTCTGTCATGGCTAAGATTGCGTATGTTTGATTATACTTGTCCAGGGCTGTTATCTACCATTGCCCTCTTTACGAGCTTTAGTTTATAAATGTTTTTCTCAATGGTGATCTAGCAAAAGAGGTTTATATAGAGCAACTTCTTGGATTTGTTACTCAGGAAGTCTGCTAGGCTAGTTTTTCATCTTTGGAAATCATTGTATGCTCCTTAGTCCCCTAGGGCATGGCTTGGAGCAATTTGGTATAACTTAGAGTGAAGCTAACCACTCAATTTTTTATCATCATTCAACCACTAGTTGTATTTAATTAGTTGTGTACACCAAGACATTGTTAGTACAGGTAGTGATCAACATGGCTTTGCACTGGTAAGAAACATTTCTAATGACATTTTCAGACAAAAGATCTTGGTAGACTTAATATATCTTGAGAATTTAGGTGGCAAAATCCAAGAATGGTATTATCGTTTCCCAAAGAAAGTATGCAATGGACATCTTAGAGGGGACAAGGTTGATGGGTGTTAAACCTGTAGCCTGTAGGCACTCATATATAACCTAACACTCAGGCAGGACATTCTTAAATCTAGGAAGATTCAAAAGACCCTGCGAAGCTAAATTACTCGTCCAGATACCAGATATCTCTTTAGTAGTCAGTGTAGCAAGTCAGATTCTTAACTGTCACTCTCCCTATGAAGACATTGTGATGCAATAATTTGCATGCAAAAAGATATCAAAGGAACTTTAAGGAAAGGCCTCTTATATGAAGTCAAAGGTCATACTTGAGTCATGGAATACTATAATGCAGATTGGGCACACACTCCTAATGATAGAAGATTCACTGCTGGCTACTGCATTCTTGTAGTTGTTGGTGACAATGTAACTTCTTAGAAAAGAAATAAACAGAATGTTGGTGAAAGATCAAATGCAGAAGTACAATATCGAGCCATGGCCCTAGCCACTTGTGAACTATTTTGACTCAAACATTTTCTCAAGGAACTGAGGTTTGGGCATGTTTCACTTATGACGCTCATTTGTGACAATCAGATAGCCCTCCATATTGTCTCAAATCCAGTATTTTACGGGAGGACCAAACACATTGAGATAGATTGCCACCTTCATCGAGAAATTTTATCCGGAGACATCACCATTAAATTTTTCAATTCAAATATCAACTGGTAGATTGAGAGGTCCTTGAATTAGTTATACATGTAAATTGTAACATACTTAGTACATGTGATTGTTTCAGCAATTCAGCTGTTTTTTTTTTTCAGGGAAGTGTGTGAGACAAGTTTGGATATAGTTGCTGGTTCATTTGCAGCATGAAGAAGTGATGTGGGCTCAGTTACAGATCATCAGTACCCAACTTAGGGGCGGTAGTATTACTACAGTAAGTGCCTTTAGCTGCATTAGAATGCAAAGGAAATTCAAGAGGGGGGAGATTTAAATCTAATTTCCCAAACTTAGACAACTTGACCAACCGATTACACTTCCACTGAAGCTGAGGTACAACAAGGAAATATTCATTTTCACGGAAGATCGCATCTTTAGATTTTAAAAACTGATGACTAGAAGGGTGATTAGTTACCCCCTTTCTCGGAAGGTGAATAACCAAGGAAAACACACTTGACACTAAGTATATCAAACTTACTGTGATGCTGTTTGCAAAATTGAACAAAAGCACTTGAGCAGATTGTATTAACTGAGCAATCTTGAGTTATATGCACTCAGCAGATTGTATTCACATACATCTAAAATGAATACATATATCTACAAGAACAATAAAGGGGAAAGATTATTTCATATGATCCTAAATTTCAAACGCTTTGTTAACACCTATTTTTTGTTATTTTTTCAAACAGTGACTATTTCATGATTGTAATACTTACGATGTAACACTAAATACTATCACTATTTTCAACAAAGCCAGCATTAACAGTTCCGTATCTCCATAATCTATATGAGACCTTATAACATTTATCCTTCCACTACAATATATGATAATCTATAAGAATCATAACATTCATGTAACCAATTCCATTGGCAATTACACAACTTTCAACAGAATTGTAGTACTAAAATCGCATATATCTATAGTAACCTGAATAATTTCATCAAGCAGATTAACATCCAGCACAGCAGGAACAATACCAGCACCAATTCCCTGAATCAGATGCCCTCCTTTTACACATTCATGCAATATGTCCAGTTAATATAGCATTAGCATAATTCAGATGTCAGTCTGAAAGTAAAATACTAAGTGATGTACTGCCTCACAAAGTTGAAAAGAAAGGAATACCAAATGAAATTTACCTCAAAAAGTTGCTAGGGGAAAAATTAATGCTTTTAAAAAACATCAGGAATTGAAATCATAATTTTATTTCTGATAGAAGTAATGATGCATAAATGGTATCAACCTCTATGATTGATACCAAAAAATATTAGTAAAATGTTCCTAATCCAATTAAATAGATGAAGAATGTGAGAGGCAGTAGGCTTTAAATAGTCCACTATGATCTTAATTAAAGGGGCAACTCACTGAACTCAGTCAATTGCACCAACTGTTTGGTTGGGTCATGCGTGTTCTAACATACTAACCAAGATACATACTAGCTTACAATCTGAAGATCATTTGAAATGAAGATATAAAAAGTCAACAAGAGATTAAAATCTTATGAAGTGACCACTTAGAAGATTTTGATGATTTCAAGAGATAAAAGAGTTGAAGTGATGTTGTAGACGTTATACATGGAGAGAAAATGGGACAATAAAGAGCAATAAGATAGGTACACCTTTTAGAAAACTAGTAACGTACCTGGCTGGCCTCCACTCAAGACTGCACTTTCAACGGGTTCCACTCCATAGACCTTGATGAAAACACATAGCATTAGCAATGAAGGTAATTACATGCATTTAGACTCTCTTCCATTCATAAGCAAGTGTTCACAAGAACAGGAACCTTGATTTTTGGATTTCTCTCCTTGAGGAATTTCCCTGCACCTGTTATTGTACCACCAGTTCCAATACCTGCTACAAGGGCATCAACTTTACCTCCAGAATCTCTCCATATCTCAGGGCCAGTGGTTTCAAAGTGAATCTACAAGGACGCGACAGAAGTGTCATCAGAAGATCACATACTATATCTCAATACATTCAAGATAAATTACCTTTGGGTTTGCAGGATTTTCAAATTGATGAGGCATGAAAGCATCAGGTGTCTCCCTCAGTAGCTCCTCAGCCTTTTGAAGACTACCTTTGAAGCCCTTAGCAGGATCAGTGAGATGCAGCTCAGCTCCCAAAGCACGGAGCACAACTCTCCGCTCGAGACTCATTGAAGCCGGCATTGCTAGGATTAGCCTATAACCTTTAAGTGCTGCAATAAATGCTAATCCAATGCCAGTGTTTCCACTAGTAGTCTCAACAAGCACAGTCTTCCACCAGTTTAATTTAACCATGTCCACAACCATTAAAAAAAACACACACAAAAAAAAAAAAAAAAAAATCTCATCTAAGAAACCCAACAATCTGAACTTAAAAACACAGCATCACTTTGACTAAACCTGATTGATTATTGGGGGGAAATGGCACAAAATCTATGGACCTATTTGGATAAAATTTCTCAATAAATACTTGTAGGAGAAGAGAATAAAAAAGTAAAACGAATTAAATTTCTTCCATAAGTTAAAATTAGCTTATACAAAAGTTAAAATCAGCTTTTGGAGAAGTTAAACGAAAGGACTTCTATAAATTAGCTTATGCATAAGCTAATTTTAACTTATGGGAGAAACTTAATTCAATTTACCATATTGTTTTCTTCTCAAGTACTTACTGAGAAATTTATCCAAAGAGGACCTAAATTCATAAATAGTATCATGCTAGAGTTCTATTACCAACCTTTCCTGGTGTAATCAGTCCCTTGTCCTCAGCATCCTTGATCATACTTAATGCTATCCTGCACCCCAAAAGAAACAGTTAGAAATTCTCTTTCTAAATAAAGTCCCAATGATTGGTATAGCCAGCCTTTTTAGCATTTCACAAATAAAAAAATCACTTCACCAACATCTATTCCCATTACACAACGATATTGCAGGCAATTTTCAAACATCTTAAACATAGAAAAGAAATAAAGCCTCATTATTTATGACAGATAAAAACAGTAAACTCCTTTGCACCTGTCTTTGACACTTGAGCAGGGTTCCATTGATTCCAACTTGGCAGCAATGCGGGCCACACAACCTTCCACAACTTTGTTCAGATACACCATTGGAGTGTTTCCAATTAGCTTCACAAAGCAAGAAATAAGGGTGAAGCAATTATTTATTACTAAATAAGTTCATAACCAGAAGAGCTAAAAGAGAAAGAAAGAAAAATTACTTCAGTAACATCTTGTTTTATTGCACACTCCATTTCGATGTTATCTTGGTATAGATAGCACTTGAAAACCGGATTTTGATGGTACAAACTGGATTGTGAGAATGAATCTGAGTCTGAAAGTAAAGTTGAAAGAGAATCACAGTAGAGTTAAAATTAATAGCAATTTGGTATATTGCACATGTAAATACTGGTACTTACAAGAATTTAGCTACAAAAAGAGGAGCTTCCTTCTTTGCTTGAAATAGATCCTCTTTGACTATACTTCGGACCCTGAGGTCCCACATGGGTTGATAATGCACACTTGTCATTTCCAACTTTTCCATTTTTTATTTCATTTTTATATTTACTTATAATTTTATTTTATTTTTTGGTTGCAAAGAGAAAACTTGTAATTTAATTTAAGTGCATATAATTTAAATTAAACCCAGTTAATGACATATGTTAATAGGAAAATTAGGAAATATAAATCGTCAACATAATTAATAATTATTTACTTATAACATTATTAATTTACATGTTTAACTCTTCCACAATGCAGAATTACTTGTTTAACCGCGAACACATTGCATGCATCGCATAAAATAATGATGATATTTTAAATAGAATAAGATTTATTAGAGCATAAAATAAAATAAAAATTAATTTGAATTTAAAAAATTGTATACTTATCCTCATAATAATACTAAACAATTTTTTTTAGTTTAAATTTTAAAAAATAAATATTATAATCAATTATTATTAGTAGTAGTGAAAACACAAACGATATTCCCGGAAGAGTTAATATCTGACCTTCTGCCCACGCTAACACCATCCGAGCTTGCATTGCTGCTCGAAGATGGCGGCTCCTGCATCTCTTTCGCCTCCATGAGGCCCCGTCATAGCTGACCCTCTTCTTCCCATTCGGGTTGGATTGACCCTGCCGGTGGAGAATCCGCTACTGGGTCGTCGCTTGCGTCTTACGGCCCGTCCTCTAGGATGTTGGGTCTATGTATTTGCATTTTTATTGCACTAAATTTATTATGTCATAACTTTTATCTTATTATGTATTAATATTTAATTTTTTTAGTTTAATATGAGGAAAAAATTAAATTGTTAAACAAAGAATAACATAAAAAGGTAAAAATAAATTAATACTCAAAATTAAGGTACATGTCGAATGTATTAATAAAACAAACTAAATACATTAAATGAACATTTTCAAAAGGTGTTCTACCTTCCACCAAGTTTAGATTTAAAGCCGCACCCAGTGATCACACACACATGTGCACGACATGGTTGGTCCACGTCAATTGCTTATTGGTACCCGCTAACCACAACATGTGCCAAAGGAAAAACCACAGCAAAAAAAGAAGACAAGGAATAGGCTAAATGCAAAATAGATAAAAATAAAAATTCAAAAAATGGGATACTAAAAAATCAGAAGAATGTGTCGTCATATGTAAGAGTTAAAACCTATAGGATATCCCATGTTACTTTAAAGATTAATGGGAAATGGAAAAAATTAATGGAAGGCATTTTGTGCCATTGTATCCTTCAAGTAGTTCATATATTACATTGCACTTCAAAGATAAAAGATGCGTTGCAAAATAAATAAGGGACAAAATTGTATAAAAATTGTGTGCTCCAAAAAAAAGCTCTTCTTTATATATTATTATTATTATTGTAAAAAAAAGTTTTACCACATTAAAAGATGTCACATGCTAATATCACATTGATTTTTTTTTATATATTTTTTTATTAGGATTGAGTTAGTTGAGAAGTGAAAATTAAGCATATTTATGGGTTCTAAAGCCCAATCACTCAATCAAAATTGATTGGTTGTGTTGGTGGTCTCATTGAGTTAGACCTATTTTTATCAACCTTGACTATATAATTTACTGGTAGTTATTTCTGCATTTTAAGATTATTCATGCACCTTTTTAACCTTTCATAATGTAAAATACATTCCAAATCATATACATGAAGCAATTAATTATGGAGGGCAGGAAGGAATTGCCTGTACTAGCATGTGTATAAAATCAAATATCATCACTTAAATATAACTAGTTCATAATATTCATGGGAGTCTCAAATGCATAAGGTGTGCGCACTTCCAATCTCATATAAAATCACATCAAAATACATAAACCACCAAGATTTAAATAAATGATCAATAAGTAACAATATAAATGAATTAACACACTTCCTTGTTAACAACATAAAATAAACTATTAGGTACAATTTTTTTTAATTGTATGTAAAAGCATAAAGTAGAAATCAATATAGATATATAAGAAAAGATATTTAAAACTATAAAAGAAAAATAAATAACACACATTTTAGAAAGAAAATGAGAGGAATGAAAAAAAAAAATCTAATTAATCACACAATAACTTATATTCATTGTGTTACACATAGATGTTTATATATAAGTTACTTATCACTACTAGAAATATTACACTTAACATTGTTACATTAACATAAGTTGGTTTTATAAAACCGATGTTAACGAAAACGTGGTGACAATTTGGTAATTAAGAAGATATTGTTAACATCGGTTTTCAAGTTTTTAAAGAAAAATCGATGTTAACGCGTTATGTTAACATCGGTTTTCAAGTTTTTTTTAAAAAAATCGATGTTAACGTTATTTTGTTAACATCGATTTTCAAGTTTTAAAAGAAAAATTGATGTTAACATGATACGTTAACATCGGTTTTTGAGTGAAAACTGATGTTCTTGTTATTATAAATATATGGTAATGAGGTTTCGCCTTCACTTTTGTGTGCGCCTATTTTCAGATACCTCATCTCTCTTTGTCAGTCACCATTGCTTGTTGATCCTGTTGCTTGTTGTCTCACTCGACCTCACTCACGATCTTCCAGTAGCTTCGTCAATCTCGGTAGCAGTTGAAGCAAAGCACGCTACTTCAAATCTGGCATTGTGTCTCCATCCCAGGTTAGTAGCAACTAACCTCGCAATCTTCGAATGAACTGTGATGTTGGGTTGAATGTGGCAACTATGTCTGTGTTTGCATTAGCATTTTGGTGTGCGATGTTGGGTTGAATGTGTTATTAGTCTGATTTCGTTTATTTTGCCCACCAAGTGCTTGATAAAATGCCTAATACGTATAAAATGCCTAACCCCATGATTGATGACTTGGAAGAAACCATGTTTCAAGCAAGCTTGACTAATGAGCTTAGCAATAGGGGTGTTCGCGGTCTGGATTGGATCGGTTTTGAAGCAAAAAATCATCTGATCTAATCCCTTCGGTTTAGTCATTTGATCATTCATTTGGTTTGAAATTTTTTTTCAAATCCGATCCAATCCAATTTTTTTCGGTTTGGATTGGATCGGTTTTCAATTTTTAAAAAGTTTAAAAAGTAAAACTTATGAGACTTATTTTTATCAAAATAAGAAGTATCTAGCAGAAATAAACACATCATTGGACAAAAACAAACACCATTTTCTAATTTTCATTGGACAAACATGTTTATTGGACAAAATGAGGAGCAATTTTTTAGTGTGTATTGGGTTTTTGGTTTTTGGGCTATGATGGGGAATAGGCCCAAGTAGGTAAAGGGTAAAATAAAGTTTATAATTGGATTGGTTTGGATTGGATCGGTTTTCACTAGCCAAACCGAAAATCGATCCAATCCAGTGAAAATTTTCGATTTTTTTTCGATTTTTGGTTATTTCAGTTATCGATTTTTTGGTTCGGTCACCGCGATTTGCATCGGTTTGTAATAGGAAACAAATCACAGAAAGGCCCAAAAGGAGGATTATTCAACCAAAGCATCTAGAAGACTACGTTTAACCAATTCTGTTAAGAAATGTTGTGCTGGCACTATATGATTGGTTGATATAGATTAGAGGGATATAAGTTGTCTGCTATTATATTCTGTTATTGCTTTTATTGTAAGTGCAACATCTTTTTCATTATCTGCGTTTTACAGCATGAGATACTATAAATATGGCCATTGTAAGGAGTAAAAGGCAGCAGAAATAATACTATTTTCTTACCTTATGCTTGGAGGTCCCTAGTCCTTGAATTCTAGGAAACTTGTTCTGTTCAATTGTGCTCTGTGTTCTTAACAGTTTGCATCAGTTTGGATCGGTTGATAAACACCCTTACTTAGCAGCATGTTGTGTTATTAGTGGTTTGACATTAATTGGGTTCTTTTGTCATGTAGTTTTAATTTATCTAATAGAGACTTTTTTTTATCTAATAGAGTTTAAGTTGTCATTAAAACATATTATTAGTATTTAAGTATTAGTATATACATACATGATATTGTAACCCAAGTCTTTCTTCTTAGTTTATTAACGGTTGGTGTTGTCACTGAAATGGATATGCGCGCAATGTGATATATATGTTAGGGATCATCCAAGGGGAAATAGATTATTGTCAAAGTTTGGTAATTTTGTAATTGATGAAATAGTCCGTGCCTTGTATGCGCGCATAATTAACTAAGGTACGTAGCACTTGTTTAGGTATTTCTGAGGTGCCTTAAGCAGGATTTTCTCCTTATATTTATCTTTTTGTTTCTGGTTTTTAACACACCTTGTACTAAGTTTAGCTTAAAATTAATCATGAATTATAACCATTTTTGCCTATAAAAAAATTGGTGGTGTTCTCCTGTAAACATTAACTTGGTTTAATTGAAACTTGATTATCTCCTGCTCGGAAGGATTTCTGCACCTCCAAATGCGATGGACAATTTAGATGTGACTCGATCACATTAGTAAGTATAAGAGGTGAATAAGGCTTGAATGTGTACTTGTAGACAAAATATCTTATATAGTGATAGATGACGGCACCATGGGTCCTTGGTCATGTCACAAGGCCCAAAATACCTTCCCAACATCTCCTTACTCAAATTTTAATATTAATTATCTTTGTTTATTAAGCAAAACAAATTGTTTATTATCGAGGTTGCTTACTTCGGTTAGCAAAACCCCGTTGCGGTAAAGTGTAAACTAATCTCTTCATTGAGCTGTTCTGAGAGATGGGATATTATTTGAAGTCCTATATCTATCTATAGTTACTATAGTGAGCTATGATGCTGCCATTAATTTTATATCTTCTTAATCTGGAACTCAACTCAACTCAGACACGCTGAAGAGCTTCTTAATCACAAGAGGCAAAGTCAAAGCATTAGCCTTTGCCATCTCCACCCCTTGCTTGCAATCACAAATGCTATCCAACACCCCCAAAGCCTTCTCACACGCCCCTCTCTCCGCATCAACAAGAACCTCCAACACAGCATCAACCAAACCCAATTCCACAAACCTTTGACAAGTCCTTTTCACTTGGTTTCTTTCTGAAAAGGAAAGCCTACATCGCACACACCATAATAAAAAAAAAAAGTTTCACACCTAGAAACAATCAGCCACCAAAAACTCCTAAGTCTAGTTTTATTCTTGTAGCTATTTTCACCCTCCATAGCTTGCATCTAGTAATCATGTCAAACAACTTAAGCATAGTTCAGGTGAAATATTTGTGCTTAGGTAAGAGTAAAGGTGGATAATGTTATGGTAATCTTAGAGACATGTGAGGTCATTTGACTCTTGTGATTTGCTAGGTCCAGAAAAGAGGTTGAGAATGCTCATTCTAGTTATGAGGCGTCATTAGGTGTGGGAAGTGAGAGGAAGTCTAAGTCCACAGATGGAATGTGAAGGTCACGTAGTAGGAAACCTTTGGTGTCAATTTTGAGACAGGAAATTACATGAGAGACAACAAAATTTTAAAATATTTTAAGGACATGCGATTGAAAGATATAAGACTTAGCCTCATTGAAAATGGGTTTCTTTTTTTTCTCTCTAACTTTTCCATTTGTTGTGGGATTTCCACACATGATGCATGTTTGGTGGATGATTCTATCTATATCTTGTAGAGTTTTGTCAGAAAGAACTTGAGAGTCTATGTAAAACCGTCATTTGTCTCTTTGCATCGTTATCACTAGATTCTTTGTTGGAGATTGTCATTGACCATCCTCTCAGGTACTTACAAAAGTCTTTCATATTTTTTTTAGCCTCTATATATAATGCGTGCTTGTGTAACGCTTACTTTATGTAAATCACTTTTAACCCTTACTTTATGTAAATCACTTGCATTTCATCACCATGATTTCTTTGCAGGAAGAACAACCAAGTGAGCCTGCAACCCCAGTTACACCACCACCATCAGTAGAACCCAAGCTACCTTCAGCCTCTGCTCCTTCACCAAAGGTAAGCCTTGTGTTAAACTTAAATGTAAACCAATTAAATATAGAATGTTAGAGAGTATAGGAGTACGTAAAAGGAGAGCGAGCCCTAATGTAAAATCTAATGTTATATGTTCATTGTAGATTGTAGGAGAGCAAACCCTTTTCTCGTTTGTCTCGTCATCACGACCTTCATTGTTGGACATTTCACACAGATCATCATCATAGGTGTGAATATGTTTCATATTTTTGTTTCTTATGACTATTTTTAAAATATTTTGTATGCCACGTATGAATGTTGCCTTTTCTAATAGGCTTAATGTAAACATGAAAAAAAAAAAAAGGTAATTGAAACACAGCTGAATAAAAATATCAATTTTACATTTAAATTATATTAAAAAAGATGACATGTTAAAGATTACATTGGGTATTCATATCTAGATTCTAAATTGTTAATCACTTTAATGAGAAGCGGAGTGACAGTTGTATTTTCTAATGTACATCCTATAGTTGTATTTACATGTAGAAAAAAAAATTTCAATTAAATTGAAATTACTATTCATGTTATCTTATCTTTTAACTCATTTGAAAATATTTTTACTTATATCATATCTTTTAAATGGTCTTAAACTATTATTATTATTATTTCTTGTTATTTTCTGTTTCTAGTCATTGAAGAATTTGAATTTGAAATAAAAAATTAACCAAATCCACTTGGACATAACAACTTTATCTAATCTAATTTCAAACATGATATTTCCTATGTTTTTTTTTCACCAAATATTTAAATTATTTATATTTTCAATACTA
>PYAF01005330.1:71497-96442 GCA_007407185.1 Glycine tomentella | reverse complement strand
ATATCTAATATTCATTCAACAAGTGTTCTAAAGCATTAAGTGTACAAAATTAAAACATAACAAATAATTTGTTAATTATTATGACTATGACAATCTCCTGTCAAAGAAAACTATTAAATTTTTTCTTGAGAATTTTTTATTAACAGTTTATGATAAATTTAACCATTAAAAAATTTCAATTGAGTCAGTTTAATGATCATATTTACATGTAACTCATCTATATGTGTAAATTAATAAATAAGATATATTAATATTTATCCAATAAATATTATCACATATATTATTTTATTCGCATTTTTTGTGTCCTATTTACAATGATTTTATGATCAAGAATAATTTAAATTAAAGTTAAAAAAATATTTCTCATTATCATAATCTCCATTGTAATAACAAGTCTTTAATTTTAATCAATAACGTTGTTAAAATTATTTAATTAAAAGGTGAAATATAATAATGAAAATAAAATAATATTTTATTATTAAAATTAAAATTAATTACATGATGACTTAAACTTGAACATACAAATTTATTCACAACAAAACGGTGTTCGTATAGATGAGGAAATGTATAGTGTGCTTATCAATGTTACAACACGTGGTAGAGCTTGAGTTGTATTTAGTGCAAGCAGGCAAGGTTTCACGAGTCAAGAATCAAAATTATTATTTAGAATAAAAGGAAATAAATAAAAAAATTATCCTAAATTACTCTTTTGACCTCTTTATTAATTTTTAATTTAAGCAACTTAGTCTCCAATTATTAAAATATTCAATAAAATCTTCTAGTTGTCAAAATTATATTCTTAAATAAAATTTTGAATTCAAGTTTTATAAATAGAAAAAACATAGTTAAACTAAAAATTATACTAAAAATAACTAATTAAATTATCTTACAAAGATTAATAATTATCAAAACCAATAAATACTTGGCACTACTTATGTGGTGACCTAAATAATACATTTTTTTGGTTTCGTAACCAATATTAGCTAGAGTGGTGATGATGTCTCCATTTCTCATTAGACTAGGCTATATTGAAAAAGGACAAAAGGTTCTACTTTACATATATTAAAGTACTATATTATAAATATTTTAATAATAAAAAATCAAGTTGAAAAAATTTAAAATTGGAAGGAATAAAAATAATTTAGCCATGATTTTATTTGAATTAACTTTGGTGAATTGTTGCAATGAATTTAATACTTCATATAATTGAATAGTTTAATAATTAATAATGTAAATTATAAATTAAATAATATGTTAACATATCATTATAGAGGAGGGATCAAATTACACTAGTATAACTTTAATAACTATTACATAATTCTATTACTTTCATTTGAATAATGTTTAGCCTCATGTTGTACTTCCTTATTTATGCAAATATCTATGCTAAGTCTTTTGCGTGAGAGTTAGTGCTTGTTCTTTTTACCACCATGTCATCTACATAAACTTTCAGGTTTCTTCCAAGTTGGTTGACGAATATCTTGTCCATTAGCCTCTAATAAGTTGCTCCAACATTCTTAAGAACAAATGGCATAATCGAATAGAAATACTTAGCTATATCAATCATGAATGCAGTTTTTCTCCTCATCCTGCTTGAACATCGGGATCTGATTATACCCAAAATAGGCACCTAAAAAGTTAAGGATATGGGAAATTCGGATGCTCCGTCAACTAGGCAATCAATACTCGGAAGTGGGTACAAATCTTTAGGACAGACTTTGTTTAGGTCTGTGTAGTCAGTGCACACCCTTCACTTCCCATTAGACTTCTTTACCATTACCACATTAGCTAACCATGTGGTGTATTGCACTTCTCTGATGAATCTTGCATTCAGGAGTTTCCTTGCTTCTTCAACCATAGTTTCCTCTTTCATGGCCGAGTTTCCTCTTTCTTTGTGTGACTGGTCTAGCCTTTGGACATATGGCTAGCTTGTGACAGTGGAACTTGATATCGATTCTTGGCAATGCTAACCATGCAAAGAGGTTGGAATTCTTTGTCGGTACTTGGGCTATGGATTTTTCTACCTTCGCACTCATTTGGCATCCTAATTTGGTGCACTAAGATGGTTCTTTATCGACTTGGAAAGACTTCACTTCATCAATGGTCTTTTCCCTCGGCTTTGCCCTCACTCTACCCTCGGCTTTGCTTCTCTTGGGTCGAGCATTGTTTTACCTAAGTTGTTGTTGAGAGTGTTGGATATTTGTTGAACCCCTAATGCATAAAAAGATTTATAAAGTTTTGATGATAACAAACAATGAATGCCACATTATCAAATTTATTGCACTGATGATAATTATTTGATTATTTGATATTTTGAAGTTACTGATATTTTGGATTTATGAAGATCAACATAATTGAGAAGATAATTTGAAGAATTCTGAAGATTGATATCATTCAAGATGATACGGAATTAAGAAGATTTGTTTCTATTTATTTTTTATTAGATTTTATGTAAGGAGATTAAAAGATTGATCTTACCAAGATATTTGCTTTAAGATTGCATTGCATAATAAGATAAAATATTTTTTAAGATTGCATTCAAAAATAGGATAGAATATTTTTAAGATTGCATTCAAAAATAGGATATAATATCTTTAAGATTGCATTAGATAATATGATAGCATATCTTTAGCATTGCATTCAAAAATTGGTTAAAATCATATCTTTAAATTAGTATAAATAGAAACATATTTTGGTGTTCAGAGTATGCATTCCATTCTAAATAATATTAGAGCTTTAGAGAGTTTATGTTTGCATCATTTAGAGAATTCTTGTGAGATCATATAGAAGCACTTGACAAGTCTGATTCTTCAACTCTCCATCAGGATTTAAAGGTACCTATTTGCTTAAGGAATAGAAGTGTAAAGGTAACCATTTTATTTGTATTCTTTTTCTTTACTTTGGAAGAGGTCGTAGCTAGGAAACTAGGATACCAGTTTTGTCTCTGTTCTTGGTGAATTGAGACGTGCACTTTTGGCTGGGAAACTAGGATACCAGTCTGGCTGGGAAACAAGGATATCAGTCTATCTCTATTCTTGGTGAATTGAGACTAGAGCTTTTTGCTGGGAAACAAGAATATCAGCTGGGATAATTGTTGTGTAAGGGTAGACTAGAAAACTAGGATACTAGGAACTCTTGTACACAAAATTATCATAGTGGAGTTGTCCACTATTCGAGGGAAAGTACTACAATTACTGGAAGAATAGAATGGAGATTTTCATTCAAGCGGAGAACTATCAAGTCTAGAAGGTGATTGAAAGAAAAGACTTTCAGATCACAAAGATGTATGAAAATAGAGAAAGAGTTCCAAAACTTGAGGACGAATATACTGAGGAAGATTGGAAGAAGTTGGAATACAATGCTCAAGCCAAGAGAATTCTTCACTATGGACTAGGGACACAAGAATGCAACTGCGTAATAGGTTGCAAGACTGCCAAGCAAATGTGGAATCTTTTCGAGGTAACACATGAGGGTACAAACGAGGTAAAACAATCTAAAATTGATCTCCTTATGCATCAATATGAATTGTTCTCTATGAAGCCTAAAGAGTCTATTAGGGATATGATAACTCATTTTACTAACATAGTAAATGAGTTAAATGCTTTAGGCAAGGACATACAAGTTGAAGAGCAACTAAGGAAAATTCTGAGGAGTCTCCCTAGAGAAGACTGGATGCCCAAGGTCACTGCTTTGCAAGAAACCAAAGACTTTAAGGCTTTCAACCTTGAGCAGTTGGCAGGATCCCTAATGACATATGAGATGCAATTGGAGTCCCACAGGAAGGAAGATGTAAGATTGAAGGATAAAGGCATTACTTTAAAAGCTCAATCAAAGGAAGTGAGTGATGACTCAGATGATGAGGAGGAGATTGAAATGCTTGTGCGGAAGTTCAAAAAACACTTAAAGAACCAAAAATATAATGAAAACTCAAGCAATAAACAGGCAAAATCCAAAACTTTCTCTTCTTCAAGAACTGATTGTAGTTGCTTTAGGTGTGGCAAAACAAGTCATAGAATTAAGGATTGTCCTGAAGTAGCGCAAGAAAGTAGAAAGGAGAAGAAGGCTAAAGAGCAGAAGAAGTATGAAAAGAAGGAATTCAAGAAAACAATGATGGCTGCTTGGAGTGATTCTGATTCAGAGGAAGAAGGCTTTGAAAGCAGTGAAGTTGAGGCCAACATATGTCTTATGGCTGGAACTGACTCAGAAGGTGAAGACACTGAGGTAAATTTTCTTGAACTGAGATCTTCTATGCATTTGTTAACAAAGAAGCATCTATTGAAAGTGTTTGACTTTGTAATAGATGAGTATTTAAAAATACGTGAATATAACAATGAGTTGATTGATGACTTTGGTGAATTAAAGAATGAGCTTAAGAAATTCTCTATGGCAAATAAAGAATTGAGAAAAACAAATGAGAGCCTAGAGGAGGAAATCACTAGTCTTAAGAATATTGTTTCTGAACTTGAAAACGAAAATGCTTCTTTGGTTGTTAAATTGAAAGAGCATAAGAAAGAGGAATGTGTGCCAATTTGTGTGCTCCATTGGAAGAAAAACTTAAAAGTTGGAGGGTGAGGTAGAAAAGTTGACTAAAGAGAATAAGGACTTCCAAAATAAGCTAGAGTCTGCCCTTAGGACTCCTAAGGTAGATAGACCCAATGCTATTGACTGGTTGAATAAGAATTGCAACACATTTAGGCATGGGTTAGGCTTTAAAGGTAATAAGAAATCTACCTGGAAAACAAAAACTAAGTATGTGAACTTGTATGAAAAAAAAAGTATGTTATCATTGTGGCAAGGTAGGACATCTTAAATTTGAATGCAAGAGTAGGCTAAAAGCTATTGAAAAGAATGTCACATTTGTTAAGGATAACTTTATTTCTGCATGCAAAGTAAAACAAGTTTGGGTTAGAAAAGACGAGCTTTCTAACTTTGTTAAGAAGAAGAAGGGACCCAAGCTAGATTGGGTTCCCAAAACTAATCATTGATTTGTGAGTGCAGGTTGAAGTGAGGGGGAACAACTCGTGGTACTTTAATAATGGTTGTTCCAAGCACATGATATGAGACAAATCAAAATTTCTCTCACTCAAACCTTTTGAAGGTGGAAGTGTGACCTTTGGTGACAATAATAAAGGGAAAATTATGGGCGTAGGTAAGGTTAATAAGTCACCATCACACTCCATAGATAATATGTTTTATGTTAAGGGTCTCAAGCATGATTTATTAAGCATTTCTCAATTTTGTGATAAAGGTAATAAAGTTGAGTTTACTTCTGATAAATGCTTAGTAACTAGAATGGATTCAAATGAGGTAATTCTAAAGGGTAAAAGAATTAGAAACACTTATCAGGTTTATTTGAATTGTTTGCCAAATGTTTTTCTCACCTATTTGAGTGTTTTATATAATGGCCCATTGTTGTGGCATAAGAGGTTCAGACATGCTAGCTTGAATACCATCAAGAAGCTGAACTCATATGAACTGGTTGATGGTCTTCCATCAATAAAAGTTCAAAATGATAAGGTATGCGATGCATGTGCAAGAGGTTAAGCAGGTAAGATCCTCCTTTAAATCCAAGAATATGGTAAGCACTATTAAACCTTTTGAACTCATTCATATGGATTTGTGAGGACAAAGCATATTCATATCAAACATCATTTTCTTAGAGATTGTGCTGAAACTAGTTTAATCGAACTTAAGTTCTGTGATACTAAACATTAGGTTGTTGTTATTTCACTAAACCCCTAAGCTGTGAAAGATTTGAAAAATTAAGACTAGAGCTAGGGTTGATAAATCACAACTAATATGTTCAAAATTCTTTTCCCCAATGATTGACTAGTTTAGAAAAGAATGAACATTCATGATATTTGTTGAACTATTTTGTTTCTCTCACTTCCATATTCACCTATCCTTGTTACATCATTCACTTCATATACCTTCTTTTGTTATTAATTATGAAGTGCATGCCTTGATACTGTAGTGAATTTGCTATGTTGTGAGGAATAATGTGCATGTGTGTTTTCTCTGTGAGGCAGGCAATATAGAACTTGTATGATTGAAGCTCAAGGCTCATTGTTTGAGATGTTTCATAAGTTTACTAAAAATGACATAGGCCATCTTTGATCGTTTGAGCCTTTCAAGCTAACTCTTTTAGTATTTTATATCTCTAGTCACCCTATTTGAGCCTTAACTCTGTTTTTTATTGATAAATTACAATATGCAACCCTTTGTGTTTTGATTAAAAAAATCCCTTTTAGGTGTAGGTATGCATAGTTTCTAAAGCAAGTGTCATGAGATGTTTGGTTGAAAAAGAAAAAGAAAAAGAGGGAATGACAGTAAAAAAAATCATCTTGATTCAAAAAAAAGGGAGAAAAGAAAAAGTAAGTATCATGAGGTGTCTGGTTGAAAAAGAAAAAGAAAAAAGGGGAATAACAGTGAAAAGAAAAAGAAAAGAAAATTCATCTTGATTAAAAAAAAAGAGAAAAGAAAAAGAAAGTTAAAAAAAAAAAGGAGAAAAGAAAGAGAAAGTCGAAGCAATCATCTTGAGTTAAAAAAAAAAAGGAAGAAACAACACGTTGAAAGTATTAAGTGGAGAGAAAAGTAAAAAACTGTGCATATTAGTACTGTACTTACTAGTTTCCTATCTCACCTTATTATTTGTTTGTTTCTTATCCACCTTGTATGTTACAAGCTTATAAAGACCTATTGATTTGGTGGCTTATGAAATATTTTCACATTAAGAGTAGAGAGCAGTCATGATGTACAAACTTATGGAAAGCCTGGAGAATAAGAACAGAGTGATCCTAAATATGAGCGAAAAGGCAATTTATTGCAATGTTAAGGCATGTGCTTTAGAATGTTAATTTCTTTGCAATCTTTCATCTCTATCACTTTCTTATTCTTCATTGTTAGCTCTATTCATGTTGTTCTATCCATGTATCCCTATTCCTGCTAAGGTTCATAACCATTCTCTCTATCATGATTGTTTGTTTTAATCTTTTCGATGATGCCAAAAGGGGGAAAGAGGTTTGAATGTCATGTTATGGTAGATTGTTGTGAGTTATTGATTCTAGTCATAGCTTAGCAAGGCTAGGAAAAAGTTGAAAATCATTAGTAGATAAAGTTGAAAATCATCCATTCATAGTGCATTCATAGTATATCTATTCATTCAATTAGTACATGGCATTAATTATTTGTCATCATCAAAAAGAGGGAAATTGTTGGATATTTGTTGAACTCCTAATGCATAAAAAGATTTATAAAGGTTGGATGATAACAAACAATGAATGCCACATTATCAGATTTATTGCACTAATGATAATTATTTGATATTTTGAAGTTACTGATATTTTGGATTTATGAAGATCAACATAATTGAGAAGCTAATTTGAAGAATTCTGAAGATTGATATCATTCAAGATGATATGAAGTTAAGTAGATTTGTTTCTATTTATTTTTTATTAGATTTTATGTAAGGAGATTAGAAGATTGATTTTGTCAAGATATTTGCTTTAAGATTGCATTGCATAATAAGATAAAATATTTTTTAAGATTGCATTCAAAAATAGGATAGAATATCTTTAAGATTGCATTGGATAATATGATAGAATATCTTGAGCATTGCATTCAAAAATTGGTTAAAATCATATCATTAAATTAGTATAAATAGAAACATATTTTGGTGTTCAGAGTATGCATTCCATTCCAAATAATATTAGAGCTTTAGAGAGTTTATGTTTGCATCATTGAGAGAGTTGTTGTGAGATTATATAGAAGCAGTTGACAATTCTGATTCTTCAACTCTACATCAGGATTTAAAGGTACCTATTTGCTTAAGGAATAAAAGCGTAAAGGTAACTATTTTATTTGTATTCTTCTTCTTTACTTTGGAAGAAGTCGCAGCTGGAAAACTAGGATATCAGTTCTATCTCTGTTCTTGGTGATTGAGACGTGCACTTTTGGCTGGGAAACTAGGATACCAGTCTGGCTGGGAAACAAGGATATCAGCTGGGATAATTGTTGTATAAGGATAGACTAGGAAACTAGGATACTAGGAACACCTGTACACAAAATTATCATAGTGGAGTTGTCCATTGGATTGATTATCCACTTTGGACGTCGTGGTTTTTTACCCAATTGGGTTTTCCATGTTAAAATTGATTGTGTCTCCCTTATCTCTTATCTCTATATTATTGTTTTGAGTTTGATTTTAAATTGTTAATTATTTTATAGAACTCAATTCACTCCCCCCTCTTGAGTTCATCTGGGACCAATAGAGAGAGGTGCATGCTACCAGCTTTACTTTCAGTTCTACCACCTTCTTTCCCTTAGAAATCTCGAGACTTGCAACGTTACATTCCAGTGTCGTTATTTGGTCGGTCTAACAATGTTAATTTTGTCATCCTTACTAAAAAACTTCATCACCAAATGCAGAGTCAAAATGATGGCCCTTAACTCGCTGAGTGAAAGACATGATATTAATATATTATAAGAGGTTAAGGCATCGACTATGAGGTACTTGATCATGATGGACTTTGACCACCTTCATCTCCGAAAGTGGTTAGCAAATGCATATCTTATCGTGTAAGTTGACTATCCTACGAAACCTATGAGTTACTGAAGGAATGACTTAATATGGCTTTCTAGTATGCCTAGTTGTTTAAAGGTCGACTAGTATAGGACATCGATCAAGCTCCCATTATCAAGTAGAAATTTGCACACTAAGAAGTTAGCAACCTCTATGTTGACTACCATGGGATCATTGTGACATCGCTCTATCCCCTCAAAATCCTTGTTTGTGAAAGTGATAGGGGGTAAGCTCCTTGTTACCCTCTTTTTGGCTTTGATTGAGTTTACAGACTTATGGTCAATCATAAGTGTTACACTTGAGTCATAGTGGACCTTGATCAATCATCAGTATTACTCTTGGACCTTGTTAATGATAAGTGTGTTTTGGAACATTGGTGAATCAAAGGATCAGATTCTCAAGAAGCTTCTATAAAGGATCATATGCGGTTGAAAGAGCTACAAATTTGCTACCTTTTTTATTGAAAACAATAGGGTATTGGTCTATTGCGTGTCACAATGTATAAGCAACAGTGTCTGCAACACGTCATCTGCCATTTTGGTGAATCAAATTTTTCTTTACAAAATTATCTGAAATTTCAACACAACCTATTCAGCTAAGTTCATAAAAGCTAGCACTCTATCATAGGGTAATAAGCTAAGGGGTATGATTTTGACTAAAAATACTAGCTTTATTGAACATTGGGTCCTAGTATGACTACGGTAACCAAAGCATTGATAGATACAGGCTTCAAACTTAACCTGCCAAAGGAGTTACTTTTTGAACTTAATTTAGGCATAAGTATCCTCTTGTAAGAAGAACTTGCCAAAGGAGTTATTTTTTGTACAATGGTCTTCACAAATGACAAAAATCATATGACATGGAGTTAGCTAAAAGAGGTGCAATTGACAAGCAAATATCACTCAAATTATCATCAAGAGCACTCTACTAACCAGTAGGGTGAAAGAAAGAATCAGGTAGCTCACCTTCTAGTGAAGTTGATTTCCTTTGCAATTGACAAGCAAATATCACTTAAATTATCATCAAGAGCACTCTTTGTTCAAAACGTTAACCCGTCAAACGATTTTGAAGACCAAAGACACTTACCCTTAACATGTTTTGTCTCTCAACCCCTTCTCAACAAGGCTTGCCTCAAAATGCAAAATATGCACATCGACTACTTCCCTTACATGAGCCCTACAATGGTATTTAAGGTGTTCATGCTTTTGTGGTGCATTGTGCGAAAAAAAAAAAAAAAGCAGAAGAAAACCTATCATCCTAGAAAAACGGTTGGTCAATTAAAGAAGAAAGGCAAGGATAAGAAGAGTACAAAGGTGCCTCCAAAGATAACATGCACTCGTACGAAGAAAATGGCTAAGGTGAAACAAGTCATCAAGATACACTCATCTAGGTTTGATTCTTATTTTCAATTTACTTGAAATTTAGTTGAAGTTGTTCTAAAAGGAAAACATATGTGTCATACTTTCTGATTCAACTCTTGAAGACTTACAATATAACAAATACACATACATATATAGTGATTTTGGTATGAATATAAGGAGTATTAACCCCTTAATACAGTGTTAAGTGTTTTGAAATTTCAATTTATGTGTTCACTTTCTCGTTTTCTGAACTCTTTTTAAATCTCTATTTTTTCCCTATTAAGTTATATATGCACTGTATTTAATATTAATTAACCCCTATCTATCTCTCACCCTCAGCCAAGCTTCATCTATGTTGTAATTGTCTGAGACAACATAACATGAAGCATAACACTCGTACAATGCTTTAGTCAAGGAACCATCTCATCAAATTAGACCAACCCATTACATAACACTCATCTCATAACGTGACCAAACCATCTCATTAAATTAGGAACAAAATTGATTGGTTATGTTGATCGTCTCATCAAGTTTGACCTATATTTTGGCTTAGTTAGACTTGAGAGCATGCATATTCCCTTATCAACTCATCATTGTTGCATTCAAGCTTTATACTCTTTTGTTTGTATTTGTCAGCATCTTTTATAAAAGTCAATCATATTTATGCAAATATACTATAAAATATGCATTTTTTTCTAATTTTTTAATATATTTTGTAATTATATTATATAATTCGTTATATATTAATATTATATAAAATATATTAGTATTTATATATTTAAAAATCCTATTTATATATTCATTTTAAAATACATATAAACAATATTAATAAAATTGTATTCGTTATTAATAAAATTAGTTAACCCATTCAACAAGAAATTATCGTATATAGAGTTGATAACAAATGTGATTAGATATTAATTATATAATATATATTTTCTTATTGAATGATTTTAATAATTATTAGTAACTTAGAAATTTTAATTAATATATTTAATATAATACCTATAATTTATATATAAATTTTATATGTATTTTAAAATGATTATATAAATAGGTTTAAAAATATATAATTTACAAAATATATTGAAAATACATAGAAAATATATTTCTAAAATTTATCGTTTAGTTAATTGGTTACATATTATTATTTAATTTACATAAACAAAAGGTAGCAAGAGAAATTATATTTTTTGTATTATTTAACATATTTTATAAGATCAAATATTTATAAAGGAAACTAATTATATCATCTCCTTATTAGAAGGAACAAATTAAAACTAATGAAGATAATTTCTTTATATATTTCACCACTTATTAATTATATATTGATTGTGTATAAGAATGAGGTGTTAGATATCTCTTTCTACACAAAAATATCTCCAAACTTAATAACATTATAAGCCATAATGATAAAGAAATTGACCTCCTTAATATAATATTTGACCAATGGAGTAGGCACTTTCTTCCTCGATTATGGATAAAATCTTCAATATTCTTTGGATTTAATTACAGTAAAAGGAACAAATATGTAAAATGACAAAATTAAAATATTTTTATTGTTAATTTAAATTAAATTATAATTTTAACCTACTTTTAATAAATTTACCCATAGGATGCATTCTGTACAAGAAAAAAATAATGTCCTAAAATCATGGTTCTTTTTTTTTTTGTCATTTAACAGAGCCAACTCATATTAAATCATTCCAATAGGACTCAACCATACAATTTGGATGATAAAAAACATGAGGGCTAGCAAAATCTCTACATGCCTAAACCAAATATTAAGTGACTAGATTAGCTTGCCATGGAATAAAACAGAATTTGTAGTCTGGTTCAGAACGTAGCAACGTTTGACACTTATTAACGATGCTACTAAACTCATTCATCTCTAGATTCTTTCGGCTGATGCTTGCAACTACTCTCACAATCCATTTCGAAGATTGCTTTATTTAACAGCAGGTCCTTCGCCCATTTCAACTCTTGGAGCGAAATCATGATTCTTTCAAGAAAATGATTCTTATGAATAACTCAAATAAGTTTAAATTATCATATTAATTCATAAAAGTATTTTTATATATTTCTGAAGAATCAATAACTCACATTTTTTTTAATAGAAAATTTTCATAAACTTTAATTATTTACCATATTAAATAATATACTAAGAGTAAATATAGTATTTTTACCACAATAAAACTTTTTTTAACCCAAAAAGTAAGATTCTCACATTAATACGCTTGAATAGAAATATTTGTAGAAAACCTAAGAAAAACGCACTCCGTAAAATAATATATACTCATAATGCCATTTTTTTTAAATAATACAACAAACACTATAAACAAACATTTCTAGTTTAGATTCATAAAAAACTGAAGTCCTCTTTATATCAAAGACTCCCGTTTCTTTTTCTTTTTCTTTTTTCATTAGAAGAATCAAATCCTCTCAATATATTTTATCTAAAAGTTTACTATAACTTTTTTATATATATCCTAATCTAATGGTGTATATACCCCATTTGAGTATCAAAAGTATCATTTTCCAATAACAAAAGCAATTATTTGAGTACTTTATAGTTATATTATATTCTAACATTTATAATCTTTTACCCAGTGCACCCACCAAGAAAATGTTCTGAGAAAAAACATAGTATATTTCTAATTATTTTGAGCAAACTAAACGATGAATCATAACATAGAATCACTTAGGGATAGCAAGTATAAACACCACCATTGTCTATGGCATACAATCATATCATGATCTTGTGCTCTGGCTTATGAGTGAACTCAAAATCCATGTGCACAAAAGCCCTCTCAACTTCTGGAAGCTGTTCTAGCTTCACTTGGAGTGTCTCACCAATGTTGTGTGCTTGGTGGAGAAGCATGTCTTCTGGCAATACAATGTCAACTTCCACAAAGTAATGTGCACCAATGGCGTATGCTTTAACAGTATCTATGTGTTTGATCTGCTCATTGTGATTCCATGTGAGGTAAGTTAACTTGGCTAAAAAATCAGGTGGTGCTGTTCTTCCAATGAGTGAACCAACATTCTCCATGACCGTCCTGGACCATGTATTAATTGTATACAATGCTATCTGCATTACACATTCAGATATCATCATCAGTAGCTCAATGAAGCAGTTGGCTTGATGTAACACAAACAATCATGTAACATAAAGACCTCCCTTCAAGATTTTGAAATGGCACATACAAGGAGATTATGCCCATTGAAGTAAAATAGAGAAAAACAACTCAAAGGTAAATATGGTTTTAGTCCTTGAAATGTAACAAATCTTTATTAAATGTAGGGACTAAAAACAAAAAATCATGATATTTTCAAGAACCAAAAATATATTTAGATCTCAATGTAATAAAAGAAAACAACACTTGTTGAATATGTGCAGCTAATTAGAAAATCAATGTACGGTCAAGGAAGAGAATAAAAAAAGCATGTTCACAATTGTACGTCAAAACAAATAAATTAAAAACAAAGGCAAGCACTAAGATGCAGTTATAAACTCACAACAATAGCTCCTGTTGGATCTATCCACCAATCGAACTTGATAGCTAGAACAGCAGCAGCTAATCCAACAGAATTAGTAATGACATCAAAGAAATGATCCTGTGCATATGCTCTAACGATTTCATTTTTAAATCTTCGACAGTAGACCATAAGAATAAACTTCACTACAGTCACAAACACCATAATCCCAATCATCCAATGCAATTTTGTTGGATCCGTGTCGGGCTTAGCCTATAAGAAAAAGAAGGACAAGAAAAATTAAAAGCATGTGTCAAGGTAATAATTACATTTACAGGAAAATCGAAAAAAGAAATACTTAAATTGCTATAGCTAAAACAAAAGACTAGAGTTAGTTTGGATAAAGTTTTCAACAAGCACTTAAAAGAAAATAAGGAGGTAAAATGAATCAAATTTCTTCAAAAATTAAAATAACTTATGCACTCAATTTTTTAAGAAGTTAAATGAGAGAGATTAAAAAAAATTGGGGTGGACAAGTTAATTTTAACTTGTGGAAGAAAGTTGATTCATTTTATCTTATTTTCTTCTCCTTTGAATACTTCTGGAAGAGTTTATCAAAACATTTCCTAAATTCAAAATCTTAAACAAAAAGAAAACAAGTGTCGAACCCAAATTTGGGGATCAAATGAACAAACAAAGAACAAAAAGCTTATCTCAATTACCTTGGAAATAAGTTGTCGGCCAGATTCAATAATAATCTGCAACCCCAAGGTGGCCATAACTGATGCAAAAACAATGATACCCTGCCCAGGAAATCTTATTAGTATGCAGCTGTATTAAGCAACCATGTAATGGCTGTTTTGAAAATATCTAAATAATCAGTTACTTTCATTTTCACTCTCAGTATAATATTAAACTATAACATTAGACTGCATTTACTAAAACTTTATAGGACTACATCATCTTGTGCAGTTTAATTTATATTAAACCTTACCACAGGTTGCATGCGTTTCTTTCCAATTGGATAGTGATATTGGTTTGGGTTTTTCATGGCATGAGCAGTAAACCACAATATGAACCCTGACAAGAGATCCAAGAGAGAATCCAAGGTTGAAGCCATGACTGCCAATGATCTGCTCGCAATTGATGCATAAACTTTTGCTGCAAACAGCACCAAGTTACATATATTTGACACATGAACAGCAATCCTCTCACTCTTAGCTAGTTGCTTCATTTCATCCTGAGAAACATTGAGCACGTTATTTTAGAAGAATTTTCTCAAGATTTACATTAATCATTCATCTCCATGTGTTTGAGACTTTGAGTTGATAATGTTTAATGGGAAATCATAAAATTTTCGCTGAGATATTGTTGTCAAAACAGGTTAGTGCTGCTCCATGTATGAAAAATTATAAGAAAATAATGGTGATAGAACAATCTACCTCAGTAAGAATTCCTGGGGAACCACCCGTTTCAGTCATAGTCTCCATCTCATTAAATCCTTCAAGGAGACTCTCCTGTTTCTTATAATATTCTGCCACTTTGCGTTGCTTCCCTACAACACAAGTTCACGGTGGGTTATAGAGTAGTAAGTAATCAAATCAACAACTTAACATATAGCCAACTAATTCCTGAGGCAAAAAAAAAAAAAAAAAAAACAAACGAACAACTTCAGAAACTAGATCATGGAAGCCACATATCATGCATGTAAGTAATAAACACGTTGAACTTGAGATTCCCATTAAACTTGATCATCTCAAATGCATGGAATTATTCCAAACTAACAAATACAAGCTCCAATGATGCACATTCACAATGAAAGGATCTTCCTTTATGTAAACATTCCCAATTTCTCCCCATGGCCTACAATAAATAACAAATAAAGACAAACAATAATACCACTGCTCTGACTTCTTCTTCGGTGTTCACTAGCATCACCACTAAGAGCGAAACAGTCACACAAAGAAAATAGATTAAAGTTTAAACTTGAACATTCAAAGGAAAACTGGATTTGCAGAATTCAACACATGCATAATAAACACAGAGACCAAAACAGACCCACTACAAAAAAAATAGAAACTTTATCACTTTAGAAATCAAAGAGAGAGCAAAGACACACACTGAAACTGCACAAACCAGCATACCGTCACTCACAATAACAAAACCAGACCCATCAAAAAGTCCAAAAAGAAAAGGAGCAAATTACACTAACACTGGGATATCCATGTCTTTTTTTAAGACTACAATAACCCCTTAATTGTTTAAAATACTTTACACTGTGTATCAGGTGATCAATTTTCAAGAAATGGCACATTCCTAGTTCCACACATCACCACTGTAAACAAACCATACCATTTACAAAAAAACAGAAACTTTAGACATTCAAAAGAATAAAAATTAGAATTAGGTGACCAATGCCTTACTGGGCTTGCACACCTAAACACATCAACATGCGGAAACAATAAAAGGGACCTAAACACATCAACATGCAGAAACAATAAAAGGGAAAAGAGAATGACTCACTGGGCTTGAGGAGAAGGCCACGGAAAGTGAAGGAACGGTGCTGTTGTTGATGATTTTGGTTTGGCAAACGGAATTCCTCCACGTTAAGTCTCCACGAAGCATTCGCAGGCTCTTCCTCCGACGGCAGCGGTTCCCTTTGGTGCTGTTCCTCAGATGATACCGGAAGCGGTTCCCTCTGTTGGTGTCTGCCGCAGCCGCTCTCCGCCATGATAGTTCCCTGAAACAGATGCGTGAAAAAAAAAATAGCTAATCAAAACACTTATAGTGGAATAAAAATATCAATTTTACATTTAAATTATATTAAAAAATATGACATATTGAAGATTACATCTGTATTCATATTTAGATTCTGACTTTGTCAATAACTTTCACAGATCAAATAACTTTCATTCACAAATGAGAAGAGAAGTAATATATGTGATTTTCACTGTACACACTATAGCTGTATTTATAGGTATAAAATAAATTTTCAATCAAATTGAAATTAAATTATTATTCATATTATCTTATCTTTTAGTCATTTTAAAATATTGTGTTTTATATATTATCTTTTTAAGTCATCTTAAAATATTGTTTTTTGTCGTTAATCATTTAACAATTTAAAATTAAAATAATAACCGATCAAATTCAACTTTTACACACTATATTATCTTTTAAGTCATTTTAAAATATTATTTTTTATATTTTATCTTTTAAGCCATTTTTTAAAATATTGTTTCTTATATCTTATCTTTTAGTTCATATTAAAATATTATTTTTGTTACTAATGCTTGTCATTTAACAATTTGAAATTAAAATAATAATTAATCAAGTCTAATTTATGCGACACAATTTTTTCAAACTTAATTTTATATATGAGATCTCCTATGTTTGTTTCTTTTCTTTTGTCAAATATTTTAAATTATTTATATTTTCAATGCTAGCAAAAAATATAATAATATTTCACTTAAAAAATTAATTAATCATTTGATCATATTAATTTCTCTAATTTAATTAACATCAAATATTGAAATGATTTCTTTAACATAGATTAGAACACTCCTTAACATCCGGATTGTATGAAGCAGTCGTTTCCTTTCAAGAACCATTAGAAGAATAATATAATAATTTCTTTCATCTTTTCCGCTATATTTTAACTCTAGAGTATGGTATTAATGGCAAACTCTTTTAAGTTAACTTATAATGACTTAAGAAACTTATTTCTTCTTTCATTTATTTTTCCTCGTCATGGTATAATTTTCTTTCTTGATTAATCATCAGTATTTAATCATATATGCAAAATTCATCCATTTTAGTGGGTCTCACTTTTAAATCAGGATATTGGTCATTAAATGAGAAATGTAACCCACCAAAATTGATAATTTTCAATAAATTTCAGTTAATAATAGAAAAAGTATTAGAAAGATATTGTAAATGTTAGTGGATTTTAATGTTATATTATTGTGATCTTTTTAGAGAAAAGAATTACACATTGATAGTGTAAATTTTTTTTACACCATTATCTAATCACAACCCATCATGTATTGTAAGTTTATTGACTTTTATGATAATTAATTTTTAAGTCATATTTACTATGAATTATGATTGGACGACTTATGAAAATGTTTTACATTGACAATATATGACCAATAATTTTTTCTTCTTATTCTTATGAATGGAAGAAAGATAGATATTAGGGATTTACAATAACTTACACATATGGTTTAACCAAGTGAGCTAGACCCCTTAGTTATTGCGATTAGTACTTTAGTAAATTTATTTTTATATAATTAAATTTTTCATAACAAGTAGATATTTTAGTATATAATATAAACTATATTATAATAAATAAATATATTTAAATAAATAAATTAGAAAGCAAACCTAAATGAATATTTTTAAAAAAATCTAGTTGTTTGTCAATTATATAATAATTTATTGATACAATTTTTCCTCATGTAAGAATTAATGTTGAATTAACATGTCATGCAATTTTGGTATTGTATCACTAAAATATAATTAAGTTTAAGGTTTTATTCCTCATTATAAATTTGAGTATTTTTAAACAAAAAAGTTTTTGAAAGTTATTTTCTTTTTCATTTAACATATGCAATTAACTTTAATTTAAACTTGTTAATGTGGGTTGACACATGTGGTCAAGGATCTTGAATGAACTTTCACCTTTCCCTATAGGTGTGGATTTGAATACGCACGATGTCCCTTTCCTTGCTTGGTGGGCTTAAGGCTTGGTGGGCTTAAGGAGATTCCGTAGCACTTAGGGACTAGTTCAGAGTCATTCCTGAAAATTCTTTGGCCCGGGACGAAGTGGAAAAAATGGACCCTTAACACACAAATTTTTTGAAATACAAATAATATTAAAATTAAGGAATGAAAAAAATGTGTCCTTAACACACAAAATGGGCCCTTGACGCAAGTTTTGTTTTTATTTTATTTTATTTTTAACATTTTTTTTTACTTAAGCTATCGGTGCAAAAAATTTTGGGCCCTGGACGGGTGCCCCGTTTCTCTTGCCCCAGGGTTGACCCTGGACTAGTTGAATAGATGCAAATTAGGTGGAACTGCTTGTGGTTCAAGCATGTACAAGAATTCTTTAGGTGGACATCGATTGACATCCCCAACATGAAGTGTCTTCCTATTATACCATATCTAGTCAGCAAAAAAAACTTTAATTAAAATTTGGGCTAAATTACTAATAAGGTCTAACACAATTGGTAGATAACTAGATTTTTTAGACATGATGACGGAAATTTGATTCCATAGTCGTACATATGGAAAAAATTTTGTTGAAAGAGAAAATTCACTTCGGTGATCTCTATACCTAGAGGGTTAATTATGTGACTTCTAATTATGAGGATACCTGGCTTCCAACAAAAAAGAATTTGGGGATAAATTTAGATTTTGATCTTAATGTAAAAGGAATTATATTTTTTAGCCAAATTAAATTTTAATACAATTATAATCTTAGTTAAATTCGATTTAAGTTTAACTTCTAAAATTTGAATTTGAGTTTTTAAGTTTAAATTTTTATACGCCATATCATTAAAATAGTGTATCATGATTTAAATAATTTTATTAATTTTTAAAGTTTAATATTTTTAATATATTTTATATAATTAAATAAGATATCTGTTGATAATAATAAAATAAATATACATTACTGATGATGAAAATATATATTATTTTTAATTTAGTTTATTTATAAATGTTACTTAAATTTTAAAATTCTCACTCCCCCAGTCAACATAAATTTTTAGATTAATTTGAAGTAACTAAAAATAAAATGCTTCTATATATATTAAAAATACTTATTACTTTAGAATATAATAAATATGTTTTTAAAACAAAACTTACTATTTTTAACAAAATCGTTTAATTACATTAAAAATATGAAATCATTTTCAAAAGCTAATAACACCACCCATTATCTTATTAAAGTTATTAAGATTACTTTATTCAACTTTTGATATTAAAAATGATTGTTGATAGGATAAAATCAAGCCTAATGGATTACTTTGTTGCGACAATCTATTAAAGCTAAATTAACGCTGTTAATTCTTAATTTTAAAATAAGATTTTGATTTCTGGATATGCACTGTGTCAGAAGAAAATCCAAAGGATATGCACTTTCGATCACCTTATTTGTCATCTTTATTAAGGAATAAGTCACTGAAAGGAAACTGCAAATCGTTCTCATCTTTTTTTCGTTAGATGTTTCTATATCAAATCTTTGTTCCTTTATGATGTATGTGCCAATTGTACTCCTCTGAAGTGTTACCAATGTAAAGGCTTATATCAAAATCATATGTAATCGATGGTAGTATTATTATATAAAAAAAAGAGAGTTAAATAATGTAAAAGATATTTTACTATTGATTAATATTAGTTTTTTAAATAATTATTAAATAAATGAAAGGATTTTAATTACTACATATGCGAGTTGATCATAATTGTTAATGTATTTTGATAAAATATTTTAAATTTATTTTTTATATATTATCGGTGAAAAAGTTACATGTACAGTATACAATATTTTACATTGATTGCTTACTCATACTATTTATGTGTCATTTTTTCACAATATTTTTTTTCTTTTTTTCTTTATTCTTCATTACATCTTTTATTTATTGTTTATTTTTTTCTTTATTATTAAAAATTTTGTGAATGAGAGTTATAAATGCTCTCATTTAAAATAATTATTCTGTATATGAGAAGAATTAAGCGTACAATGTAAAATGAAAAATTGATGTAAATATAGAAATCCAATAATTAATTAAACCTAATATTTTTGTGCCAATTACACTCCCATTTGTAATTACCTTTCCCACTGTTGCAACAGATTTCAGCAAATAAAGGAAAGGATTTACATATGTTAGACTTGTTCAGTAAAAACAGATTCATAAATCATAATTGAGATCGATGTGACCCAGTCATCATAAAAAGAGTGCAAATTTTGAATAACAATAAGCAAATAATAAAGAGTGTAATTTTGATACTGATTGTGTAGAAAATTGCATTCTTAACTTAATAGTAATTGTTGCTGTAAAAAAACTCAATAGTAATTATTTAAGATATGATTTTTAAAATAATGGTTATATAAATTAATAATTTTAAGTTTATAATTTGACATTTAAAAAAACATAGTTAATATATTTTAATTAAAACCATAAAAATAGTAATATTTTAGGATTCCTTATTTGCAAAATTTTCTTACTTTTTTATTTTGCTACTCTTTTTTTTTATGTCTCATTACTATGAAATTTGTAATTGTGAAAATTTAATGGTGAAATGACATTTCTCTTATTAATGCTGAAATGACATTACCACTATATATATGAAAACAGACTCGATGATATCCCTCAGAATATCCATTTCTAAAAAAATAAATAAGTATCTATGGCTATTTTAAAATCAGTTAAATATAAATTTTTATCTATATTTTTGTATTTCAATTTGATCCCTTGAGTTTATTTTATTTTAGTCCTTTGAAGAGGGATCAAGTTAATTTTCCTATTAATTTAGTACACTAATTTTGTCAACTTCATAATGACAATGTGAACAAATGCAAGGTTCAAATGGATGTTTGTTATGTAAATCAAAATTAAATATCAATACAAAAAAGAAATAATAAAGACCAATTTGATTTATCATAAATAAACATTTTAAAAGACTAAAGTGAAATTTTATTAAACTTAATCAAATTAGAAAAAAAAATAAGAAATCGAAATTCTATTTTAGTAGTTAAAGTAGGTGAGGCCCCTAGTGTGTTAGGAAAATGATGTATATTGTAATGATCCTGTGACTAATCCAAGATTAGAAGAGTAATTACCTATGTTAAATATGTTATTAGGTCTATATATATTCTATGTCAAAAACCTATAAGGAATCCAGGGTCACGCTCCCAAAGTAGTGCGAACGGGGAACCCGGACTCATGTTCCGTGGTGCCACTTTGTAAAACATATTTTATTTATTAGAGGACCGGGGTAGGAACCCAGATGAAGGGTAAACCTTAGTTCATGAACTCGAACGAGAGTAAAACCCTAGTTCGATGAGGTGCTGGGGTAGGAACCCGGATGAGGGGTGAACCTTAGTTCATGAACCCGGACAAAAGGAAAACCCCAGTTCGATGAGGTGTCGGGGTAGGAACCCGGACGAGGGTTGAACATTAGTTCATGAACTCAAATAAGAGGAAAACCCCAATTCGATGAGGTGCCTGGGTAGGAACCCGGATGAGGGGTGAACCTTAGTTCATGAACCCGGACGAAAGGAAAACCCCAGTTTGATGAGGTGCCGGGATAGAAACCCGAATGAGGGGTAAACCTTAGTTCATGAACTCGGACGAGAGGAAAATCCCAATTCGATGAGGTGTCGGGGTAGGAACCTGGATGAGGGGTAAACCTTAGTTCATGAACTCGGACGAGAGGAAAATCCCAGTTTGATGAGGTACCGGGGTAGGAACTCGAATGAGGGGTAAACCTTAGTTCATGAACTAGGACTAGAGGGAAACCCTAGTTCAAATAGGTGTTGGGGTAGGAACCCGGATGAGGGGTAATCTTTAGTTCATGAACCCGGACTAGAGGAAAACCCCAGTTCAAAGAGGTGCCGAGGTAGGAACTTGGATGAGGGGTAAACCTTAGTTCATGAACTCAGACTAGAGAAAAACCCCAGTTCGAAGAGGTGCCGAGGTAGTAACACGGATGACGGGTAAACCTTAGTTCATGAACCCGGACTAGAGGAAAACCACAATTCGAAGAGGTGCTAGGGTAGGAACTCGGATGAGGATAAACCTTAGTTTATGAACCCAGATGTGGGCAGACCTTGAACCAAACCTGCTCAAGGGTAACCGTGTTATGCATACCAAACTCGACTAGAGAGACTTAGTAGTATATTTTGCACCCGATAGTGCCAGTATGGCATCAGAAGTTGATAAGGACAAAATGCGGCCAGAAGCTGATAGTGTCAGAGTGACATCAGAAACGTGTAACACACGCTCCAGAGTCATTATATATATATACACACATTTCCTTACATAAATGTCATTGTCTTCTTCATTTCTCTGTTTTCGCCATTCCTTAGAGAGAGAAACTTTGTCACTCCTTACACTCAACTTAAACCATTTGCATGCAATTGGAAAGTTGAAAGGAACCACCATATAGTTAAGTTCCGACCTCTATTCCATCTAAAAACCTCCAGACGTAGAAGTTGCTTCTCCAAGAGCCCACAAGTCCCTTTCGGAGGGAAAGAAGGATTTAGGGCGTTTCCAGCTTGGAGAGGTCGACCCCTTGTTCTTGGACATTTTCAGAGAGGGTGATACGAAGGACGTTGGTGGTGGTAACCATGAGAGCGAAATAAAGTTAATGTAGCGTTCGGAGCAAATAAGCTCTCTATTCTTGGGAGTTTTTCCCTTTGACTGTGTTCTACCATACTCTAAGAGAGTGTTGGTCATTGTATTTCATGATGCATGTAGCATTATTTGGTATGTTTTGTCTTTACTGATAACATGTATATGATGCATACTGTAATGATATGTTGTATGAATGTTGAGGTTCTCTGGCCAGTAGGATAAACTAAGTATGGACTTCCCTAAGAGTCAAAGTCATGTGGAACAACTCTTCATGGTCAAAAACCTGAGAGACGATGCCCTTAAGTGGATGAACTTCTCTTGGAAGAGTTGTAACACCCCAATATTTTACTTATTGAATATGGATTTAAGGAAATACTTAAGGACGATTAGAAAATTATAATTTACTATCTAGAGAGATTTTTAGCACTTAATACACATTTTGAAATAAAATTCAACTTAAGCTATTCTAATTATTAGAAAATTTTATAAAAGTGAGGAACATAATATTAGGAGTTTTCTTGTAATTATAAGTTAAATAGACTTATTTATTAAGATGGATTAGTGATGTTATAAATTAAACCAACAAGTAAATACAATTATGTTATTTAAAGGAAAACAAGTGTAGTAAGGGGTCTTGAAGCATGGCTGTCCGTGGGATCAACAAATAATGCACACAAGCTAACTAGAAAACCAAGCTAATATTAGGAAGGAAAAGACAAGTTATATGGCACCAAAAGTTAGAGCCACGGTGAAGAAGAAAGGAAAAGCAAAACATGTATTATTGGGACTAAGTTGCTACGGTCAAGGAGGTCAAGGAGGAAGAAAAAAATCTGAAATGCTTTGAAGGATAGAAGCTCACGTGTGATAGCCAAGAAGCAAGGAGGAAGTGGGCCAATTCAAAGGAAAGAAAAGAAGCAAACAAGTGGAAAAAGCTTGGATAGATTTTTTTAGACCAAAGGAATCTACAATTAATGCAAGGAAGCAAAAATCAAATTGATTTCCTCCTCCAAAAGATATAACCGTGCAGCACTAGCTTTATGTGGACCAAGAAGTCAAGCTTTTAACCAATAAAATTCAAGCAATGATGGAACCATGCTATATAAGGAAAGGAATGAAGAAAATTGGGGACAGCCACTAAAAAGAGAACCGTACAGTTTTTTTAACCCCACCACCTTTGAACTTTGCTTTCAAGTTTTATTTGAGTTCCCACACAAACCACTCTACCGTACATCCTTATTTCCTTAAGCTATCCTTTTCACCAACATTCTCCAAGGAAGACAAGGTCACGTGAAGATCAAAGGAGCAGCTGGTCCAAATTTTTGAAAAGCACTTGAGGTATAGGGAGGCTTTGATAAATAAAGTTTATGTACTTAACCATACATAAGACTACTACTTAATTTAGTAAGGAATTAATTTGATGGGTAATAGGAGAGAAATTAATTTGATCTAACTCTTTAATTAATGCTTGATGATTTAGATTTATGTTGTGAAAATTATTTTGATTAAGTGATGGTATAAATGATTTTAAATATCTCTTGAATGTTATGCATTTGTGGAAATTTTGTTGCTTGGTTAATTGGTTTATCCTCTATTAGGTTGTTCACCTATTCTTTTTAATTATTGATTTTAGTTCAAGGATGTAATGTTTAATCATTTATGGATAACATATATTTTATGTTTCTTAAGCTACTTTATTTTAAAATGAATCTTACTTAAAGTTTTAACTCTTTCTTTTGATATCTCTTAAGTATATTATGTTGAGGTGGTTTGGTAATCTTTTATTTCTTTTCGTTGTTATCACAATTAATTTGACTTATTCTATTATCAAGAAGATAAGTTAATTTTTAGAAACATTAGTTCTGTGAGGTGATGAAACTATGGACACTTGATATAATTTGAACATGAGAGTTGTGAACCGTATATATTTGGTGGATTAAAGACCATTTATCTGTGATGGTATGATAAACTTGTGATGTGGGGATGAGTCTGGGATGAGAACCCTGTGAAGATGACTCTGTGATGATGAGTAATGATGAAAATAAAATAATAAATTACAAGAAATAAAATGACTCAGTTGTGCATTTCCATACGCATATACCCAGTAGGGTATGAGATGATGATGATGAGATGTTAAATCTCACAAAGAGGAGTGTCAGATAAC